>CM050170.1:102799348-102914348 GCA_027410445.1 Discoglossus pictus | reverse complement strand
TAGGCAGGTAGGTTGGTTGGTAGTTAGGTCAGGGTGGTGTCAGGTGTGGTCACTGGGTCAGGGGGGTAGGTAAGTGGGTTGGTAGTTGGGTCAGGGTGGGGTCAGGTGTGGTCACTGGGTCAGGGGGGGAGGTAGGTGGGTTGGTAGTTTGGTCAGGGTGGGGTCAGGTGTGGTCACTGGGTCAGGGGGTAGGTAGGTGGGTTGGTAGTTGGGTCAGGGTGGGGTCAGGTGTGGTCACTGGGTCAGGGGGGTAGGTAGGTGTGTTGGTTGGTACTTGGGTAGGTTGGGGTGGGGGTTGGCCAGGCCCCGATGTGCCTACAGGGGGGGGTGATCGGGGGTTGGCGTTGGCATGGGCCAATATGGGTAGCACAGTCAGGCCCCATGGGTCGGTCAGTGGGTCGGTGGCCGCGTAGGCCACATGGAGGTGATCAGGGGTGGCAGAGGACCCATGGGGGTGATCCGATCACCCCCATGTGGCCTGTGCCACCCCGATCACCGCCCGATTACCGTGATCACCGTGATCAGGGTAATTGGGCGGTGGCATAGCATAGGCCACATCGGGGTGATCAGGGGTGGCAAAGGCTACATGGGGGTGATGGGGTGGCACAGGTCAGGTCTTTTGGGGCTACTGGCACTGCGGGGCGGGGGTGATTGGGGGTTGCCCAGGCATTGCAGGCCTAGGTCGGTGATAGGTAAGTTGGTTGGTGGGTAGGTGGCAGGCCAGGCAGGCATAGTGGGGTAACTGGGGGGACCCTTCCTTTTATTAGGGGCACTAGGGGTTTGGTTTGTCCAGGGCAGGTAGACTTACTGTGTTAGGTTGGGCAGATGTGAGTAGTTTCAGCCAGGGAGGTCTCTCTCAGTCTCAGCGTGAGCAGGGTCAGGAAACAGAAAGAGGGAAGGGACTGGAATCTGGTGGTTTTATTAGCTGTGGATGTCAATCAAAAGTTAACTCGAGGCCCTATTAGCTGGCGGGCGCTCGGAGCTAACGGTCTGGGTGGGTTTAGATTGTTCTCCTGACAACTGTACAGCCTTCCATCATTGATTGGTCAATGATGGAAGACTGTCAGTCATGAAATTGATACATTATCACTGCCCATGCATACCGTCATTGTGCTGGTGGGCGGAATGCATTAACAGTCAGGGGGCCAGGCCTCATTGATTATAGAGTCTAAAGGTTAGTGTAGTCAGTGAGTGTAGTGTAATATGATCACACAGGGATGCAGGGAAAGCTACAATAGATACACAGCAGCAGTTAATATATACACACAAGGGCAAGGGGTTATCTTAAAGTGACAGTGTCCCAGGGAATAGTTTGCTTCATTTATTAATGTAATAACACTTGAATGCTGATGTACACATTATATTTAATTGTTTTTGGGTTATTACTAATAAATTATTGTGTTTTTTTATTGCAGGGTCACGAAAATATTAGGTAGGGCGTTTGCCCCGACACCCCAATGGACGGGCCACCCCTGCTCTGTAGGTGTTGCACTACTCTATCCTATATCTGTCTGTAGGTATCACACTGCTCTGTCCTATATCTCTCTGTAGGTGTCACACTGCTGTGTCCTATATCTCTCTGTAGGTGTCACACTGCTCTGTCCTATATCTCTCTGTAGGTATCACACTGCTCTGTCCTATATCTCTCTGTAGGTGTCACACTGCTCTGTCCTATATCTCTCTGTAGGTGTCACACTGCTCTATCTTATATCTCTAAGTAGGTATCACACTGCTCTGTCTGAAGGGGTTAACATATTCTGCCAATGAAGGGGTTAACATATTTTGCTGACACATAGCTTAACCATAATATCATGTGCCTATCCTTGAGATGTTTGTCGACCTTACTAAAACACAAAACATTTCTAGTTGTTCTAAGAAACAGAAAACACCTGATTATATGTCCTTGTACCGACTAACGTGAACTGTGAAAATCGCTCTAATATCCGCCTTCTTTTGCAAGTATAAAGTCTATGCAATGACGTAGCAATAAATGGAATTAGTACTGAGACTGATTGTGTGTGTTACATCCAGTACGAGTTCTACAGAATTCTGGTTGGGCCTGTGTTTCCAAGCTGCCAACTACCGATTAGGAAGCCCCAACAAACTGGTGTCAGACGAGTGGGATACAGAGATCGAAGTACGACGGAGTGGGTGAGTAGAGTGAATTGTGTCTATTTGCACCTTCCTTTGCTCCCACTCTCGTCGTCCTTTGTAAACTGTATATAAGTATATAAGTTGGGCACACACTCCCTGCGGTAGGGAGAATTAAGAATTAAGTCTTTGGTAGACTGTAGGTATAATCCCTAAAGGTAGGGAGACTCTCTAAGGAAGAGAGTGTAAAATTAGGCCTCTGGAAGGCCATATATATATCAAGGAGATATATATATATATTATTCCTAAAGTGGGAATAGAAAGGATAAAATTGATATAAATATATACTTGACGGCTTGGTTTACAGTGCCCAAAATCCGCTTTTGCTTGCTCATTAATTTTGCTGTATTGCTCTGCTGTTTAAGATAAGAAATGTTTTTTTATTCTGTGTAAAAACCAGAAAGTAAGTAAGGTCTCTGGACACTGTAAGACGCACCGTCTCTGTGTCTAGGGGCAACCCGTTAACTCGAGAATATCTTTCGGTACTGCCCGAGCTATTTCAGCTCAGTACAGACAAATCCTGTTCTCGGATTAAAAAAACGTGATAGCAAATAAGGTTACGTTGTCTATTGAGACAACCACCTAAAGTTTTTTTTAGAAGGATAGTTGTAAATGGTTACTTCCCAGTCTAAACCTCCCAAAGCTGTCATATGTAATTATATACACAGCGTAACATCAGGTCCCGTGAAAGAGCAAACGAGATAAGAACACAGAAATATAAAGGAACTTTTTCTTCTCTTTACATACATTTATATAATATTCTGATTGCTTTTGTTTATAAAGTAGATGGATTGTCTTGTGTTTTGCTGCAAATAAATTTGTGTTTGCTGTACTTTCTTTTCTTTGCAATACAATTGAGAAATGCAGGTTAGAGAATTTTTGTCTGTGTCTTTAAGGCTGTGTCCACCACTGAAATATATTTCTAAAGCCGGCATATATGTAAAAAAAGGAAATCTTTTTCCAGAAATATGTAACAGTGGAGGATTTATGGTCTATCTTGTTTGTAAGTGTAAGACAGTGTGTTTATTCTATTTTAAAGCTTGCTAACACTTATCTCTGCGTCCCGAAAAAAAAAAAAAAAGGGGCTGTGAATTTCTGTCTCCTTGCAGAAAATTCTTAAGGTCGTATTTAGTTTGGATAAGATGTGTATGGAATGTTGTTGCTGAACTTTTTAAGGTGGATTCCAGTATTTGTAGTTAAATGTTTGTGGAGATGTCTCCGGAAGAAGTGGAGTGTTAGTTGGAAATTATTGTAAGTTAAGTAAGGGACTAAAGCGAATAGTTCCTAGAATGTTATAGTAAGTGATTTGGAAGAGAGATTTTGTATGTGAATTTGATCCAAAATGGAGTTTGTTTTTGAATAGATTGCAAATAGTAAATACGGAAAGAGAAAACAGGCAGCCCTTAACCCCTGAAATAATCCTTCTACATATCTGATGTATCTGAAGTGAATGTGTCAAGGACACCATGAATCAGACTTCTTATACAGACTTTTAGACTCTGATACAGAGTCAGGATGGAATTGGGCTAACGTCCCTTCCATTACGTGACAATGACTTTAGATTTGTCCAGGATTTAAGGGCAATTAATTACTTAGTCATCCCAATTGCCCCGATTGTCCCTGATATCACTGCTCTCATTACGGCCATTTCCCATGACGCCACTATATTTATTATTATTGATTTATCAAACGCATTATTTTTGGTCCCATTGGACCTTGAGACACAACTACTTATGGCTTTCATTTTTTGATGGGTGCAAATTAACATGGACCTGTCTTCCCCTAAGGCTACGTGGATTCACCAGCTGCTTACTCACTGGTGCTCCAACAATACCTTGCGGTCATGGACCCATGTCATGGTTCTGTCCCCATTCAGTACGTCAAAATGACCTACTGTTTGGTATGTACTCCTAACGGGGAAGCCAAATAGACAGTATTCACTCAGTCTGCTACAGCACCTAGCAGCTGAAGGTCACAAGGTAACTAAAAACAAAATACAAATGGGGGCAACACATGTTTATGATTAATTATTGCAGGCAATGGATCCTTGAATGCTCACACTATGACTCCATTTTACGTACGGCTGCTAAGGGGGACAGCCCAGAGCATATTCAGTGGACTCCAGACATGACTAAAGCTTTTGTGACCTTAAAAGTTAGCATTATGCAGGCCCCCGCTTTAGGACTACCTGATTACTGTAAACCATTTCATTTGTATGCAAGGGACAACTGTAAAACCATGGCCGCGGTCTGTGCCCAAGATCACGGAGGTAGTATGTGTCCCGTTGCATTATTTTCCAAAGTAGTCTCTACTCCAGTCCAGGGGATGCTGGCGTGTCTCCAAAAACATTTGGTTCAGTGTGATGTGGCCGTACAGAAAGCATTCCCCCCCCTTTCCCCCGCTCAAGAGCAGGGACAGAGAGAAGCTGCAGCTGCAACCCAACCCCCCCCCCCACCTGCTGCATCCAGTAGTACACACTGAAAACGAAACTAGTAAAACTGATAACACATAGCAAGTACAAAGAATTGCAATGATTTTATATCTAGAGGTAATGCTTTAGCTGACCGGGTAGCAACAGTTGCAAGTGTCATTTTTGCATCAGAATCTTAAAATCACACTGCCAGACATACATACAAAGATATATACAGTGTCTACAGAATAACTCTACAGTACCTAACAAAGCATTACATGATCATTTGCCTCCACCCACAGCTTCATTCACCCATTTACAGCTTGATTTTACTCATATCCCAAAGACAGGATCAAAGCAATTGTACCTGTTGGTGATAGTAGACCAGTTCTCACGGTGGCCTGAGGCCTTTGTAACACAAAGAGAGGATGCTAAGACGGTAGCTAAAATATTAACTACCGAGGTAATACTGAGATATGGATGCCCATTGCAAATTAATTCTGATAATGGACCAGCCTTTATTAGTGTGGTAATTAAGGAACTGGTACAATGGCTACAGATAACCTGGAAATTCCATATCCCTTACCATCCTCAGAGTTCAGGCATAGTGGAAAGAATGAACCGCACTATTAAGGAGAAACTTACAAAGGCCACTGCAGGTACATGGGTGAACTGGCAGAAATACTTATCTGCCATTCTAGCAGAAATTAGGATGACTCCTAATAAGTCTACTAAATTGTCCCCTTTTGAGATTCTAATGGGAAGACCATTTCCAACTCCTTGGGTAAAAGGCCCACTTGTAATTATGTCTGGTGATCTTGATCTTATAAGAGAACAATATGTGCAACAATTGATTGATAAATTGAATGGCATCTATGGTGATGTGTCTTCTCGCTTTCCTTCACCCTCACAGGAACCAACACATCCGTTCCAGCCAGGTGACCTCGTCTGTGTCCGACAACTGAACAGAGCAAAGAAGGGAGGCTTCCCATTCGGATCACCGACTACCGATGTAGCAGTAACCAGGACTGCTGTCCTCACTGACTCACAGGACATCTGTATCCACGCATCACGTCTGAAGCTGTGTCCAAAGAGGGGTGAAGCAGGTGACAAAGTCCCCGTGAAAGCGATTGAAGACAGCGATAATGAAAATGTCAGACCTACTCCTGCATCCACAGAATGCATGGAAGAACTTTCTCCTGTTGATGTGCTTTATGCTCCTGATTTATTTGCCCTTATGGACATTTCTTAATTGCCATTATGACCCAGACGAACTGGGACCATTAAAGTCTGTTTGTGGTAAACACAATAACACTCACACCAATACTAGTTCACCTCATAGGCACAAGAGATCCACACGTGATAACACAATTGTACAAAATCATTACTGTGAAAGTAATACATTACAAGGATAAGATCACTAATTTAACATTTGCAATTGCTGGGTATGTGCACACGTCTCTACACATGGGGAAATGGGTATGCCTCTATTTGGCCTTCCAGCAGAAAACTTCACTCAAAGCCACATATATTACAATGGCAGTACACAACCCCGCAAATACAATTTCTTTACTTATGTACAATCAGCCACACCACTTAACTCTATATGGATGCCACACGCACGTATTTCCCGTCAAAATATAATAAGAGTGTATAATTTATGTTAACCCACACTAACCCAGGGTATAACTGTTTTAGGGCCCTAGGAAAATGTAAATATGTTGGTTGGTCCACTTGCTCCAATACCACGCTTATTTTTATAGGACTTCCTCTGGTTCCTCCCTTTCTGACCTGTACAAGAGTTGTTCACCTTGGAACTGTAGTGGTCCCGGATGTCCCTACTTATTTTCTCTTTTGCATAATATATCAATTAATGGTACTGGTTGTAGCGACACTAATGGGTCCGTGTCTAATCTCTTCCACCTTATGCCGCCTTCTCCAGCCATGAATGTATACTTTATCTGTGGCAGGTACGCCTATCGACGGCTGCCCCCTAATTGGGTGGGCAGTTGTTATTTAGGTCAAGTAATCCCATATATATACACAAACCCAACACTTCCACAAGGCTGCATCAGAACCATGATGGATATAGAGCAGAAGTGCGGGTGGAAAATATTTTTAGACACCCTAGGTATAACCTTCCCACATGCAGGCGTAGGGAGACTACAGGTAGAACTATCCATCCTTTCTCTACTAGTACAGAGGGCCTTGATTAACTCTGCTGAAGCAATTGGGAAACTAAACTAGGAGCAGGTGCAAATTTAGAATGGTCACTTTGTAGAATAGAATGGCTTTAGATTATGTTTTAGCTTCCAAAGGCGGTGTGTGTGCTTTAATAGGTAAAGAATGTTGTTCTTATATTGATGATAATTCTGTTTACTGTCATTACTTGTATTCCTTTGTGCTTTTATTACATACTGCAAGGCTTTATTCCTAAGAATTTCCAGCTAAATACTGTGACTTAACACCACCCGGTCACAGGTATATCTCATGTACTGATACCCTGGAGGGTCTATCACCTTGCAGTGTCTCAGTTCGCTTCCTATCATATATATACACCACTGCTTACATCCCAAATAAAGATCACGTTGTGATCTAAGAGGGGAAATGAAGGGGTTAACATATTCTGCCAATGAAGGGGTTAACATATTTTGCTGACACATAGCTTAACCATAATATCATGTGCCTATCCTTGAGATGTTTGTCGACCTTACTAAAACACAAAACATTTCTAGTTGTTCTAAGAAACAGAAAACACCTGATTATATGTCCTTGTACCGACTAACGTGAACTGTGAAAATCGCTCTAATATCCGCCTTCTTTTGCAAGTATAAAGTCTATGCAATGACGTAGCAATAAACGGAATTAGTACTGAGACTGATTGTGTGTGTTACATCCAGTACGAGTTCTACAGAATTCTGGTTGGGCCTGTGTTTCCAAGCTGCCAACTACCGATTAGGAAGCCCCAACACTGTCCTATATCTCTCTGTAGGTGTCACACTGCTCTATCCTATATCTCTCTGTAGTTATCACACTGCTCTGTCCTATTGTAACGGAACCCATCACTGTTTTACCCTGTTTTATGGTTATGGTTAAAATATGATCCTACTTTTATACTGTATGTATGTTGGTTTATGCTCTGCAGAATATTAGCCCAGACTATTGCAGACCTTGGCATAATAGATAATCCTATCACAGAGACTCTTCATAAGATAAGGAAGTCTAGTGTATAAAGTGTTTTCATTATGAGACAAAGGGAAGGATAATCTGATCAATGTCTGATTGTATCAAAGTAGCCAGGTAGCCTCAGGGAGGTGTAACCACACTTATTGTCCCTCTATGTGTATTGGGTGGCCAACTATGGGGGATGTGTATTGCCTGTGGGAAGAGATGTGTATATATATTTCTGCACAACAAAATAAAGACAGTATTTCTTTGACTCCCAATTGAGTGTCGTCCAATATGGGAGGTTGGGGATGGTGAGACTGTAGTGCTTCTTGGATATTTTACCGTATACCAGCGGAGATATTGGATTCGTGTTCCAACTCCGTTACACATATATCTCTATGTAGGTGTGACACTGCTCTTTCCTATATCTCTCTGTTTGTATCACACTGCTCTGTCCTATATCTCTCTGTAGGTGTCACACTGCTCTTTCCTATATCTCTCTGTAGGTATCACACTGCTCTGTCCTATATCTCTCTGTAGGTGTCACACTGCTCTGTCCTATATCTCTCTGTAGGTATCACACTGCTCTGTCCTATATTTCTCTGTAGGTATCACACTGCTCTGTCCTATATCTCTCTCTAGGTATCACACTGCTCTGTCCTATATCTCTCTGTATGTATCACACTGCTCTTTCCTGTATCTTTCTGTAGGTATCACACTGCTCTGTCCTATATCTCTCTTTAGGTGTAACACTGCTCTGTCCTATATCTCTCTGCACTAGTCACACTGCTCTGTCCAATATCTCTCTGTAGGTGTCACACTGCTCTGTCCTATATATCTCTGTAGTTATCACACTGCTCTGTCCTATATCTCTCTGTAGGCATCACATTGCTCTGTCCTATATCTCTCTGTAGGTAAAACATTACTCTGTCCTATATCTCTCTGCAGGAGTCACACTGCTCTGTCCTATATCTCTCTGTAGGTGTCACACTACTCTGTCCTATATCTCTCTGTAGGAGTCACACTGCTCTGTCCTATATCTCTCTGTAGGTGTCGCACTGCTCTGTCCTATATCGCTCTGTAGGTGTCACACTGCTCTATCTTACATCTCTATGTACGGTAGGCATCACACTGCTCTATCCTATATCTCTCTGTAGTTATCACACTGCTCTGTCCTATTGTAACGGAACCCATCACTGTTTTACCCTGTGTTATGGTTATGGTTAAAATATGATCCTACTTTTATACTGTATGTATGTTGGTTTATGCTCTGCAGAATATTAGCCCAGACTATTGCAGACCTTGGCATAATAGATAATCCTATTACAGAGACTCTTCATAAGATAAGGAAGTCTAGTGTATAAAGTGTTTTCATTATGAGACAAAGGGAAGGATAATCTGATCAATGTCTGATTGTATCAAAGTAGCCAGGTAGCCTCAGGGAGGTGTGACCACACTTTTTGTCCCTCTATGTGTATTGGGTGGCCAACTATGGGGGATGTGTATTGCCTGTGGGAAGAGATGTGTATATATATTTCTGCACAACAAAATAAAGACAGTATTTCTTTGACTCCCAATTGAGTGTCGTCCAATATGGGAGGTTGGGGATGGTGAGACTGTAGTGCTTCTTGGATATTTTACCGTATACCAGCGGAGATATTGGATTCGTGTTCCAACTCCGTTACACATATATCTCTATGTAGGTGTGACACTGCTCTTTCCTATATCTCTCTGTTTGTATCACACTGCTCTGTCCTATATCTCTCTGTAGGTGTCACACTGCTCTTTCCTATATCTCTCTGTAGGTATCACACTGCTCTGTCCTATATCTCTCTGTAGGTGTCACACTGCTCTGTCCTATATCTCTCTGTAGGTATCACACTGCTCTGTCCTATATCTCTCTGTAGGTATCACACTGCTCTGTCCTATATCTCTCTCTAGGTATCACACTGCTCTGTCCTATATCTCTCTGTATGTATCACACTGCTCTTTCCTGTATCTTTCTGTAGGTATCACACTGCTCTGTCCTATATCTCTCTTTAGGTGTAACACTGCTCTGTCCTATATCTCTCTGCACTAGTCACACTGCTCTGTCCAATATCTCTCTGTAGGTGTCACACTGCTCTGTCCTATATCTCTCTGTAGTTATCACACTGCTCTGTCCTATATCTCTATGTAGGTATCACATTGCTCTGTCCTATATCTCTCTGTAGGTATAACATTACTCTGTCCTATATCTCTCTGCAGGAGTCACACTGCTCTGTCCTATATCTCTCTGTAGGTGTCACACTACTCTGTCCTATATCTCTCTGTAGGAGTCACACTGCTCTGTCCTATATCTCTCTGTAGGTGTCGCACTGCTCTGTCCTATATCGCTCTGTAGGTGTCACACTGCTCTATCTTATATCTCTATGTACGGTAGGCATCACACTGCTCTATCCTATATCTCTCTGTAGTTATCACACTGCTCTGTCCTATATTTCTCTGTATGTATCACACTGCTCTGTCCTATATCTCTCTGTAGGTGTCACACTGCTCTATCCTATATCTCTCTGTAGGTATCACACTGCTCTGTCCTATATCTCTCTGTAGGTATCACACTGCTCTGTCCTATATTTCTCTGTAGGTATCACCCTGCTCTGTCCTATATCTCTCTGTAGGTATCACACTGCTTTATCCTATATCTCTCTGTATGTATCACACTACTCTGTCCTATGTTTCTCTGTATGTATCACACTGCTCTGTTTTATATCTCTCTGTAGGTGTCGCAATGCTCTGTTCTATATCTCTCTATAGGTGTCACACTGCTCTGTCCTATATTTCTCTGTATGTGTCGCACTGCTCTGTCCTATATCTCTCTGTAGGTGTCACACTGCTCTGTTCTATATCTCTCTGTAGGTATCACACTGCTCTGTCCTATATTTCTCTGTATGTATCACACTGCTCTGTCCTATATCTCTCTGTAGGTATCACACTGCTCTGTCCTATATCTCTCTGTAGGTATCACACTGCTCTGTCCTATATCTATCTGTAGGTGTCACACTGCTCTATCCTATATCTCTCTGTAAGTGTCACCCTGCTCTGTCCTATATCTCTCTGCAGGAGTCCCACTGCTCTGTCCTATATTTCTCTGTAGGTGTCACACTGCTCTGTTCTATATCTCTCTGTAGGTATCACACTGCTCTGTCCTATATTTCTCTGTATGTATCACACTGCTCTGTCCTATATCTCTCTGTAGGTATCACACTGCTCTGTCCTATATCTCTCTGTAGGTATCACACTGCTCTGTCCTATATCTATCTGTAGGTGTCACACTGCTCTATCCTATATCTATTTGTAGGTGTCACCCTGCTCTGTCCTATATCTCTCTGCAGGAGCCACACTGCTCTGTCCTATATCTCTCTGTTGGTGTTGCACTACTCTATCTCATATCTGTCTGTCGGTGTCACACTGCTCTGTTCTATATCTCTCTGTAGGTGTCACACTGCTCTATCCTATATCTCTCTGTAGTTATCACACTGCTCTGTCCTATATTTCTCTGTATGTATCACACTGCTTTGTCCTATATCTCTCTGTAGGTGTCACACTGCTCTTTCCTATATCTCTCTGTAGGTGTCACACTGCTCTATCCTATATCTCTCTGTAGTTATCACACTGCTCTGTCCTATATTTCTCTGTATGTATCACACTGCTTTGTCCTATATCTCTCTGTAGGTGTCACACTGCTCTTTCCTATATCTCTCTGTAGGTGTCACACTGCTCTGTCCTATATATCTCTGTATGTGTCACACTGATCTGTCCTATATTTCTCTGTAGGTATCACACTGCTCTGTCCTATATCTCTCTGTAGGTATCACACTGCTCTGTCCTATATATCTCTGTATGTATTACAGTGCTCTTTCCTGTATCTCTCTGTAGTTATCACACTGCTCTGTCCTATATCTCTCTCTAGTTATCACACTGCTCTGTCCTATATCTCTCTTTAGGTGTAACACTGCTCTGTCCTATATCTCTCTGTAGGTGTCACACTGCTTTGTCCTATATCTCTCTGTAGGTGTCACACTGCTCTGTCCTATATCTCTCTGTAGGTATCACACTGCTCTGTCCTATATCTCTCTGCAGGAATCACACTGCTCTGTCCTATATTTCTCTGTAGGTATAACATTACTCTGTCCTATATCTCTCTGCAGGAGTCACACTGCTCTGTCCTATATCTCTCTGTAGGTGTCACACTGCTCTGTCCTATATCTCTCTGTAGGTGTCACACTGCTCTGTCCTATATTTCTCTGTAGGTATCACACTGCTCTGTCCTATATCTCTCTGTAGTTATCACACTGCTCTGTCCTATATTTCTCTGTACCTATCACACTGCTCTGTCCTATATCTCTCTGTATGTGTCACACTGCTCTTTCCCATATCTCTCTGTAGGTTTCACACTGATCTGTCCTATATTTCTCTGTAGGTATCACACTGCTCTGTCCTATATCTCTCTGTAGGTGTCACACCGCTCTTTCTCATATCTCTCTGTATGTATCACACTGCTCTGTCCTATATTTCTCTGTATGTGTTGCACTGCCCTGTCCTATATCTCTCTGTAGGTGTCACATTGCTCTGTTCTATGTCTCTCTGTAGGTATCACACTGCTCTGTCCTATATCTCTCTGTAGGTGTCACACTGCTCTGTCCTATATCTCTCTGTAGGTGTCACACTGCTCTATCCTATATCTCTCTGTAGGTATCACACTGCTCTTTCCTGTATCTCTCTGTAGGTATCACACTGCTCTGTCCTATATCTCTCTGCAGGAGTCACACTGCTCTGTCCTATATCTCTCTGTAGGTGTCACACTGCTCTGTCCTATATCTCTCTGTAGGTGTCACACTGCTCTGTCCTATATTTCTCTGTAGGTATCACACTGCTCTGTCCTATATCTCTCTGTAGGTATAACATTACTCTGTCCTATATCTCTCTGCAGGAATCACACTGCTCTGTCCTATATTTCTCTGTAGGTATAACATTACTCTGCCCTATATCTCTCTGCAGGAGTCACACTGCTCTGTCCTATATCTCTCTGTAGGTGTCACACTGCTCTGTCCTATATCTCTCTGTAGGTGTCACACTGCTCTGTCCTATATTTCTCTGTAGGTATCACACTGCTCTGTCCTATATCTCTCTGTAGGTATCACACTGCTCTTTCTCATATCTCTCTGTATGTATCACACTGCTCTTTCCTGTATCTCTCTGTAGGTATCACACTGCTCTGTCCTATATTTCTCTGTATGTGTCGCACTGCCCTGTCCTATATCTCTCTGTAGGTGTCACATTGCTCTGTTCTATATCTCTCTGTAGGTTTCACACTGCTCTGTCCTATATCTCTCTGTAGGTGTCACACTGCTCTGTCCTATATCTCTCTGTAGGTGTCACACTGCTCTATCCTATATCTCTCTGTAGGTATCACACTGCTCTGTCCTATATTTCTCTGTAGGTATCACACTGCTCTGTCCTATATCACTCTGTAGGTATCACACTGCTCTGTCCTATATCTCTCTGTAGGTGTCACACTGCTCTGTCCTATATCTATCTGTAGGTGTCACACTGCTCTATCCTATATCTCTCTGTAGGTGTCACCCTGCTCTGTCCTATATCTCTCTGCAGGAGTCACACTGCTCAGTCCTATATCTCTAAGTAGGTATCACACTGCTCTGTCCTATGTCTCTCTGTAGGTGTCACATTGCTCTCTCCTATATCTCTCTGTAGTTATCACACTGCTCTGTCCTATATTTCTCTGTATGTATCACACTGCTTTGTCATATATCTCTCTGTAGGTGTCACACTGCTCTGTCCTATATCTCTCTGTAGGTGTCACACTGCTCTGTCCTATATCTCTCTGTAGGTATCACACTGATCTGTCCTATATCTCTCTGTAGGTATCACATTGCTCTGTCCTATATCTCTCTGTAGGTATAACATTACTCTGCCCTATATCTCTCTGCAGGAGTCACACTGCTCTGTCCTATATCTCTCTGTAGGTGTCACACTGCTCTGTCCTATATCTCTCTGTAGTTATCACACTGCTCTGTCCTATATCTCTCTGTAGTTATCACACTGCTCTGTCCTATATCTCTCTTTAGGTGTAACACTGCTCTGTCCTATATCTCTCTGTAGGTGTCACACTGCTTTGTCCTATATCTCTATGTAGGTGTCACACTGCTCTGTCCTATATCTCTCTGTAGGTATCACACTGCTCTGTCCTATATCTCTCTGCAGGAGTCACACTGCTCTGTCCTATATCTCTCTGTAGGTGTCACACTGCTCTGTCCTATATCTCTTTGTAGTTATCACACTGATCTGTCTTATATCTCTCTTTAGGTATCACATTGCTCTGTCCTATATCTCTCTGTAGGTATAACATTACTCTGCCCTATATCTCTCTGCAGGAGTCACACTGCTCTGTCCTATATCTCTCTGTAGGTGTCACACTGCTCTGTCCTATATCTCTCTGTAGTTATCACACTGCTCTGTCCTATATTTCTCTGTACCTATCACACTGCTCTGTCCTATATCTCTCTGTAGGTGTCACACTGATCTGTCCTATATCTCTCTGTAGGTATCACACTGCTCTGTCCTATATTTCTCTGTAGGTATCACACTGCTCTGTCCTATATATCTCTGTAGGTGTCACACTGCTCTTTTTCATATCTCTCTGTATGTATCACACTGCTCTTTCCTGTATCTCTCTGTAGGTATCACACTGCTCTGTCCTATATTTCTCTGTATGTGTTGCACTGCCCTGTCCTATATCTCTCTGTAGGTATCACACTGCTCTGTCCTATATCTCTCTGTAGGTATCACACTGCTCTGTCCTAAATATCTCTGTATGTATCACACTGCTCTTTCATGTATCTCTCTGTAGTTATCACACTGCTGTGTCCTATATCTCTCTGTAGGTATCACACTGCTCTGTCCTATATCTCTCTGTAGGTGTCACACTGCTTTGTCCTATATCTCTATGTAGGTGTCACACTGCTCTGTCCTATATCTCTCTGTAGGTATCACACTGCTCTGTCCTATATCTCTCTGCAGGAGTCACACTGCTCTGTCCTATATCTCTCTGTAGGTGTCACACTGCTCTGTCCTATATCTCTCTGTAGGTATCACACTGATCTGTCCTATATCTCTCTGTAGGTATCACATTGCTCTGTCCTATATCTCTCTGTAGGTATAACATTACTCTGCCCTATATCTCTCTGCAGGAGTCACACTGCTCTGTCCTATATCTCTCTGTAGGTGTCACACTGCTCTGTCCTATATTTCTCTGTACCTATCACACTGCTCTGTCCTATATCTCTCTGTATGTGTCACACTGCTCTTTCCCATATCTCTCTGTAGGTGTCACACTGATCTGTCCTATATCTCTCTGTAGGTATCACACTGCTCTGTCCTCTATCTCTCTGTGGGTGTCACACTGCTCTTTCTCATATCTCTCTGTATGTATCACACTGCTCTGTCCTATATTTCTCTGTATGTGTTGCACTGCCCTGTCCTATATCTCTCTGTAGGTGTCACATTGCTCTGTTCTATGTCTCTCTGTAGGTATCACACTGCTCTGTCCTATATCTCTCTGTAGGTGTCACACTGCTCTGTCCTATATCTCTCTGTAGGTGTCACACTGGTCTATCCTATATCTCTCTGTAGGTATCACACTGCTCTTTCCTGTATCTCTCTGTAGGTATCACACTGCTCTGTCCTATATTTCTCTGTATGTGTTGCACTGCCCTGTCCTATATCTCTCTGTATGTGTCGCACTGCTCTCTCCTATATCTCTCTGTAGGAGTCACACTGCTCTGTCCTATATCTCTCTGTAGGTGTCACACTGCTCTGTCCTATATCTCTCTGTAGGTGTCACACTGCTCTATTTTATATCTCTAAGTAGGTATTACACTGCTCTGTCCTATATCTCTCTGTAGGTGCCACACTGCTCTATCCTATATCTCTCTGTAGTTATCACACTGCTCTGTCCTATATCTCTATGTAGATATCACACTGCTCTATACCATATCTCTCTGTAGTTATCACACTGCTCTGTCCTATATTTCTCTGTATGTATCACACTGCTCTGTCCTATATCTCTCTGTAGGTGTCACACTGCTCTTTCCTATTTCTCTCTGTAGGTGTCACACTGCTCTGTCCTATTTCTCTCTGTAGGTGTCACACTGCTCTGTCCTATATCTCTCTGTAGGTGTCACTTCTCTGTCCTATATCTCTATGTAGGTATCACACTGCTCTGTCCTATATCTCTCTGTATGTATCACACTGCTCTTTCCCGTATCTCTCTGAAAGGTATCACACTGCTTTGTTCTATATCTCTCTATAGGTATTACACTGCTCTGTCCTATATCTTTCTGTAGGTGTCACATTGCTCTGTCCTATATCTCTCTGCAGGAGTCACACTGCTCTGTCCTATATCTCTATGTAGGTGTCACACTGCTCTATTCTATATCTCTCTGTAGGTGTCACACTGCTCTATCATATATCTCTCTGTAAGAGTCACACTGCTCTGTTCTATATCTCTCTGTGGGTATCACACTGCTCTGTACTATATTTCTCTGTAGGTATCACACTGCTCTGTCCTATATCTCTCTGTAGGTATCACACTGCTCTGTACTATATTTCTCTGTAGGTATCACACTGCTCTGTCCTATATCTCTCTCTAGGTATCACACTGCTCTGTCCTATATCTCTCTGTATGTATCACACTGCTCTTTCCTGTATCTCTCTGTAGGTATCACACTGCTCTGTCCTATATCTCTCTGCAGGAGTCACACTGCTCTGTCCTATATCTCTCTGTAGTTATCACACTGCTCTGTCCTATATCTCTCTGTAGGTATCACATTGCTCTGTCCTTTATCTCTCTGCAGGAGTCACACTGCTCTGTCCTATATCTCTCTGTAGGTGTCACACTGCTCTGTCCTATATCTCTCTGTAGGAGTCACACTGCTCTGTCCTATATCTCTCTGTAGGTGTCGCACTGCTCTGTCCTATATCTCTCTGTAGGTGTCGCACTGCTCTGTCCTATATCTCACTGTAGGTGTCACACTGCTCTATCCTATATCTCTCTGTAGTTATCACACTGCTCTGTCCTATATTTCTCTGTATGTATCACACTGCTCTGTCCTATATTTCTCTGTATGTTTCACACTGCTCTGTCCTATATCTCTCTGTAGGTGTAACACTGCTTTGTCCTATATCTCTCTGTATGTATCACACTGCTCTGTCCTATATCTCTCTGTAGGTGTCACACTGCTCTTTTCTGTATATCTCTGTAGGTATCACACTGCTCCGTCCTAAATCTCTCTGTATGTATCACTGCTCTGTCCTATATTTCTCTGTATGTATCACACTGCTCTGTCCTATATCTCTCTGTAGGTGTCGCAATGCTCTGTTCTATATTTCTCTGTAGGTGTTACACTGCTCTGTCCTATATCTCTCTGTATGTATCACACTGCTCTTTCCTATATCTCTCTGTATGTATCACACTGCTCTGTCCTATATCTCTCTGTATGTGTCGCACTGCTCTGTCCTATATCTCTCTGTATGTATCACACTGCTCTTTCCTATATTTCTCTGTATGTATCACACTGCTCTGTCCTAAATCACTCTGTAGGTGTCACCCTGCTCTGTCCTATATCTCTCTGCAGGAGTCACACTGCTCTGTCATATATTTCTCTGTATGTATCACACTGCTCTGTCCTATATCTCTCTGTAGTTATCACACTGCTCTTTCCTATATCTCTCTGTAGGTGTCACACTGCTCTGTCCTATATCTATCTGTAGGTGTCACACTGCTCTATCCTATATCTATTTGTAGGTGTCACCCTGCTCTGTCCTATATCTCTCTGCAGGAGTCACACTGCTCAGTCCTATATCTCTCTGTAGGTGTCGCACTACTCTATCTTATATCTGTCTGTAGGTATCACACTGCTCTGTCATATATCTCTCTGTAGGTGTCACACTGCTGTGTCCTATATCTCTCTGTAGGTGTCACACTGCACTATCCTATATCTCTCTGTAGGTATCACACTGCTCTATCCTATATCTTTCTGTAGGTGTCACACTGCTCTGTCCTATATCTCTCTGTAGTAGTCACACTGCTCTGTCCTATCTCTCTGTAGGTGTCACACTGCTCTGTCCTATATCTCTCTGTAGTAGTCACACTGCTCTGTCCTATCTCTCTGTAGGTGTCACACTGCTCTGTCCTATATCTCTCTGTAGGTGTCACACTGCTTTGTCCTATATCTCTATGTAGGTGTCACACTGCTCTGTCCTATATCTCTCTGTAGGTATCACACTGCTCTGTCCTATATCTCTCTGCAGGAGTCACACTGCTCTGTCCTATATCTCTCTGTAGGTGTCACACTGCTCTGTCCTATATCTCTCTGTAGGTATCACACTGATCTGTCCTATATCTCTCTGTAGGTATCACATTGCTCTGTCCTATATCTCTCTGTAGGTATAACATTACTCTGCCCTATATCTCTCTGCAGGAGTCACACTGCTCTGTCCTATATCTCTCTGTAGGTATCACACTGCTCTGTCCTATATCTCTCTGTAGTTATCACACTGCTCTGTCCTATATCTCTCTGTAGTTATCACACTGCTCTGTCCTATATCTCTCTTTAGGTGTAACACTGCTCTGTCCTATATCTCTCTGTAGGTGTCACACTGCTTTGTCCTATATCTCTATGTAGGTGTCACACTGCTCTGTCCTATATCTCTCTGTAGGTATCACACTGCTCTGTCCTATATCTCTCTTTAGGTGTAACACTGCTCTGTCCTATATCTCTCTGCAGGAGTCACACTGCTCTGTCTTATATCTCTATGTAGGTGTCACACTGCTCTGTCCTATATCTCTCTGTAGTTATCACACTGATCTGTCTTATATCTCTCTTTAGGTATCACATTGCTCTGTCCTATATCTCTCTGTAGGTATAACATTACTCTGCCCTATATCTCTCTGCAGGAGTCACACTGCTCTGTCCTATATCTCTCTGTAGGTGTCACACTGCTCTGTCCAATATCTCTCTGTCGGTATCACACTGCTCTATCATATATCTCTCTGTAGTTATCACACTGCTCTGTCCTATATTTCTCTGTACCTATCACACTGCTCTGTCCTAAATCTCTCTGTATGTGTCACACTGATCTGTCCTATATCTCTCTGTAGGTATCACACTGCTCTGTCCTATATTTCTCTGTAGGTATCACACTGATCTGTCCTATATTTCTCTGTAGGTATCACACTGCTCTTTCCTGTATCTCTCTGTAGGTATCACACTGCTCTGTCCTATATTTCTCTGTATGTGTTGCACTGCCCTGTCCTATATCTCTCTGTAGGTATCACACTGCTCTGTCCTGTATCTCTCTGTAGGTATCACACTGCTCTGTCCTAAATATCTCTGTATGTATCACACTGCTCTTTCATGTATCTCTCTGTAGTTATCACACTGCTGTGTCCTATATCTCTCTGTAGTTATCACACTGCTCTGTCCTATATCTCTCTTTAGGTGTAACACTGCTCTGTCCTATATCTCTCTGTAGGTGTCACACTGCTTTGTCCTATATCTCTATGTAGGTGTCACACTGCTCTGTCCTATATCTCTCTGTAGGTATCACACTGCTCTGTCCTATATCTCTCTGCAGGAGTCACACTGCTCTGTCCTATATCTCTCTGTAGGTGTCACACTGCTCTGTCCTATATCTCTCTGTAGGTATCACACTGATCTGTCCTATATCTCTCTGTAGGTATCACATTGCTCTGTCCTATATCTCTCTGTAGGTATAACATTACTCTGCCCTATATCTCTCTGCAGGAGTCACACTGCTCTTTCCTATATCTCTCTGTAGGTGTCACACTGCTCTGTCCTATATCTCTCTGTAGTTATCACACTGCTCTGTCCTATATCTCTCTTTAGGTGTAACACTGCTCTGTCCTATATCTCTCTGTAGGTGTCACACTGCTTTGTCCTATATCTCTATGTAGGTGTCACACTGCTCTGTCCTATATCTCTCTGTAGGTATCACACTGCTCTGTCCTATATCTCTCTGCAGGAGTCACACTGCTCTGTCCTATATCTCTCTGTAGGTGTCACACTGCTCTGTCCTATATCTCTCTGTAGTTATCACACTGATCTGTCCTATATCTCTCTTTAGGTATCACATTGCTCTGTCCTATATCTCTCTGTAGGTATAACATTACTCTGCCCTATATCTCTCTGCAGGAGTCACACTGCTCTGTCCTATATCTCTCTGTAGGTGTCACACTGCTCTGTCCTATATTTCTCTGTACCTATCACACTGCTCTGTCCTATATCTCTCTGTATGTGTCACAGTGCTCTTTCCCATATCTCTCTGTAGGTGTCACACTGATCTGTCCTATATCTCTCTGTAGGTATCACACTGCTCTGTCCTCTATCTCTCTGTGGGTGTCACACTGCTCTTTCTCATATCTCTCTGTATGTATCACACTGCTCTGTCCTATATTTCTCTGTATGTGTTGCACTGCCCTGTCCTATATCTCTCTGTAGGTGTCACATTGCTCTGTTCTATGTCTCTCTGTAGGTATCACACTGCTCTGTCCTATATCTCTCTGTAGGTGTCACACTGCTCTGTCCTATATCTCTCTGTAGGTGTCACACTGGTCTATCCTATATCTCTCTGTAGGTATCACACTGCTCTTTCCTGTATCTCTCTGTAGGTATCACACTGCTCTGTCCTATATTTCTCTGTATGTGTTGCACTGCCCTGTCCTATATCTCTCTGTATGTGTCGCACTGCTCTGTCCTATATCTCTCTGTAGGAGTCACACTGCTCTGTCCTATATCTCTCTGTAGGTGTCACACTGCTCTGTCCTATATCTCTCTGTAGGTGTCACACTGCTCTATTTTATATCTCTAAGTAGGTATTACACTGCTCTGTCCTATATCTCTCTGTAGGTGTCACACTGCTCTGTCCTATATCTCTCTGTAGGTGTCACACTGCTCTATTTTATATCTCTAAGTAGGTATTACACTGCTCTGTCCTATATCTCTCTGTAGGTGCCACACTGCTCTATCTTATATCTCTCTGTAGTTATCACACTGCTCTGTCCTATATCTCTATGTAGATATCACACTGCTCTATACCATATCTCTCTGTAGTTATCACACTGCTCTGTCCTATATTTCTCTGTATGTATCACACTGCTCTGTCCTATATCTCTCTGTAGGTGTCACACTGCTCTTTCCTATTTCTCTCTGTAGGTGTCACACTGCTCTGTCCTATTTCTCTCTGTAGGTGTCACACTGCTCTGTCCTATATCTCTCTGTAGGTGTCACACTGCTCTGTCCTATATCTCTATGTAGGTATCACACTGCTCTGTCCTATATCTCTCTGTATGTATCACACTGCTCTTTCCCGTATCTCTCTGAAAGGTATCACACTGCTCTATTCTATATCTCTCTGTAGGTGTCACACTGCTCTATCATATATCTCTCTGTAAGAGTCACACTGCTCTGTTCAATATCTCTCTGTGGGTATCACACTGCTCTGTACTATATTTCTCTGTAGGTGTCACACTGCTCTGTCCTATATCTCTCTGTAGGTGTCACACTGCTCTGTCCTATATCTCACTCTAGGTATCACACTGCTCTGTCCTATATCTCTCTGTAGGTATCACACTGCTCTATACTATATTTCTCTGTAGGTATCACACTGCTCTGTCCTATATCTCTCTGTAGGTATCACACTGCTCTGTCCTATATCTCTCTCTAGGTATCACACTGCTCTGTCCTATATCTCTCTGTATGTATCACACTGCTCTTTCCTGTATCTCTCTGTAGGTATCACACTGCTCTGTCCTGTATCTCTCTTTAGGTGTAACACTGCTCTGTCCTATATCTCTCTGCAGGAGTCACACTGCTCTGTCCTATATCTCTCTGTAGTTATCACACTGCTCTGTCCTATATCTCTCTGTAGTTATCACACTGCTCTGTCCTTTATCTCTCTGCAGGAGTCACACTGCTCTGTCCTATATCTCTCTGTAGGTGTCACACTGCTCTGTCCTATTTCTCTCTGTAGGAGTCACACTGCTCTGTCCTATATCTCTCTGTAGGTGTCGCACTGCTCTGTCCTATATCTCTCTGTAGGTGTCGCACTGCTCTGTCCTATATCTCACTGTAGGTGTCACACTGCTCTATCCTATATCTCTCTGTAGTTATCACACTGCTCTGTCCTATATTTCTCTGTATGTATCACACTGCTCTGTCCTATATTTCTCTGTATGTTTCACACTGCTCTGTCCTATATCTCTCTGTAGGTGTAACACTGCTTTGTCCTATATCTCTCTGTATGTATCACACTGCTCTGTCCTATATCTCTCTGTAGGTGTCACACTGCTCTTTTCTGTATATCTCTGTAGGTATCACACTGCTCCGTCCTAAATCTCTCTGTATGTATCACTGCTCTGTCCTATATTTCTCTGTATGTATCACACTGCTCTGTCCTATATCTCTCTGTAGGTGTCGCAATGCTCTGTTCTATATCTCTCTATAGGTATCACACTGCTCTGTCCTATATTTCTCTGTATGTGTCGCACTGCTCTGTCCTATATCTCTCTGTATGTATCACACTGCTCTTTCCTATATTTCTCTGTATGTATCACACTGCTCTGTCCTAAATCACTCTGTAGGTGTCACCCTGCTCTGTCCTATATCTCTCTGCAGGAGTCACACTGCTCTGTCATATATTTCTCTGTATGTATCACACTGCTCTGTCCTATATCTCTCTGTAGTTATCACACTGCTCTTTCCTATATCTCTCTGTAGGTGTCACACTGCTCTGTCCTATATCTATCTGTAGGTGTCACACTGCTCTATCCTATATCTATTTGTAGGTGTCACCCTGCTCTGTCCTATATCTCTCTGCAGGAGTCACACTGCTCAGTCCTATATCTCTCTGTAGGTGTCGCACTACTCTATCTTATATCTGTCTGTAGGTATCACACTGCTCTGTCATATATCTCTCTGTAGGTGTCACACTGCTGTGTCCTATATCTCTCTGTAGGTGTCACACTGCACTATCCTATATCTCTCTGTAGGTATCCCACTGCTCTATCCTATATCTTTCTGTAGGTGTCACACTGCTCTGTCCTATATCTCTCTGTAGTAGTCACACTGCTCTGTCCTATCTCTCTGTAGGTGTCACACTGCTCTGTCCTATATCTCTCTGTAGGTGTCACACGGCTCTATCTTATATCTCTAAGTAGGTATCACACTGCTCTGTCCTATGTCTCTCTGTAGGTGTCACACTGCTCTATCCTATATCTCTCTGTAGTTATCACACTGCTCTGTCCTATATTTCTCTGTATGTATCACACTGCTCTGTCCTATATCTCTATGTAGGTATCACACTGCTCTATCCTATTTCTCTTTGTAGGTGTCACACTGCTCTGTCCTATATCTCTCTGTAGGTATCACACTGCTCTGTCCTATATTTCTCTGTAGGTATCACACTGCTCTGTCCTATATCTCTATGTAGGTATCACACTGCTCTCTCCTATTTCTCTTTGTAGGTGTCACACTGCTCTGTCCTATATCTCTCTGTAGGTATCACACTGCTCTGTCCTATATCTCTCTGTAGGTATCACACTGCTCTGTCCTATATCTCTATGTAGGTATCACACTGCTCTCTCCTATATCTCTCTGTAGGTATCACACTGCTTTGTCCTATATCTCTCTATAGGTATCACACTGCTCTGTCCTATATCTCTCTGTAGGTGTCACATTGCTCTGTCCTATATCTCTCTGCAGGAGTCACACTGCTCTGTCCTATATCTCTCTGTAGGTGTCACACTGCTCTTTCCTATATCTCTCTGTAGGTGTCACACTGCTCTGTCCTATATCTCTCTGTAGGTATCACACTGCTCTGTACTATATTTCTCTGTAGGTATCACACTGCTCTGTCCTATATCTCTCTGTAGGTATCACACTGCTCTGTCCTATATCTCTCTGTATGTATCACACTGCTCTTTCCTGTATCTCTCTGTAGGTGTCACACTGCTCTGTCCTATATCTCTCTGTAGTTATGACACTGTTCTGTCCTATATCTCTCTTTAGGTGTAACACTGCTCTGTCCTATATCTCTCTGTAGGTGTCACACTCCTTTGTCCTATATCTCTATGTAGGTGTCACACTGCTCTTTCCTATATCTCTCTGTAGGTGTCACACTGCTCTGTCCTATATCTCTCTGTAGGTGTCACACTGCTCTGTCCTATATTTCTCTGTAGGTATCACACTGCTCTGTCCTATATCTCTCTGTATGTATCACACTGCTCTTTCATGTATCTCTCTGTAGTTATCACACTGCTGTGTCCTATATCTCTCTGTAGTTATCACACTGCTCTGTCCTATATCTCTCTTTAGGTGTAACACTGCTCTGTCCTATATCTCTAATAGGTGTCACACTGCTTTGTCCTATATCTCCATGTAGGTGTCACGCTGCTCTGTCCTATATCTCTCTGTAGGTATCACACTGCTCTGTCCTATATCTCTCTGCAGGAGTCACACTGCTCTGTCCTATATCTCTCTGTAGGTGTCACACTGCTCTGTCCTATATCTCTCTGTAGGTATCACACTGATATGTCCTATATCTCTCTGTAGGTATCACATTGCTCTGTCCTATATCTCTCTGTAGGTATAACATTACTCTGCCCTATATCTCTCTGCAGGAGTCACACTGCTCTGTCCTATATCTCTCTGTAGGTGTCACACTGCTCTGTCCTATATCTCTCTGTAGGTATCACACTGCTCTGTCCTATATCTCTCTGCAGGAGTCACACTGCTCTGTCCTATATCTCTCTGTAGGTATCACACTGATATGTCCTATATCTCTCTGTAGGTATCACATTGCTCTGTCCTATATCTCTCTGTAGGTATAACATTACTCTGCCCTATATCTCTCTGCAGGAGTCACACTGCTCTGTCCTATATCTCTCTGTAGTTATCACACTGCTCTGTCCTATATCTCTCTTTAGGTGTAACACTGCTCTGTCCTATATCTCTCTGTAGGTGTCACACTGCTTTGTCCTATATCTCTATGTAGGTGTCACACTGCTCTGTCCTATATCTCTCTGTAGTTATCACACTGATCTGTCCTATATCTCTCTTTAGGTATCACATTGCTCTGTCCTATATCTCTCTGTAGGTATAACATTACTCTGCCCTATATCTCTCTGTCGGTATCACACTGCTCTATCATATATCTCTCTGAAGTTATCACACTGCTCTGTCCTATATTTCTCTGTACCTATCACACTGCTCTGTCCTAAATCTCTCTGTAAGTGTCACACTGCTCTTTCCCATATCTCTCTGTAGGTGTCACACTGATCTGTCCTATATCTCTCTGTAGGTATCACACTGCTCTGTCCTATATTTCTCTGTAGGTATCACACTGCTCTGTCCTATATATCTCTGTAGGTGTCACACTGCTCTTTCTCATATCTCTCTGTATGTATCACACTGCTCTTTCCTGTATCTCTCTGTAGGTATCACACTGCTCTGTCCTATATTTCTCTGTATGTGTTGCACTGCCCTGTCCTATATCTCTCTGTAGGTATCACACTGCTCTGCCCTATATCTCTCTGCAGGAGTCACACTGCTCTGTCCTATATCTCTCTGTAGGTATCACACTGCTCTGTCCTATATCTCTCTGTAGGTATCACACTGCTCTGTCCTAAATATCTCTGTATGTATCACACTGCTCTTTCATGTATCTCTCTGTAGTTATCACACTGCTGTGTCCTATATCTCTCTGTAGTTATCATACTGCTCTGTCCTATATCTCTCTGTAGGTATCACACTGCTCTGTCCTATATCTCTCTGTAGGTGTCACACTGCTCTGTCCTATATCTCTATGTAGGTGTCACACTGCTCTGTCCTATATCTCTCTGTAGGTATCACACTGCTCTGTCCTATATCTCTCTGTAGGTATCACACTGCTCTGTCCTATATCTCTCTGTAGGTGTCACACTGCTCTGTCCTATATCTCTCTGTAGGAGTCACACTGCTCTGTCCTATATCTCTCTGTAGGTGTCACACTGCTCTGTCCTATATCTCTCTGTAGTTATCACACTGCTCTGTCCTATATCTCTCTGTAGGTGTAACACTGCTCTGTCCTATATCTCTCTGTAGGTGTCACACTGCTCTGTCCTATATCTCTCTGTAGGTGTCACACTGCTCTGTCCTATATCTCTCTGTAGGAGTCACACTGCTCTGTCCTATATCTCTCTGTAGGTATCACACTGCTCTGTCCTATATCTCTCTGTAGGAGTCACACTGCTCTGTCCTATATCTCTCTGTAGGTATCACACTGCTCTGTCCTATATCTCTCTGTATGTATCACACTGCTCTTTCCTGTATCTCTCTGTAGGTGTCACACTGCTCTGTCCTATATCTCTCTGTAGTTATGACACTGTTCTGTCCTATATCTCTCTTTAGGTGTAACACTGCTCTGTCCTATATCTCTCTGTAGGTGTCACACTCCTTTGTCCTATATCTCTATGTAGGTGTCACACTGCTCTTTCCTATATCTCTCTGTAGGTGTCACACTGCTCTGTCCTATATCTCTCTGTAGGTGTCACACTGCTCTGTCCTATATCTCTCTGTAGGTATCACACTGCTCTGTCCTATATCTCTCTGTATGTATCACACTGCTCTTTCATGTATCTCTCTGTAGTTATCACACTGCTGTGTCCTATATCTCTCTGTAGTTATCACACTGCTCTGTCCTATATCTCTCTTTAGGTGTAACACTGCTCTGTCCTATATCTCTAATAGGTGTCACACTGCTCTGTCCTATATCTCTCTGTAGGTATCACACTGCTCTGTCCTATATCTCTCTGCAGGAGTCACACTGCTCTGTCCTATATCTCTCTGTAGGTGTCACACTGCTCTGTCCTATATCTCTCTGTAGGTATCACACTGATATGTCCTATATCTCTCTGTAGGTATCACATTGCTCTGTCCTATATCTCTCTGTAGGTATAACATTACTCTGCCCTATATCTCTCTGCAGGAGTCACACTGCTCTGTCCTATATCTCTCTGTAGGTGTCACACTGCTCTGTCCTATATCTCTCTGTAGGTATCACACTGCTCTGTCCTATATCTCTCTGCAGGAGTCACACTGCTCTGTCCTATATCTCTCTGTAGGTGTCACACTGCTCTGTCCTATATCTCTCTGTAGGTATCACACTGATATGTCCTATATCTCTCTGTAGGTATCACATTGCTCTGTCCTATATCTCTCTGTAGGTATAACATTACTCTGCCCTATATCTCTCTGCAGGAGTCACACTGCTCTGTCCTATATCTCTCTGTAGTTATCACACTGCTCTGTCCTATATCTCTCTTTAGGTGTAACACTGCTCTGTCCTATATCTCTCTGTAGGTGTCACACTGCTTTGTCCTATATCTCTATGTAGGTGTCACACTGCTCTGTCCTATATCTCTCTGTAGTTATCACACTGATCTGTCCTATATCTCTCTGTAGGTATCACATTGCTCTGTCCTATATCTCTCTGTAGGTATAACATTACTCTGCCCTATATCTCTCTGCAGGAGTCACACTGCTCTGTCCTATATCTCTCTGTAGGTGTCACACTGCTCTGTCCAATATCTCTCTGTCGGTATCACACTGCTCTATCATATATCTCTCTGTAGTTATCACACTGCTCTGTCCTATATTTCTCTGTACCTATCACACTGCTCTGTCCTAAATCTCTCTGTATGTGTCACACTGCTCTTTCCCATATCTCTCTGTAGGTGTCACACTGATCTGTCCTATATCTCTCTGTAGGTATCACACTGCTCTGTCCTATATTTCTCTGTAGGTGTCACACTGCTCTTTCTCATATCTCTCTGTATGTATCACACTGCTCTTTCCTGTATCTCTCTGTAGGTATCACACTGCTCTGTCCTATATTTCTCTGTATGTGTTGCACTGCCCTGTCCTATATCTCTCTGTAGGTATCACACTGCTCTGTCCTATATCTCTCTGTAGGTATCACACTGCTCTGTCCTAAATATCTCTGTATGTATCACACTGCTCTTTCATGTATCTCTCTGTAGTTATCACACTGCTGTGTCCTATATCTCTCTGTAGTTATCATACTGCTCTGTCCTATATCTCTCTTTAGGTGTAACACTGCTCTGTCCTATATCTCTCTGTAGGTGTCACACTGCTTTGTCCTATATCTCTATGTAGGTGTCACACTGCTCTGTCCTATATCTCTCTGTAGGTATCACACTGCTCTGTCCTATATCTCTCTGCAGGAGTCACACTGCTCTGTCCTATATCTCTCTGTAGGTGTCACACTGCACTGTCCTATATCTCTCTGTAGGTATCACACTGATCTGTCCTATATCTCTCTGTAGGTATCACATTGCTCTGTCCTATATCTCTCTGTAGGTATAACATTACTCTGCCCTATATCTCTCTGTAGGAGTCACACTGCTCTGTCCTATATCTCTCTGTAGGTGTCACACTGCTCTGTCCTATATCTCTCTGTAGTTATCACACTGCTCTGTCCTATATCTCTCTTTAGGTGTAACACTGCTCTGTCCTATATCTCTCTGTAGGTGTCACACTGCTTTGTCCTATATCTCTATGTAGGTGTCACACTGCTCTGTCCTATATCTCTCTGCAGGAGTCACACTGCTCTGTCCTATATCACTCTGTAGGTGTCACACTGCTCTGTCCTATATCTCTCTGTAGTTATCACACTGATCTGTCCTATATCTCTCTTTAGGTATCACATTGCTCTGTCTTATATCTCTCTGTAGGTATAACATTACTCTGCCCTATATCTCTCTGTAGTTATCACACTGATCTGTCCTAAATCTCTCTTTAGGTATCACATTGCTCTGTCCTATATCTCTCTGTAGGTATAACATTACTCTGCCCTATATCTCTCTGTAGGAGTCACACTGCTCTGTCATATAGCTCTCTGTAGGTGTCACACTGCTCTGTCCAATATCTCTCTGTCGGTATCACACTGCTCTATCATATATCTCTCTGTAGTTATCACACTGATCTGTCCTAAATCTCTCTTTAGGTATCACATTGCTCTGTCCTATATCTCTCTGTAGGTATAACATTACTCTGCCCTATATTTCTCTGTATGTGTCACACTGCTCTTTCCCATATCTCTCTGTAGGTGTCACACTGATCTGTCCTATATCTCTCTGTAGGTATCACACTGCTCTGTCCTAAATTTATCTGTAGGTGTCACACTGCTCTTTCTCATATCTCTCTGTATGTATCACACTGCTCTGTCCTATATCTCTCTGCAGGAGTCACACTGCTCTGTCCTATATCTCTCTGTAGGTGTCACACTGCTCTGTCCTATATCTCTCTGTAGGTGTCACACTGCTCTATCCTATATCTCTCTGTAGGTATCACACTGCTCTATCATCTATCTCTCTGCAGGTGTCACACTGCTCAGCCCTATATCTCTCTGTAGGTATCACACTGCTCTGTACTATATCTCTCTGTAGGTGTCACACTGCTTTGTCCTATTTCTCTCTGTAGGTGTCACACTGCTCTTTCTTATATCTCTAAGTATGTATCACACTGCTCTGTCCTATATCTCTCTGTAGGTGTTACACTGCTCTGTCCTATATTTCTCTGTATGTATCACACTGCTCTGTCCTATTTCTCTCTGTAGGTGTCACACTGCTCTATCTTATATGTTTATGTAGGTATCACACTGCTCTATCCTATATCTCTCAGTAGTTATCACACTGCTCTGTCCTATATTTCTCTGTATGTATCACACTGCTCTGTCCTATATCTCTCTGTAGGTGTCACACTGCTCTTTTTCTTATCTCTCTGTAGGTATCACACTGCTCTGTCCTAAATCTCTCTGTATGTATCACACTGCTCTTTCCTATATCTCTCTGTAGGTGTCACACTGCTCTTTCCTATATTTCTCTGTATGTGTCGCACTGCTCTGTCCTATATCTCTCTGTAGGTGTCACACTGCTCTGTTCTATATCTCTCTGTAGGTATCACACTGCTCTGTTCTATATCTCTCTGTAGGTGTCACACTGCTCTGTCCTATATATCTCTGTAGGTGTCACACTGCTCTGTTCTATATCTCTCTGTAGGTATCACACTGCTCTGTTCTATATCTCTCTGTAGGTATCACACTGCTCTGTTCTATATCTCTCTGTAGGTGTCACACTGCTCTGTCCTATATATCTCTGTATGTATCACACTGCTCTGTCCTATATCTCTCTGTAGGTATCACACTGCTCTGTCCTATATCTCTCTGCAGGAGTCACACTGCTCTGTCCTATATCTCTCTGTAGGTGTCACCCTGCTCTGTCCTATATCTCTCTGCAGGAGTCACACTGCTCTGTCCTATATCTCTCTGTAGGTGTCACACTGTTCTGTCCTATATCTCTCTGTAGGAGTCACACTGCTCTGTCCTATATCTCTAAGTAGGTATTACACTGCTCTGTCCTATATCTCTCTGTAGGTGCCACACTGCTCTATCCTATATCTCTCTGTAGTTATCACACTGCTCTGTCCTATATCTCTATGTAAATATCACACTGGTCTATCCCATATCTCTCTGTAGTTATCACACTGCTCTGTCCTATATTTCTCTGTATGTATCACACTGCTCTGTCCTATATCTCTCTGTAGGTGTCACACTGCTCTATCTTATATCTCTAAGTAGGTATCACACTGCTCTATCCTATATCTCTCTGTAGGTGTCACATTGCTCTATCCTATATCTCTCTGTAGTTATCACACTGCTCTGTCCTATATTTCTCTGTATGTATCACACTGCTTTGTCCTATATCTCTCTGTAGGTGTCACACTGCTCTTTCCTATTTCTCTTTGTAGGTGTCACACTGCTCTGTCCTATATCTCTCTGTAGGTATCACACTGGTCTGTCCTATATCTCTCTGTAGGTGTCACATTGCTCTGTCCTATATCTCTCTGCAGGAGGCACACTGCTCTGTCCTATATCTCTCTGTAGGGGTCACACTGCTCTTTCCTATATCTCTCTGTAGGTGTCACACTGCTCTGTCCTATATCTCTCTGTAGGTATCACACTGCTCTGTACTATATTTCTCTGTAGGTATCACACTGCTCTGTCCTATATCTCTCTGTAGGTATCACACTGCTCTGTCCTATATCTCTCTGTATGTATCACACTGCTCTTTCCTGTATCTCTCTGTAGGTGTCACACTGCTGTGTCCTATATCTCTCTGTAGTTATGACACTGCTCTGTCCTATATCTCTCTTTAGGGGTAACACTGCTCTGTCCTATATCTCTCTGTAGGTGTCACACTGCTTTGTCCTATATCTCTCTGTAGGTATCACACTGCTCTGTCCTATATCTCTCTGCAGGAGTCACACTGCTCTGTCCTATATCTTTCTCTAGGTGTCAAACTGCTCTATCATATATCTCTCTGTAGGTATCACACTGCTCTGTCCTATATCTCTAAGTAGGTATTACACTGCTCTGTCCTATATCTCTCTGTAGGTGCCACACTGCTCTATCCTATATCTCTCTGTAGTTATCACACTGCTCTGTCCTATATCTCTATGTGGATATCACACTGCTCTATCCCATATCTCTCTGTAGTTATCACACTGCTCTGTCCTATATTTCTCTGTAGGTATCACACTGCTCTGTCCTATATTTCTCTGTAGGTATCACACTGCTCTGTCCTATATCTCTATGTAGGTATCACACTGCTCTGTCCTATATCTCTCTGTATGTATCACACTGCTCTTTCCTGTATCTCTCTGTAGGTATCACACTGCTTTGTCCTATATCTCTCTATAGGTATCACATTGCTCTGTCCTATATCTCTCTGCAGGAGTCACACTGCTCTGTCCTATATCTCTCTGTAGGTGTCACACTGCTCTATCCTATATCTCTCTGTAGGTGTCACACTGCTCTATCCTATATCTCTCTGTAGGTATCACACTGCTCTATCATATATCTCTCTGTAAGAGTCACACTGCTCTGTCCTATATCTCTCTGTAGGTGTCACACTGCTCTGTCCTATATCTCTCTGTATGTATCACACTGCTCTGTCCTATATCTCTCTGTAGGTGTCACGCTGCTCTGTCCTATATCTCTCTGTAGGTGTCACACTGCTCTATCTTATATCTCTAAGTAGGTGTCACATTGCTCTGTCCTATATCTCTCTGTAGGTGTCACACTGCTCTGTCCTATATCTCTCTGTAGGTATCACACTGCTCTGTCCTATATTTCTCTGTAGGTATCACACTGCTCTGTCCTATATCTCTATGTAGGTATCACACTGCTCTCTCCTATATCTCTCTGTATGTATCACACTGCTCTTTCCCTTATCTCTCTGTAGGTGTCACACTGCTCTGTCCTATATCTCTCTATAGGTATCACACTGCTCTGTCCTATATCTCTCTGTAGGTGTCACATTGCTCTGTCCTATATCTCTCTGCAGGAGTCACACTGCTCTGTCCTATATCTCTCTGTAGGTGTCACACTGCTCTGTCCTATAGCTCTCTGTAGGAGTCACACTGCTCTGTCCTATATCTCTCTGTAGGTGTCACACTGCTCTTGTCCTATATCTCTCTGTAGTTATCACACTGATCTGTCCTATATCTCTCTTTAGGTAACACATTGCTCTGTCCTATATCTCTCTGTAGGTATAACATTACTCTGCCCTATATCTCTCTGCAGGAGTCACACTGCTCTGTCCTATATCTCTCTGTAGGTGTCACACTGCTCTGTCCAATATCTCTCTGTCGGTATCACACTGCTCTATCATATATCTCTCTGTAGTTATCACACTGCTCTGTCCTATATTTCTCTGTACCTATCACACTGCTCTGTCCTATATCTCTCTGTATGTGTCACACTGCTCTTTCCCATATCTCTCTGTAGGTGTCACACTGCTCTGTCCTATATTTCTCTGTAGGTATCACACTGCTCTGTCCTATATCTCTCTGTAGGTGTCACACTGCTCTTTCTCATATCTCTCTGTATGTATCACACTGCTCTGTCCTATATTTCTCTGTACCTATCACACTGCTCTGTCCTATATCTCTCTGTAGGTGTCACACTGATCTGTCCTATATCTCTCTGTAGGTATCACACTGCTCTGTCCTATATCTCTCTGCAGGAGTCACACTGCTCTGTCCTATATCTCTCTGTAGGTGTCACACTGCTCTGTCCTATATCTCTCTGTTTGTGTCACACTGCTCTATCCTATATCTCTCTGTAGGTATCACACTGCTCTATCATCTATCTCTCTGCAGGTGTCACACTGCTCAGCCCTATATCTCTCTGTAGGTATCACACTGCTCTGTACTATATCTCTCTGTAAGAGTCACACTGCTCAGCCCTATATCTCTCTGTAGGTATCACACTGCTCTGTCCTATATCTTTCTGTAAGAGTCACACTGCTCTGTCCTATACCTCTCTGTATGTATCACACTGCTCTGTCCTATTTCTCTCTGTAGGTGTCACACTGCTCTATCTTATATCTCTAAGTATGTATCACACTGCTCTGTCCTATATCTCTCTATAGGTATCACACTGCTCTATGCTATATCTCTCTGTAGGTGTCAAACTGCTCTATCATATATCTCTCTGTAGGTATCACACTGCTCTGTCCTATATCTCTCTGTAGGTGTCACACTGCTCTGTCCTATACCTCGCTTTAGGTATCACACTGATCTGTCCTATATCTCTCTGTAGGTATCACATTGCTCTGTCCTATATCTCTCTGTAGGTATAACATTACTCTGCCCTATATCTCTCTGCAGGAGTCACACTGCTCTGTCCTATTTCTCTCTGTAGGTGTCACACTGCTCTGTCCTATTTCTCTCTGTCGGTATCACACTGCTCTATCATATATCTCTCTGTAGTTATCACACTGCTCTGTCCTATATTTCTCTGTACCTATCACACTGCTCTGTCCTATATCTCTCTTTAGGTGTCACACTGCTCTGTCCTATATCTCTCTGTAGGTGTCACAATGTTCTGTCCTATATTTCTCTGTATGTGTCGCACTGCCCTGCCCTATATCTCTCTGTAGGTATCACACTGCTCTGTTCTATATCTCTCTGTAGGTATCACACTGCTCTGTCCTATATCTCTCTGCAGGAGTCACACTGCTCTGTCCTATATCTCTCTGTAGGTGTCACACTGCTCTATCCTATATCTCTCTGTAGGTATCACACTGCTATATCATCTATCTCTCTGTAGGTATCACACTGCTCTGTCCTATATCTCTCTGTAGGTGTCACACTGCTCTGTCCTATTTCTCTCTGTAGGTGTCACACTGCTCTATCTTATATCTCTAAGTATGTATCACACTGCTCTGTCCTATATCTCTCTGTAGGTGACACACTGCTCTGTCCTATATCTCTCTGTAGGTATCACTTCTCTATCATATATCTCTCTGTAGGTGTCACACTGCTCTATCCTATATCTCTCTGTAGGAGTCACACTGCTCTGTCCTATATCTCTCTGTAGGTGTCACACTGCTCTGTCCTATATTTCTCTGTAGGTGTCACACTGCTCTATCTTATATCTCTAAGTAGGTATTACACTGCTCTGTCCTATATCTCTCTGTAGGTATCACACTGCTCTATCCCATATCTCTCTGTAGTTATCAAACTGCTCTGTCCTATATTTCTCTGTTTGTATCACACTGCTCTGTCCTATATCTCTCTGTAGGTGTCACACTGCTCTCTCCTATTTCTCTCTGTATGTATCACACTGCTCTGTCCTATATCTCTCTGAAGGTATCACACTGCTCTGTCCTATATTTCTCTGTAGGTACCACACTGCTCTGTCCTATATCTCTCTGTAGGTATCACACTGCTCTGTCCTATATCTCTCTGTATGTATCACACTGCTCTTTCCTGTATCTCTCTGTAGGTATCACACTGCTCTGTCGTATATCTCTCTGTAGTTGTCACATTGCTCTGTCCTATATCTCTCTGCAGAAGTCACATTGCTCTGTCCTATATCTCTCTGTAGGTGCTCTGTCCTATATCTCTCTGTAGGTGTCACAAGATCTTTCCTATATCTCTCTGTAGTTGTCACACTGCTCTGTCCTATATCTCTCTGTAGGTGTCACACTTCTCTGTCCTATATCTCTCTGTAGGTATCACACTGCTCTGTCCTATAATTTCTCTTTAGGTATTACACTGCTCTGTCCTAAATCTCTCTGTAGGTGTCACACTGCTCTGTCCTATATCTCTCTCTAGGTATCACACTGCTCTGTCCTATATCTCTCTGTAGTTATCACACTGCTCTGTCCTATATTTCTCTGTATGTATCACACTGTTCTGTCCTATATCTCTCTGTAGGAGTCTCACTTCTCTGTCCTATATCTCTCTGTAGGTATCACACTGCTCTGTCCTAAATCTTTCTGTATGTATCACACTGCTCTGTCCTATATTTCTCTGTATGTATCACACTGCTCTGTCCTATATCTCTCTGTAGGTATCACACTGCTCTGTCCTATATTTCTCTGTATGTGTCGCACTGCTCTGTCCTATATCTCTCTGTAGGTGTCACACTGCTCTGTTCTATATCTCTCTGTATGTATCACACTGCTCTGTCCTATATCTCTCTGTAGGTGTCACCCTGCTCTGTTCTATATCTCTCTGTATGTATCACACTGCTCTGTCCTATATCTCTCTGCAGGAGTCACACTGCTCTGTCCTATATCTCTCTGTAGGTGTCACACTTCTCTGTCCTATATCTCTCTGTAGGTGTCACACTGCTCTATCCTATATCTCTCTGTAGGTACCACACTGCTCTATCATATATCTCTCTGTAGGTGTCACACTGCTCTGTCCTATATCTCTCTGTAGGTATCACACTGCTCTTTCCTATATCTCTCTGCAGGAGTCACACTGCTCTGTCCTATATCTCTCTGCAGGAGTCACACTGCTCTGTCCTATATCTCTCTGTAGGTGTCACACTGCTCTGTCCTATATCTCTCTGTAGGTGTCACACTGCTCTGTCCTATATCTCTCTGTAAGAGTCACACTGCTCTGTCATATATCTCTCTGTAGGTGTCACACTGCTGTGTCCTATTTCTCTCTGTAGGTGTCACACTGCTCTATCTTATATCTCTAAGTAGGTATCAAATTGCTCTGTCTTATATCTCTCTGTAGGTGTCACATTGCTATATCTTATATCTCTTTGTAGTTATCACACTGCTCTGTCCTATATCTCTTTGTAGTTATCACACTGCTCTGTCCTCTATTTCTCTGTATGTATAAAACTGCTCTGTACTATATCTCTCTGTAGGTGTCACACTGCTCTTTCCTATATCTCTCTGTAGGTGTCACACTGCTCTGTCCAATATCTCTCTGTAGGTTTCACACTGCTCTGTTCTATATCTCTCTATATGTATCACACTGCTCTGACCTATATCTCTCTGTAGGTGTCACACTGCTCTGTTCTATATCTCTCTGTAGGTATCACACTGCTCTATATTATATCTCCCTGTAGGTATAACACTGCTCTGTCCTATATCTCACTGTGGGTATTACACTGCTCTGTCCTATATCTCTCTGTAGGTGTCACACTGCTCTGTCCTATATATCTCTGTATATATCACACTGCTCTCTCCTATCTCTCTCTGTAGGCATCACATTGCTCTGTCCTATATCTCTCTGTAGGTGTCACCCTGCTCTGTCCTATATCTCTGTAGGTATCACACTTCTCTGTCCTATATCTCTCTGTAGGTGTCACACTGCTTGGTCCTATATCTTTCTGTAGGATTCACACTGCTCACTCCTCTATCTTTCTGTAGGTATCACACTGCTCTGACCTATATCTCTCTGTAGGTATAACATTACTCTGTCCTATATCTCTCTGTAGGTGTCACATTGCTCTGTCCTATATCTCTCTGTAGTTATCACACTGCTCTGTCCTATATGTCTCTGTAGGTCTCACACTGCTCGGTCTTATATCTCTCTGTAGGTCTCACACTGCTCTGTCCTATATCTCTCTGTAGTTTTCACACTGCTCTGTCCTATAATTCTCTGTAGGAGTCACATTGCTCTATCCTATATCTCTCTGTAGGTATATCACCGCTCTTTCCTATATCTCTCTGTAGGTGTCACACTGCTCTGTCCTATATCTCTCTGTAGGTATATCACTGCTCTGTCCTATATCCCTCTGTAGGTTTCACACGGCTCTGTCCTATATCTTTCTTTAGGTATATCACTGCTCTGTCCTATATCAGATACTGATGTTTACAATATGGGAACTGGAAGTTTAAATCCACTATGTACAGTTCTACCACCTTCTAACAAAAGGGCAGCAATTCCAGTTGTTGCAAAGGGAAGTACCATTTCACCTTGACCTCGACTTAAACTCATTAATAAATTATATAGATAAGTTTTGCCTGATCCACCGAGTCCATCTAGATAGAACTATCGCTCCTTGAGCATTTCATCGCCTAGTGCATTTTGAATTTCTTTAAATGCTTCCAATTGCAATGTATTTAAAGTTGCTATTTTTTCTTCTGCTTTTTGTTTTTCCACATCAGCGTCATACTCTGGCAGATTAAAACTTGCACAACTTAATCAATGACAAAGAAAGACCTCTTGAATTTCCATTAAAGCTTTTAATTCTGCAATAGACTGGGTGTAACATTTCAAGAAGTCTTCACACATATTTCATTTAAATGTGTTCCCCAAAGATAATGCATTCGGTACATTACAAAATATGCAAATTAATGTAAACTGTTCTCTCATCTGCTGTGGCATTTGACATAGTGCTGCTTCTTCTAGACATCTCTCCCATTCTGTCTCATCAGCAAGGAAGTTTCTTTGTCGCGTAGCTAATTGAAATGTCTCATAAACTATGTCATTAACAGTTCTCAGGTGTTTAAAACTTTTTGCACCAGGAACATTTAAAAGGAGTAAACCTAAGCAGAAACATTCAATCTCTTCTGGACTTACAGTGTGAATTCTTGGTATCATTTTATTACCACTCCTTTTTAATTTTCGCCATTGCCCATTAACGAAAACATAGTGATATGGAATTTCAATGTATAAAAATTCCCTTGCCTCATTGTCATTATAATTTAATGTAAACCCAGCAGTAAGTGTTGTTTCTCGATGTTCATTTAGTTCCAGAGCATTTGTTTCATTGCCAGCATTAAAATAAACTAAGTGTCTTAGTGGCAAATGTACAGCTAATCGATATACTGCATGTGACTGATCATGCATTTCAAATTTCAGAAGACGCCACATTGCTTCTGGAGCACTTACATAGCTAGTATCTACATGACATGCAAGTTCATCATGTAGTATCTCATTTTCTTCTTAGTTTTGTCCATTTTTTAACACCATAGTTGCTGCATGATATCCTTTGTAAATATATTTGTACACATATTTAATTGATTTTATTGAAGTGCAAGCTTCCACATGTATGTGTGTATTATACGTCATCAGCAAATGGGGTTTTTATGGTACAGCATATTTGTTATCTACACTTTTGCCCTGAATTATAGCCATCACAATTTTCAAAAGTTTTGTCTCTGAATTATTTTGGGAAATCTTTTGTGCATTTCTTATTTTCCGTACATGGTGATTGTGGATTTATATCTCCACAAGGTCCATGAATCATGCGATGTGTAACAATTTCATATAGTCTTGCATGTTGTTTTGGATCTGGTAGTTCAGCAATAATAATTGAATCCACTCGATCAGCATTATTCAGTGTATCTTTTTCTTGAAGCATGAAAAGAAGATGTGCATGAGGAAGTCCTCTTTTTTGAAATTCTATAGTATAAACATAAGCCACACACTTACCAAATAAATTACTGATAGTTATGTCATGTTATTCCACTAAATCTGGTCTATCATAAGCAGTTTGTCTAATTTTAAAATTTTCCACAATCTCTGACTATTGTGGATTACATGTAAATGTAATAAATAAATCTGGTTTCCCAAATGTTGTTACAATAGCCATAGCATCATTGTACCTTTTTCTCATATTGCGAGGAGATCCTTGGAAAGAAGATGGCAAAATGATTGCTCAACCAGCTGGAAGATCTCTGTTTGTAGCCAGTTCTGCTACATAATCCATAAGGCCACAATACTGTTCAACACATAGTTTATTTTGTTGATATTTTATGAAATGTAGAATATTTGCTGCTACCTGCAGATATGAATCAATGACCCATTGTTGTGTCAGTTTTCCACCAGATAAAATTGTATTAAATGCATCTCAAATTGTTGTTTGAGCAACTTTAAATTCAAGCATGGAAATATTATTTCTGACACCTACTTTACGATCACTGCCAAGTATTAATTTTGTTTGCAATCCTGCTTCACCATTTCGTAAAAAAACTGGATATGTCCTTGGATCTAAATTAGTACGTAAGACATTCATATTAATGAAAGGTTGCTCTTCATTTCTTGGATATATTCTAATATCCCTTTCAAATGGTGGTTCCCCCTCGTCATTTTGAAACACCATTGCAACCTCATTAGCTGTGGGTAATTTATAACAACGTTTATCACAATGGCAATCTCTTCTAAGAACCATATTAACTCTTGGAATTACAAATGATGTTGTTCAGCATGAATCAGTTATTCTTGTGCTTCTTCTGCCAATTTTTTATAAGCTTGAGTATATGGGTTTTTGGCCATAATGTTATCAAGCTCATGAAAAACAGCAGCTACACATTTTTTATTTTCTGAAAGCTGCATACGTTGTTCAATAGCTTCTATTGTATCTAGGGCACATAGCTGAGCACATTTTCTTTGCTCTCCTTCATCTGGATGTTAATGTGAAGTTTGGTGGTAAATTTACCACTTTAAAGCAGTAAGGGCCATGCCCTGCAACATTAGCAGCTAATGTTGCACCCATAGATGCAAAAGAAATGGCACTATTTTAAGATCTTATGGTTTGTTTGAAAATAGTGTAATTTGGGAAAGTCGGGTCACTCATTATTTTTTTTTAATATGCTGGGAATAGTTTTCGTTCTGGAAGTCTTACCTTTCCTTTTTGGCAACAACTAATAAACTCACCATCTCTCTGTCTTTCCTGCTGAAAATGATAAGTCCCGCAAAACTGACGTAAATCATTTTGCAAACCACATTTGTGAGTCTCTACTTCTAAATTTGTCAATAACGTACGATCCTGTGAAGATATATTAAGATTACTATTAAAATCAATATTACTATTGTTTCCATGTTGTTCACAAGCATCAGTCTCATTTGTTTTTTTATTTGTTTCTGTATTTCATTAAACCTTAATCAAAAATTCGAACATAGGATTGCTAAGCTCCCAAGGTGTCTACCACCTATAATGAAATCATTTGCTCAATACAAAATTGGGAAAATAATATAACAAGTCTTTATTATAAATATATCACAACGGCGAAGTTAAAAGCTGGTTAAAAAATCCAGGATTAAACACACAAATTGAAAGAGGACAGGATAATATGGGACAAATGAGAACCTTTTACTTCTCAGTGAAATTAATTTTATTATAATGTAATAACCCTTTAATAAGGGGGTAATCTTTATCCCACTTAGCAGTGTTGTGCCTTGTTTGTATGTGGGTACAATTACTCCATTGCACGTGTGCCCCAAACCTTATTAAAGTCCTAAAATAAATCTCAATTGCTTTTACTTGTTGGTAAGCAATAAAAAATTGAGTCTTATTGCTAATGGAGAAATTTTATATATCCAAAAAGAAAAGCAGATATTTCATGATGAACCCCCCTCTCAGGTATATAGAGAGTCACAGTAGAATTCCAAGTAGGGGTTAAGTAAAGATTATTAGTATTCTCTGCCAGCTATCACAAGCTGGTAAACTAATAGAGTTAATGGACTATAAAATATAGGAGACTATGAGCTAAAGTATCAATGACAGAATGTGTCTAAGATAACAAATCCTGCAGGTCAACAGTCGCCAGTCACATGCATAAATATTGGGTTAGGACAGGTAAGGGCACACAGACACTCTCATACACTGCTAGTACGCGATCACTGCGCGCTCCAACAAACGGACGCACGCAGCGTCGCACGCCTGACGCGTTTCGACGTCACTGGAAGTCTTCCTCAAAGGCAAACACGGGTTGCTAAGGCGCCCGTCTATTTAACTGGTTAGCGTAACCATGGAGACCAAGTGTAATACCACGTGGGGTCAGAGAAGGGAAAACGAAACTGCTTGTACTGAGAAGCTTATGTAAAGGGGAAACAACCCACAGGTCCTGTACTGAATGGCTCAAAATGAATCCAAAAGTGGGGAGAGAATATAATATAACATAATATGGTATAATACAGGCAAGCTATACAGACAAAGTACTAATGGATAAATTATATTTAGAAAAGTAAATCAATACCCATTGTAAAGGAGGTAATATTGATAAGAAGAGGAAACGGAGGATCATCTTGTAACAGAGAAAGAGGAACTAGAGAGGGATATTGCCAATCATCATCAAAGATATGCTATAAGCTAATAAACAATAACAAACAGTAAGAGAAAGAAGGTACGCTACTAAGAGAAGAAAGAGAGATACTCTTGACAAAAATAAATAAATAAACATCCTACTAAAGTGATGTGAGGAGTGAGTCTAAAATAAAATAGTATATGTGTGTATGTGTAAGATAGCAGGGTGGTCCTGCTAACAAGTAATAAGTGGCTATAATGGAAATGCTGTGAAGGGTAAGGATACTAAACAGAATCATAAAACCTATAACCCAAAGACTCCAGCTAGGGGAGACTACTCTATCAAAAAAAGGGGAGAGTGGAAAAGCAATGTGAAAGTGCTACAAGGGGGATGAGATTGCTATCCTAATGGAAGCGTGTGAGAAATAAGAATAAGAATCTAATAAGTGAGATTAATCATCTCTAAAAAGTAGTCTACTCCAAGTTGCGGCCTACTAAAAAGAAAAGTAGGCTAAAGAATGAAAGATTTTCTCTAGGTTATAAACTGGATTATAGCTAGATGAAGGAACCCCTCTAAATGAAGGGAGTGAAAGTGAAACCTTCATTCAGTCCTTGTGGTGATAATGCTTTAAGTCTGTAGATCCAGCGTGCTTCACACTGGAGCAATTTTCTATCCAAGTCTCCTTTTCTAGGGCCCAGATGTACCCTTTCAAGTATGGTAAATGTAAGGACATCACTATTGCCTCTATGATAGCACCTCACATGGCGTGCCAAAGGTGTGTCAAGATTATTTTTAATCGAATAGACGTGTTCCCCTATTCTTCTGCGTACTTGGCGCCTCGTTTTGCCTACATAGATCTTAGAACAAAGGCAAGTCGCCACATAAATAACGCTTGTGGAACAGCAATTGGTAAACTCTTTAAGTTTGAATTCCTCACCACTTACTGGATGTTGAAAAGACTTAGATGGTTTAATGTATTTACAAAATTTGCATTTGCCACACCTGAAGCAGCCAGATAAAGGTCTCAGCCATGTGGTTTTAGGTCCTTGCTTTTTAAAGTAACCGTGGACCAACATGTCCTTTAAGTTTTTTCCCCTCCGATAGGTGACCGATGGTTTAGGTGGTAGGCAGTCCTCTAGATCCTCATCATTTTTTAACAAGTGCCAATTTTTGGATAGGATGCTAAGAATGCTATCTGAGTCATATCCAAATGTCAAGATACATCTAGGTTGGTTCTCTTGCAAATTCTTTCTTTCTTTCATCCTTTGGGTATGTAGCCCATTAAGGAGTTCAGTTCTATTACAATCCAAGGCATATTTAAATGCCTTTTTCAGGCATTTGTTGGGGTAACCCCTTTCTTGGAATCTTTTTCTGAGTTTGTCCGCCTCTAACTTAAATTCATTATCCGTACTGCAGTTCCTTCTGAGCCTAAGGTACTGGCCTCTAGGGATCCCTCTTTTTAATGGTAGGAAATGCTGACTTTCCCATCTTAGCAGAGTATTTGTTGCCGTATCTTTCCTAAATGTGGTGGTAGATACTTTGCCATATTCATCTTTATTGATGAGTAAGTCTAAAAAGGTAACTTGGGTAGAGTTAATATCGTATGTAAATTTTGAACCAATTACATTTGTATTGAGAACTTTCATCAGCTCCTCAAATTCTATTCTGGTGCCTGTCCAGACAACCAGAATATCATCTATATAGCGACGCCACAAGATGGCATGTTGCATGAGTGACATATGAATGTCGTCAAATACAATTTTCTCCTCCCACCAACCTAACAGTAAGTTCGCATAACCTGGGGCACAAGATGTACATGGCTGTACCTTTACGTTGGTGGTACCATTTATCATCAAAGATAAAATAATTATGTTTGAGAACATATTCCAAAAGTTGAAGTAAAAAGAAGTTAAATTTAACTTCATTAGAACTTTTTGTGCTTAAAAAGTATTTGACTGCTTCCATGCCAAAATCATGGGGAATACTGCTATATAGGGCCTCAACGTCAATTGACGCCAACCAGGAATGTTCTGGGATATGCAGGTCCTCTAGCTGTTTTAGGATATCATTTGTGTCCATAACATAAGATGGTAAACTTTGCACTAAATCTCTAAGATAAAAATCCACAAAGATGCTTGCATTGGATGAGAGATTGTTCGAACCAGATATTATAGGTCTACCTGGAATAGGGGAAATCTTCTTATGCACCTTAGGAAGGGCATAAAAGGTGGAAATGGTGGGACATTTGGGAAGAAGGAATGTGTAAGTCTGCTCATCAATGATTTTATCCAATTTGGCATTATCCAAGATGTTTTTCAATGCTATTCTATAATCCTTAGTGGGATTGTTTGATAGCACTTCATAGGTGACAGTGTCATCCAGAATTTTTTTACACATTTTTATATAGTCGTCATTTCCCATTAACACTATATTCCCGCCTTTGTCTGCAGGCTTAATTTGTATGTCCTGACATTTTTTAAGCTCATCAAGTGCCTTGTATTCATTGTTTGTAAGGTTATATTCCTTGCGAAGTTTAGAGTAGTCAAGTTCTTCAATTTCTCTAGTAACCTGCTGTAGGAATACCCAAATATTTGCAAAGTCCTTAAGAAATGGAGTAAAAGAACTTTTGTTTTTCCATTTCTTTTGGTGCATAGTAGAATGTAGTGAATCAGGGTGATTTTCGTTCAATAATGACAAAAATGTCTGAAACGTTTCAATATCATCCTTGCTCACACCTAGACTCATATACTCCCTTTCTTGTTTATTCTTATAAAACTTATGTAAAGCAAGTTTCCTAGCAAAAAGGTTCACATCTTTGATATGAGTGAATTTGTCAGTTCTAGAGGTAGGAACAAAAGTTAAGCCTTTTTTGAGAATTGACTCGTGATCACTGTTGAGGTTAAAATTCAGAGAGATTCACAATTTGCAGGCTTTGATCATTAGCTAAGTTGTTCCTCTGCTTGTCTGATCTTCCTTGTTTTTCCTGTTTCTCATGATCCTTTCTGAGCCTCTCCTTACATGTTGGCCTCTTTCTAAAAAACCTTCATTATTGTAAGCAGTAGGTGTCCTAGCATTTGTGAATGATCTCATCTCATATGGTTCTCTTCTATAAGTTGTATTAGGGAGTCTGGGCCTAGTAGTATGTCCTGTACTATCTTCCAGATCTGAATTTTCAAAATCAGAGGAGCTAATATCTGAGCCTCTTTGTTTATTAGTAGAGAACCGTTTAAAGATCTTCCCATTTTTAAAATCAGTTTGGTCTCTCCAGAATTTTTTCTGTTTTCGTTCCCTGATCTCTTTTTTGAATCTATCCATATTGTCATTAAGTTTTTTACAGTATACATCATACTCTGTCAATTCAGAGAGTTTATTAAATTCTTGTTGACAAAGTTGGATCTTCGGTTTAATAATCTCAAGATTTTGCTGTTCAGTTTCTATAATAAGAGATATCAAATCAAATGAACATTTGAGGAGTATTTCTTTCCATTTATTCAAAAAAGTTTCATTACTTAGATTTATCGCAGGGGTAACATTGACCCTAAGACCCCTGGGAACAATTTTATTTTTTAAGTAATTCTGGAGACTACTTATCTCCCATACTGATTTTACTTGTTTTTTCATAGTTGTTAATAATTCACTAAATGTATTTCTTATATCTTTATTGTCATTTGACAAAGATTCTGATTTTAATGAGAAGCTTTCTTCAGCCTCTTTCAAAAGTGACTCAATATCCATATTGGGAATAGTAGTATTCGTCATTTTAAAGCAATCACACCCTTCTCACAATCCACGTGTAACTTAATAAATAGCAAATAAATAATGCTTCCAAGGAAAGTGGATTAAACCACAAAGTATAGAACTAAAAATTCGAACATAGGATTGCTAAGCTCCCAAGTTGTCTACCACCTATAATGAAATCATTTGCTCAATACAAAATTGGGAAAATAATATAACAAGTCTTTATTATAAATATATCACAACGGCGAAGTTAAAAGCTGGTTAAAAAATCCAGGATTAAACACACAAATTAAAAGAGGACAGGATAATATGGGACAAATGAGAACCTTTCACTTCTCAGTGAAATTAATTTTATTATAATGTAATAACCCTTTAATAAGGGGGTAATCTTTATCCCACTTAGCAGTGTTGTGCCTTGTTTGTATGTGGGTACAATTACTCCATTGCACGTGTGCCCCAAACCTTATTAAAGTCCTAAAATAAATCTCAATTGCTTTTACTTGTTGGTAAGCAATACAAAATTGAGTCTTATTGCTAATGGAGAAATTTTATATATCCAAAAAGAAAAGCAGATATTTCATGATGAACCCCCCTCTCAGGTATATAGAGAGTCACAGTAGAATTCCAAGTAGGGGTTAAGTAAAGATTATTAGTATTCTCTGCCAGCTATCACAAGCTGGTAAACTAATAGAGTTAATGGACTATAAAATATAGGAGACTATGAGCTAAAGTATCAATGACAGAATGTGTCTAAGATAACAAATCCTGCAGGTCAACAGTCGCCAGTCACATGCATAAATATTGGGTTAGGACAGGTAAGGGCACACAGACACTCTCATACACTGCTAGTACGCGATCACTGCGCGCTCCAACAAACGGACGCACGCAGCGTCGCACGCCTGACGCGTTTCGACGTCACTGGACTTCTTCCTCAAAGGCAAACACGGGTTGCTAAGGCGCCCGTCTATTTAACTGGTTAGCGTAACCATGGAGACCAAGTGTAATACCACGTGGGGTCAGAGAAGGGAAAACGAAACTGCTTGTACTGAGAAGCTTATGTAAAGGGGAAACAACCCACAGGTCCTGTACTGAATGGCTCAAAATGAATCCAAAAGTGGGGAGAGAATATAATATAACATAATATGGTATAATACAGGCAAGCTATACAGACAAAGTACTAATGGATAAATTATATTTAGAAAAGTAAATCAATACCCATTGTAAAGGAGGTAATATTGATAAGAAGAGGAAACGGAGGATCATCTTGTAACAGAGAAAGAGGAACTAGAGAGGGATATTGCCAATCATCATCAAAGATATGCTATAAGCTAATAAACAATAACAAACAGTAAGAGAAAGAAGGTACGCTACTAAGAGAAGAAAGAGAGATACTCTTGACAAAAATAAATAAATAAACATCCTACTAAAGTGATGTGAGGAGTGAGTCTAAAATAAAATAGTATATGTGTGTATGTGTAAGATAGCAGGGTGGTCCTGCTAACAAGTAATAAGTGGCTATAATGGAAATGCTGTGAAGGGTAAGGATACTAAACAGGATCATAAAACCTATAACCCAAAGACTCCAGCTAGGGGAGACTACTCTATCAAAAAAAGGGGAGAGTGAAAAGCAATGTGAAAGTGCTACAAGGGGGATGAGATTGCTATCCTAATGGAAGCGTGTGAGAAATAAGAATAAGAATCTAAAGAGTGCACTTGTATAATAAGTGAGATTAATCATCTCTAAAAAGTAGTCTACTCCAAGTTGCGGCCTACTAAAAAGAAAAGTAGGCTAAAGAATGAAAGATTTTCTCTAGGTTATAAACTGGATTATAGCTAGATGAAGGAACCCCTCTAAATGAAGGGAGTGAAAGTGAAACCTTCATTCAGTCCTTGTGGTGATAATGCTTTAAGTCTGTAGATCCAGCGTGCTTCACACTGGAGCAATTTTCTATCCAAGTCTTCTTTTCTAGGGCCCAGATGTACCCTTTCAAGTATGGTAAATGTAAGGACATCACTATTGCCTCTATGATAGCACCTCACATGGCGTGCCAAAGGTGTGTCAAGATTATTTTTAATCGAATAGACGTGTTCCCCTATTCTTCTGCGTACTTGGCGCCTCGTTTTGCCTACATAGATCTTAGAACAAAGGCAAGTCGCCACATAAATAACACTTGTGGAACAGCAATTGGTAAACTCTTTAAGTTTGAATTCCTCACCACTTACTGGATGTTGAAAAGACTTAGATGGTTTAATGTATTTACAAAATTTGCATTTGCCACACCTGAAGCAGCCAGATAATGGTCTCAGCCATGTGGTTTTAGGTCCTTGCTTTTTAAAGTAACCGTGGACCAACATGTCCTTTAAGTTTTTTCCCCTCCGATAGGTGACCGATGGTTTAGGTGGTAGGCAGTCCTCTAGATCCTCATCATTTTTTAACAAGTGCCAATTTTTGGATTGGATGCTAAGAATGCTATCTGAGTCATATCCAAAGGTCAAGATACATCTAGGTTGGTTCTCTTGCAAATTCTTTCTTTCTTTCATCCTTTGGGTATGTAGCCCATTAAGGAGTTCAGTTCTATTACAATCCAAGGCATATTTAAATGCCTTTTTCAGGCATTTGTTGGGGTAACCCCTTTCTTGGAATCTTTTTCTGAGTTTGTCCGCCTCTAACTTAAATTCATTATCCGTACTGCAGTTCCTTCTGAGCCTAAGGTACTGGCCTCTAGGGATCCCTCTTTTTAATGGTAAGAAATGCTGACTTTCCCATCTTAGCAGAGTATTTGTTGCCGTATCTTTCCTAAATGTGGTGGTAGATACTTTGCCATATTCATCTTTATTGATGAGTAAGTCTAAAAAGGTAACTTGGGTAGAGTTAATATCGTATGTAAATTTTAAACCAATTACATTTGTATTGAGAACTTTCATCAGCTCCTCAAATTCTATTCTGGTGCCTGTCCAGACAACCAGAATATCATCTATATAGCGACGTCACAAGATGGCATGTTGCATGAGTGACATATGAATGTCGTCAAATACAATTTTCTCCTCCCACCAACCTAACAGTAAGTTCGCATAACCTGGGGCACAAGAGGTGCCCATGGCTGTACCTTTACGTTGGTGGTACCATTTATCATCAAAGATAAAATAATTATGTTTGAGAACATATTCCAAAAGTTGAAGTAAAAAGAAGTTAAATTTAACTTCATTAGAACTTTTTGTGCTTAAAAAGTATTTGACTGCTTCCATGCCAAAATCATGGGGAATACTGCTATATAGGGCCTCAACGTCAATTGACGCCAACCAGGAATGTTCTGGGATATGCAGGTCCTCTAGCTGTTTTAGGATATCATTTGTGTCCATAACATAAGATGGTAAACTTTGCACTAAATCTCTAAGATAAAAATCCACAAAGATGCTTGCATTGGATGAGAGATTGTTCGAACCAGATATTATAGGTCTACCTGGAATAGGGGAAATCTTCTTATGCACCTTAGGAAGGGCATAAAAGGTGGAAATGGTGGGACATTTGGGAAGAAGGAATGTGTAAGTCTGCTCATCAATGATTTTATCCAATTTGGCATTATCCAAGATGTTTTTCAATGGATTTTTTAACCAGCTTTTAACTTCGCCGTTGTGATATATTTATAATAAAGACTTGTTATATTATTTCCCAATTTTGTATTGAGCAAATTAAACCTTAATCCCCAACATTAATTTAGACTCTTCAAAGTAATAATCTATGTATTTAATAATTTTCTTGCTATTATTTTCTTTTTTTAACCTATTAAATCAATTATTAAAATATTGAAGAAGTAAATCTAATGTACCTGATCTTTGTACGTGACTGTGTAATCATGCAGAGGACTCTCTGCTGTACCTGTACGTGCCTATACAACCTGAGCAGGGACCCCTCACATGTATCTGTACCTGTACAATCTGAGCAGGGATCCTCAGCGGTATCATTACCTGTAATATCTGAGCACCTGTCTTTGTACCTGTACAATCTGAGCAGGAACCCTTCACCCGTATCTGTCGTACATGTACAATCTATACAGGGCTATTCTCCTGTATCTGTCTGTACCTATATTATCTGAGCAGAAGCCCTTTTATTTATTTGTCTGTACATGTACTATCTGAGTATGGCCCCCCACCTGTATATGTACCTGTAATACCTGAGCAGGGACTGCTCACCTGTATCTGTCTGTACTTTTAATTTATGAGCAGGGACTGCTCACCTGTATCTGTCTGTACCTCTACAATCAAAGCAGGGCCACACACACCTGTCTTTGGACCGCTACAATTTGAGCAGGTTTCTCCTGTATCTGTATGTGCCTATACAATATGAGCAGGGAACCCTGACTTGCAAATGCATCTGTAATATCTGAGCAGGGAAACTCACCTTTATCTGTACATGTACAATCTGAGAGGGGCCACTCACCTGTATCTGTCCGTATATGTAATATCTGAGCAGGGACCCCTCACCTTTATCTGTATATGTAATATCTGAGCATATGTGAAGGGCAACTCAGCTATATCTGACTGTACCTGTAATAACCGAGCAGAGACCTCTAACCTGTATCTTTCTGTACCTGTAAAATCTGAGTAGGAACCCCTCACCTATATCTGTCTGTAACTGTAATATCTGAACAGGGAACACTCACATGATCTATCTGTTGATCTTTATACTTATGGCTGTATTTTTTTAATGTGACAGTTTGTTAGCATTATTAATCTATTTAATACTTTCGTACATACTTTGTTGCTTTCCAGTCATCCATAATGTTATGAGACTCAGATCTCAATAGCCAGGTTGTGTAGGGACATCTGTGTCCATCAGGTCCCTCGAAACAACGACCCACCCATACAGTCACTGAACATGGAAGGAGAATGAACAGGTCAATGCCGAAGAGCAGAATGTTCTAGATATCCATGTAAATGGCAGCACATGATGTGGAACCAAAGGCACATGTCCAGTCTAGTGCACTCGCTCTCAGTCTTTTTGTTCTGCACACTAGTTTTGCACACTACTGGTTATCTTCAAATGCTCATGGGATCTAGAGCACTCAAAACTTGGTGATACTACATGTGATCCACTGAATTTATTGCAATCATTTGAAAACAGTTTAACTGCAGGTATATTGATCCATAATCTATCTATAATTGTAATGGTACTGGTATATTTAAGGTGTTAGGCTCTCATTACCCATGTTTGTATCTGAGGACCAGCAGGTAAGGTCACAGTAATAAATACCAGCCCCAAGACTAACTATTGAGAACCTGTCAGGTTCACCATGCTGCCTCTCTCCTTACCTCCTGATGTCTGCTGCAGTTCCTAGGCACAAGGGCATGCCAAACTTAGATATTTACAGGCTCAGTGTACTGCTTTCTACAGGTGTGCCAATTACTTGATTTGGACTACAAAAGAGTGTTAGCCAAGTACTTCATTGCCTGTTATTTGGGAATTCTGATATCCTTTATGATCTCGTGCATAGCGTACATTCTAGTTCCATCACCGACCTACAGCTGAGCTGATATTTCCAGCCTTCAGTGTCTGACAAACTATCTGGTTCCTGTATCCCACCTATCACACCTCATTCTACCCCTGCCTGTGTGTGTGTGTAAGTATGTCCACAATCACATGTATAATGTATATGACATGTGAGTTTATATATATATATATATATATATATATATATATATATATATAGACACACATATCATATAGAATATACTATATATATTATATATGTACCTGTGGAACTTGCAATCAACAGTTTTAGTACAGTTTAGTATAACAGTTAACATCTGATTTTATTTAATTCAAATGATACACAGGGCTTGTAGCCAGTTTAAATCAAGGGAGTATGGTACAAGAGGTTGGGTGGTTTTTACTTCAGTTTTATTTCTTGTATGGTCAAGTAAAATAACTTGATGTCTGCTTTTTAGGTTTTACTTCAATCAGTCTATCTGTAGGAGCATTTAGCCTGTGTAGTGTTAAACTGTGTAAAAATGTATTCAAATATAGTATTGTTTTCCTCATTACTTTTGTTTTTGTTTAGCCATGTCCGTCTCTCTGTGACCCTATGGACCACAGCACATCAGGCACATCTGTCTGCCACTACCGTCTGGAAATCCTGTCTTCTGTGCTGAATTGTTTTTTACTGCTTGCGTATCTATCCCTCTCGCTATCCCCCTCTCTTTCTCCATCCCTCTTTCTTGGTCCCTGTCTCTCTCTATGGGATACTTGTTGTCTATTTCTATTAGCTGCCACGGCTATACGTCCTGATCTATCATGTTTTATATATATTCTATTTAATTATTGCATGTCATCAAGAAAATGCAAGCACTTCCCATCATAAGAATAGGGAGCAGAACCAGCACCAACTCACCCTCATCAAGATAATACATACGTAAAGTGACAGGGAAAAGCAAATCAAGTAAGTGGGTGGAGTATGTGTCAGAGGGCAGGGCCTATAGAGGTAACATGTTGTAAAGGAGAGGAGTTTCTACTTTTGGGCGGAGTAAATTTAAGGGGAGGGGCCAGGTCTCTGCCTTCCGCCCCACCAACTTGGAAAGTCACCAGCCTCCACTGTGGCTCAAAAATGTCAGAAACAGTAAAATGTAATGCTTTCTTCCTCTACCGACCCTGGTTTGTTCCTAGTAAAACTGTACCCCTGTCAGATATTTCTAAACATTGTTGCAATGCGTTGGATTAATCACACAGCTATTAGTAACCAATGAACAGGAGCCCCATTCCAGTGTCTCCAACATAAAAATATTTTATACAACACATAACTGGTAGAAATTACATGCAATAAAGAAAAACCACACAATCTTAACCCTCACAATCCCAAAGTCCAAAAATGTGTGACTGCCACAAAGACTCAATTTCCAGGAAGTAGTGACAGACATTACAATAATACCTGCCTGTTAAGGCCACATACTCACATACTTCCCACCATGTCCTCGTAACGCCCTTGGAGTTGGCAATCACATAGGCTAGGGTCCCACAAGTTCTGTGGTTCTCCTTCTACACTGGCCTCCTCTTATCTCAGCAATTTGATGGACCTTGCCCCTGCGTTGCTTTTATGGAAAAGTTGAAAGTCTGCACGAACAGTCTCCATCTTAGCAACTGTCCATTGTCTCCCACCACAATGGACAGACTAAAAATCTGGTTATGGCCAGTGACAACCATGAATTCTAGAGTTTGAGTTTTTTCAGGGCCCATACCACAGTCAAATACTCCTTCTCCACAACTGCATAGGCAACCTCCCTAGGCAACAGCTTCCTACTGAGATAATTCCTGCTCATCCTAAATACTACCCCTAATACAAAGCTAGAGGCATTTGTCTGGATAATAAAATATCTTTTATAGTCTTTTTTGTAGCCAAAACAGAGGGCAGGTCAGAGGTCCCTCAGGGCCCAAAAAGAACCTCACATGCAGGAGTCCAATTCACAATCCACAAGTCCATGAAATTGTGATAGCCACAAAGTCCCAATGTCCAGGAAGTTGTGACAAACATTATAATAACTGCTGTCTGCTAAGGCCACATACTCACATACTGCCCACCATGTCTAAGCCTTGGTAAAGCCACTGGAGTTACCAATCACACGGGCTATGGTCCCAAAAGTCCAGTGGTACCCCTGGGTTACCCACAATGGAGGAAGTGATTTCTTAAAGAAAGGATGGTTAATATGTGATTTATATGTGGGAATGAAAGTTCACTATGGGGTTGAAACTATAATGAGAACAAATGGGAAAGTAGCTTGTGGTTAAATTGTGTAACGAATAAGGAGACAATGGATATTTGGTGGAATGGATAATTTGGATAATGGTATAATGCAAGTTGGATACTGGTATAATGTAATATGGATATTGGTAATTTGAATATTGGATAATGGTATAATCTAATTTAAATGTTAGTAATAATGGTATCACAATTACAAGGTTGGTCTAAAGGAAAAGAGTATGTTTGAAATGCCAGATGTTTTGATCCTGATATTTCTCTTTATATTGGGGGATGTTTACAATATATACGTTCTGGAATAAGATAATAAATTGTCTATTTGTGATGTCAGATAAAAAAAATCAGAACATTATTATTTTTATTACAGTATTATTATTATTGTTATTTACAAAGTTATAGACCAATTCTAAGTTAAGTAGCTATACAAGTACAAATATAATACAGTACAAATGAATTAGGAAACATTTTATGTCTCCACCCTTACGATCCTGAAAAGAAACACTGCGTGCATGAGCAACAGGCAGTAGAGCTTTGTATGGACTCTTTCAGTGAGTAAAAACAGAACTTTTAAGAACTTTTTGGGTTGGCCATCCTTGCATGGGTGGTTTATCTATGTGTATGGTCCTAGTGTGGGTGGGACAACTATGTGCATGGTCCTTGTGTGGGTGGGCTATCTATGATGTTTAGAGATGTCACGAATAGTTCGCCGGCGGACTGTTCCCGGCGAACATAGCATGTTCGCGTTCGCGGCGAACTGCGAACATATGCGATATTTGACCTGCCCCCTATACTTTATCATTGAGCAAACTTTGACCCTGCAACTCAATGTCAGCAGACACATTCCAGCCAATCAGCATCATACCCTGCCTTCCACACCCTTCTACCTCATGGACAGAAGCCATTTTGGAATCATAACTAACTTGCAGTCTTACTGAGAGGAGGCTGAGTGTAGGTGATACTGCATCAATAGGGAAAACCATAGCTAGGCTACTGTGCACAGTGTGCAATACAGTCCTGAAGGACTCTTTTGATCTCTGCTGCAAGGACACCCCTGTGTCTATTCCCCCCCTTATCATCATCCTCCCCTCACCTTAGCACCCAACCCTAACACCCCTTACACTTATCCCTAACACCTAACCCTAACATCCCTCACCCTAACACCTAACCCTAACACCCCTTACACTTATCCCTAACACCCCTCACCCTAACACCTAACCCTAACACCCCTCACACTTATCCCTAACACCCCTCACCCTAACCCTAACACCCCTTACACTTATCCCTAACACCTAACCCTAACATCCCTCACCCTAACACCTAACCCTAACACCCCTTACACTTATCCCTAACACCCCTCACCCTAACACCTAACCCTAACACCCCTCACACTTATCCCTAACACCCCTTACACTAACACCCCTCACACTTATCCCCAACACCCCTCACCCTAACACCTAACCCTAACACCCCTGACCCTAACACCTAACCCTAACACCCCTCACACTTATCCCTAACACCCCTCACCCTAACACCTAACCCTAACACCCCTCACACTTATCCCTAACACCCCTCACCCTAACCCTAACACCCCTCACACTTATCCCTAACACCCCTTACCCTAACCCTAACACACCTCACACTTATCCCTAACACCTAACCCTAACATCCCTCACCCTAACACCTAACCCTAACACCCCTTACACTTATCCCTAACACCCCTCACCCTAACCCTAACACCCCTTACACTTATCCCTAACACCCCTTACCCTAACCCTAACACCCCTCACACTTATCCCTAACACCCCTTACCCTAACCCTAACACCCCTCACACTTATCCCTAACACCTAACCCTAACATCCCTCACCCTAACACCTAACCCTAACACCCCTCACACTTATCCCTAACACCCCTTACACTAACACCCCTCACACTTATCCCTAACACCCCTCACCCTAACACCTAACCCTAATACCCCCTTACACTTATCCCTAACATCCCTTACCCTAACACCCATCACACTTATCCCTAACACCCCTTACCCTAACCCTAACACCCCTCACACTTATCCCTAACACCCCTTACACTAACACCCCTCACACTTATCCCTAACACCCCTCACCCTAACACCTAACCCTAATACCCCCTTACACTTATCCCTAACAGCCCTTACCCTTACACCTAACCCTAACATCCCTTACCCTAACACCCCTCACACTTATCCATAACACCCATGAACCTAACACCCAACCCTAACATTCTCACACTTATCCCTAAGACCTAACACCCCTCACACTTATTCCTAACATGCCTCACCCTAATACCTAACCCTAATACCCCCTTACACTTATCCCTAACAGCCCTTACCCTAACACCCATCACACTTATCCCTAACACCCCTTACCCTAACCCTAACACCCCCCACACTTATCCCTAACACCCCTCACCTAACACCTAACCCTAATACCCCCTTACACTTATCCCTAACAGCCCTTACCCTAACACCTAACCCTAACATTCTCACACTTATCCCTAAGACCTAACACCCCTCACACTTATTCCTAACATGCCTCACCCTAACACCCCTTACACTTATCCCTAACACCCCTCACCCTAACAGCCCTCACACTTAGCCCTAACACCCCTCACCCTAACACCTAACCCCCTCACCCTTATCCCTAACACCCCTTACCCTAACACCCCTCACACTTATCCCTGTGTCTCTTCCCCCCCTTATCATCAAGGGAGGGGGGAGGATGATGAGGGAGGGGGGAAGAGACACAGGGGAGGATGATGAGGGAGGGGGTAAAGAGATACAGGGGAGGGTGATGAGGAAGGGGGAAAGAGACACAGGGGAGGATGATGAGGGAGGGGGGGAAGAGACACAGGTGAAGATGATGAGGGAGGGGGAAAAGAGACACAGGGGAGGATGATGAGGGAGGGGGGAAAGAGACACAGGGGAGGATGATGATGGAGGGGGGAAGAGACACAGGGGAGGATGATGAGGGAGGGGGTAAAGAGACACAGGGGAGGATGATGAGGGAGGTGGGAGGATGATGAGGGAGGGGGGATGAGACACAGGGGAGGGTGATGAGGAAGGGGGAAAGAGACACAGGGGAGGATGATGAGGGAGGGGGTAAAGAGATATAGGGGAGGATGATGATGGAGGGGGATGTTAGGTTATTTATGCCCTTTATGGATTAAAACCAGACTCTGCATCAACTATGTAACTTTCCGTGGGAGTTTTGACATGGATCCCCCTCCGGCATGCCACAGTTCAGGTGTTAGTCCCCTTAAAACAACTTTTCCATCACTATTGTGGCCAGAAAGAGTCCCTGTGGGTTTTAAAATCTGCCTGACCATTGAAGTCTATGGCGGTTCGCAGGGTTCGCCGATTCGCGAACATTTGCGGCGGTTCGCGATTCGCGAACCGAAAATTTTATGTTCGCGACATCACTAATGATGTATGATCCTAGTATGGGTGGGCCATCTATGTGTATGGTACTTGTGTGGATGGGCTACCTATGCATTTGGTCATTGCGCAGGTGAGCTATCTATGTTCATAGGTTCTGTTACAGGTGTTAGTTCTGAAATAATAAGACTTGGTTTTATTCTCTATCCAAAGGAAGTACATTTACATAACCAGTTCCAGCCAAAGGCATTTCCCCAACAGATGCCATGGGGCAACCAGAGCTCAAAGATTCTATTGTTGGAGATATACTGACATCTACAGGCCATCTGAGATGGAATTACCCCAGGCGGAAAACGCTGATCCTACAAAATGTTACAATCTGATTGGCTGCGACAATCTTCAAGGTGTGGCTAGGATGGGTATAATTAGGCAACATTTACTGACCTGGGGCAGAAGTATTAGTGGCAAGGGAAATAGGCAAGCAATACGTGTCTCTCTCTTTGTAACTGTTTTGGAGTTTATTTAACTGGTGGGCAGCAAATACAGTTATAATTTAAGTATAAAAGGAAAAGATTTAACAGGTGCCAACTGGAAATAGTTTTTGTAATGTTGGAAACTTGTAGAAATAGGGAATGAAGAGGCTAAACATGTTAGTCATCAGAATAATTTTATATGTGCGAAAAACAATAAATGAACATCATGTCAAAATTACTTCTAAAGTTAAAATATTACAAAATACCTATTTTCAACCTATTTACTACTTGAATCTTAAATATGGACAATGTGGTCAGTTTGTGTACTCAGCTGAACTCTCAAAATAATTATCAGTTACATTGCACAGGGTGAAAGAGAATTGTATTATCGGTTCCAAAATCCAACCATGGGGCAAACAGAAGCTAATAATCAGTAACTGACAGAAGTCATAAACATAATTACCAGAAGGGAAAAACCTCTGACAAAGATTGAGTTATATGACTTACTGATTGTCCAGGGAGAGGGAGGGGCACTAATGAATTCCAAACATGGGACAACTAGAGACTGATAATCATTAACTGGCTGCAGTAATAAACTTAATGTGGATATTTTCCCAGAAAGACTAGAAACTCTGACAAAGATGAAGTAATATGACTTGGCTGAATGTCCAGAAAGGGAGGGTCACCTGAGCTAATTAAATATCCAGAACATTCCCTTTCAATTCAATCCAAACTTTTTAGTTTTAGAAAATCTGTCCAAATAATCTAGGGAGTGAACAAAATTAAATAATGGGATTAACCTGGAATGTTGCCAGATAATGAGGTTTGTGGATTATACAATCCAAAAGGCAAACTGGTGCTATAAAGAAAATCCTACGAGTACCAGACAGGACTAGCAAGGGGGTTAAACACCTGAAGGTAGCTCTGTAAATGCAAATAAAAAATCATTACTGCACTTTAAAAGACGGTGAAAGTGATGAAAGACATAAGAATTAATTGCACAACAATCTCAAGCTTGCAAATCTGCAATACAAAATATTTTTTTTTTTTTTACGTTTCAGTTGATTGTTATATCAATCTTGGAATCGAGGAGTTAATACATAGCAGGCCACCCACATGGACTATAGCATTTCCTTCATTTATTTTTATTATTTTGTACATTGCTGGATCGCATATCAGACTTTTAATTGATTGTGGTATGACCTCCATGTTTTACTGAGGTCATGATGACAGTCTCATTTACTATTGGCTGTTTCTAAATAGGTAGTTATGGCCTTGCTTAATTGATCATGATCATGGCATGAACAGCTACTTACGGGTGCATAATTTACGGTTTAGGCTTTCAGGCAGGTAACTGTAGGCTTGAGCAATTGAATCGCTCTGTAACGGTTGCAAATTGCAATTGAATAGGGGCCTTTGTCTTCTGAAATCAAGCCGGTCAGGGAAGTGTTAAGGAAACATTTCCTTCAGTTTGATTGCATTGAAACCAAATTCAGTTTCTTGCTTCCATGTTTATAATATGAGTCAGTTACTCTGGAAGGACCTATATCTGGACCTTTTGAAGCCACAGTTTCAGAAAGCTGTTACCACAGGAATGACTGTAGATGACTGAATATCAGAGCAGATACATACAAACTAAAGACAATTTAAGAGAGGTAGTTCTACTGCTGATGTTCCTTTCTTCAAAATTGACTCAAGCAGATGAAATATAAAAAAGTATTTCCCTCCAGCTTAAATCAAAAAATCTACAAAAAGGTTAAATATTTCAGAACTGTATAATACTTATCAAATGTGTCTAATGTTTAACTTAAACAAAAAAAAAAAAAAAATACACCTCCTTCTGAAGTTACCGTATATACTCGAGTATAAGCCGAGTGTTTCAGCCCTTTTTTCAAGGCAAAAAAGGGCCCCCTCGGCTTATACTTGAGTCACTCTCTCCCGCGTGTCTCTCTAACCCCCCCGTGTGTCTCTAACCCCCCCGTGTGTCTCTAACCCCCCCGTGTGTGTCTCTGTGTCTCTAACCCCCGTGTGTCTCTCTACCCCCCTGTGTCTCTTTCCCTCCCCCGTGTCTCTTTCCCTCCCCCTCCTCAGCATAAACCCCCTTCAACCCTCCTCCTCCACCTAAACCCCCCTAAATACCTCCCCCCTCTCCCCTCACTTACCTGCTTGTGCTCCGACCTCCGCTCCTTGATCCGGCGCCGGCGCACATGTGACGTCACATGCGCACCGCATCATTAGCATATACCGGGTGCGCGCCCGGTATATGCTAATGACGCGGCGTGCATGTGACGTCACATGCTCGCCGGCGCCGGGTCAAGGCGCGGAGGCAAGAGCACAAGCAGGTAAGTGAGGGGAGAGGGGGGAGGTATTTAGGGGGGTTTAGGTGGAGGAGGGGGGTTTAGGTGGAGGAGGGGGGTTGAGGAGGGGGGTTGGGGTTGAGGGAGGTTGAGGAGGTGGGTTGGGGTTGAGGGGGGTTGAGGTTGAGGAGGGGGGTTGAGGATAGGGGGGGTGAGAAGGAAGGTTGAGGATGGGGGGTTGAGGATGAGGAGGGAGGTTGAGGAGGGGGTTGAGGATGAGGAGGGAGGTTGAGGATGAGGGGTTGGGGAGGGGGGTTGAGGGGGGTTGAGGGAGGTTGAGGGGGGTTGAGGAGGTGGGTTGGGGTTGAGGGGGGTTGAGGTTGAGGAGGGGGGTTGAGGTTGAGGATGGGGGGTTGAGGATGAGGATGGGGGGTTGAGAAGGAAGGTTGAGGATGGGGGGTTGAGGATGAGGAGGGAGGTTGAGGAGGGGATTGAGGATGAGGAGGGAGGTTGAGGATAAGGAGGAGGGGATGAGGAGGGGGGTTGATGATAAGGGGTTGAGGAGAGAGGATGAGGAGGGGGGGTTGAGGATGGAGGGGTTGAGGAGGGGGTTGAGGAGGGGGTTGAGGATGAGGAGGGAGGTTGAGGATGAGGATGGGGGAGTTGAGAAGGAAGGTTGAGGATGGGGGGTTGAGGATGAGGAGGGAGGTTGAGGAGGGGGTTGAGGATGAGGAGGGAGGTTGAGGATGAGGAGGAGGGGTTGAGGAGGGGGGTTGAGGATAAGGGGTTGAGGATAAAGGTTTGAGGAGAGAGGATGAGGATGGGGGGTTGAGGATGGGGGGGTTGAGGAAGGGGGGTTGAGGTTGAGGAGGGTTGAGGAGGGGGTTGAGGATGAGGATGGGGGGTTGAGGAGGAGGTTGAGGATGGGGGGTTGAGGATGAGGAGGGAGGTTGAGGAGGGGATTGAGGATGAGGAGGGAGGTTGAGGATAAGGAGGAGGGGATGAGGAGGGGGGTTGATGATAAGGGGTTGAGGAGAGAGGATGAGGAGGGGGGGTTGAGGATGGAGGGGTTGAGGAGGGGGTTGAGGAGGGGGTTGAGGATGAGGAGGGAGGTTGAGGATGAGGATGGGGGAGTTGAGAAGGAAGGTTGAGGATGGGGGGTTGAGGATGAGGAGGGAGGTTGAGGAGGGGGTTGAGGATGAGGAGGGAGGTTGAGGATGAGGAGGAGGGGTTGAGGAGGGGGGTTGAGGATAAGGGGTTGAGGATAAAGGTTTGAGGAGAGAGGAGGAGGATGGGGGGTTGAGGATGGGGGGGTTGAGGAAGGGGGGTTGAGGTTGAGGAGGGTTGAGGAGGGGGTTGAGGATGAGGATGGGGGGTTGAGGAGGAGGTTGAGGATGGGGGGTTGAGGAGGGAGGTTGAGGAAGGGGTTGAGGAGAGAGGTTGAGGATGAGGAGGGAAATTGAGGAGGAGGTTGAGGAGGGGGGTTGAGGATGGGGGGTTGAGGAGAGAGGATGAGGATGGGGGTTGAGGAGGGGGATTGAGGATGGGGGGTTGAGGAGGGAGGTAGAGGAGGGGGGCTTGAGGAGAGATGATGAGGATGGGGTGTTGAGGAGGGGGATTGAGGATGGGGGCTTGAGGAGGGAGGTAGAGGAGGGAGTTGAGGATGAGGAGGGAGGTTGAGGAGGGGGTTGAGGATGAGGAGGGAGGTTGAGGAAGAGGAGGAAGGTTGAGGATAAGGATGAGGAGGGAGGATGAGGAGGGAGGTTGAGGATGAGGAGGGAGGTTGAGGATGAGGAGTGGGGTTGAGGAGGGAGGTTGAGAATGAGGAGGGGGGTTGAGGAGGGTGATAAGGGAGGGGGGAAGAGACACAGGAAAGGGAGAGGGGAGAAGAGACACGGGAGAGAGATGGGGGGACACAGAGGGCACAAGAGGGACACAGGGGGCAGCACATTTCCCACCCTCGGCTTATACTCGAGTCACTCATTTTACCCAGTATTTTATTTTGCTTATACTCGGGACGGCTTATACTCGAGTATATACGGTAACTTCCTGTATATGTGGAATGTCTCAGGTATTGGAAGTCTGAGAATAATTAGAGAGTGTAATAAGATATATTAAGAAAAGAGAAGAACAGACACTAAATTCTAATTATTAAACCTCTTATCCAGTAGTCTCAAGGAATAAATAAAAACAAAAAGCTTAAAATAGTACGTTTTATTTAATATAATTAAAACATAATTGTAACAACGACAAATAAAACATAAAAATAAATTTTGGGCCAACCCCAATATGAGTCACCTATATATGTATCAAGAGTGGATATAATATAAGTATGATAATTATTGATTTTATATTTCCCATAGCTGCTCCCACCCCAAGCCCCATCTCTGTTTGGGTGTACCTCACTGTAGGTCAGTGGTTATTGGCTTCTGGCTTCTCTTTGCCTCATGGTGTGAATTCATAACCTATAATACAATTTGTCTTTCTTCTGTGCAATGGAAATTATAATTATTTTGAGAGGACACAAACAGACCACATTGTTCATATTCAAAATAAATGAAGAAAATAATGAAAGGAGAAGTTGTGGTTTATAAAATTTCAAAATATTTTGTAACATTTTAGATTTAGACATAATTTTGATATGATATATTTTTATTGTTTTTCACACCTACAATTTATTCTGATGGCTAACATGTTTTGTCTCTTCATTCCCTATTTTTCCACCATTATAGAAACTGTTTCCAATTGGGACCTATATATACATTGATAGTCCACCCACACAAGGACCATATGCATCAGTAGCCCATCAAAACAAGGACCGTATTCAAAGATGGCCCACCCGCACTAGGACCATACACATACTTTTCCCACTGAAGCAAGGACCACACACATAGATGGCCCAATGGCCAACCCATAAAAGGGTCATACACATAAATAATTCTGATTGCAAGGACCCACCCACACAAGGACCATACACAAGGGTGCCCCACCCATGCAAAGACCATACACATACATCCAAGGACCAACCCTAAAAGGATCATACACATATATGCCCTACCCACTCAAGGATCATACACATAGATTGCCAAACCATAAACGCATGATACACATAGATGGCCCATCCACACAAGGATCCAACACAAGCATGGCCAACCAACACAAGAACCATATATAAGGATTACCAACCAATAAAAGGACCATACTTCTAGATGGCCCACCCACACCAGGACCATACACATAGATGCCCCTCCACACCAAACCATACACATTGCAAACAAGGGAACATGTTGTCCCTAATGCAGCACACCAGGCACATCTGTCAGACACTGTCCCTCTGAACTCCATCAAGCTCATGTTCATTGCTTAAGGCAGTTACTGAAATATTCGTTTAAAACTATTAATCCTGTTCATTATGCTATTATGTGACATTTCTCATACTTCCTTTTTCTCTACAGTAATATGAAAAATATGTTTCTGTTGTAATATAACATTATATTATTTTACATTAAAAAAAGGAATCAAAATCAGTCACAAACAGACCTGGATCTAGCTTTTTGGATCCCATGGGCTTCACACACTATAGTATAGCACACAGCTACATCCACCTGCATCAGCTACTATTTTGATCCACCATCTTTTATCTGTCACCTTGCTGTCTTAGACCCCACCCTTACTTTTAGGATCATAAGGGTGGAGACCTCAAATGTTTAATAATTCCTTGTTATCATATTTGTATTGCATTTTATCTGTACTTGTTTTTCTACATAATCTAGAATTTATCTATAACTTTGTAATTATTAATAACAATAATAATATAAATAATAATAATACTGTTCTGATTTTTTATTTGATATAACAAACAGATAATTTGTCATCTTAATCCAGAATGTAAATATCATAAAAACAACCCTAAAATAATGACAAGTATCAAGATAAAATACATCTTTCATTTGATACATACACGTATCTTTAGACCATTTAGATAATAACCTGAATGACAAACTTTACATTGCATTTCTCTCACTTAACTCACAAAAAATCCAATCCCAAATATGTACATGGACCTCACCACTTTACTAGAGAATAGGAGCTGGGAGTTGTGATACTATTACTCATTATCCAAGCACTGTGTACCTGACAAATGCGTTGTTGAGGGAGATTTTGATATTCTCTTGCTTTGTAGTGAGGTTGGTGAGAAGGTACCATTAGAGGTACATGTTTCTGTAGCAGCCAAAGCACGACGTGAAGAAGATTATACCTTACTAGCGACTTGCCAGTCAAAAAATGACGGCAATAAGATTGTAAGGCAGGTAATGGTGTTTGGTTGCGACATTAATTTTGTAGGTGTTCCAAGATCCTTCGGTGCTCATTGCGAGCCACGCGCTGAGCGCCTTTGGCGCTCATTGCGAGGCTGTTGTTTGTTTGTGTGCTATGAGCAGCGTTGAAAATAATTAAGAAATGAATAAATGAATATACTTTACCTATTTTGAAGTAATATCTGCAGGAAGCATTGTGTTGAAGAGCTGACAATCTGTTTTGATGTAGCTGCAGCATACAATGTATGTTTTCAGTGTTGTGGAGCTGGTGTGTAAGTGTCAGCAATGTGTGCAGTGTGCAGTGTAAATATGCTGCGTGCGCGAGGAAAATCCATTAGGGTAGCTGTGTACTTCCGCATTGTGTAAGTTAGTGTTGTAAAATGGCGCCTAATGTGTGTAGTACGCGGCTGTGGCTGATTTGGCGTCCTTGTTCTTGGAACTCGTACAGGTTTTTCAAAAAATCTGTATGTGTTTTGAGGTGTTTAGCGTGTTTAGGGTCCTGTAGCCTCGTTTTAGATTTTTTCGGCGGCCATTTTTTCTCTCGCTTAGGGGATTTTCGGGTCTCTAAACTCTTGAATTTCGACTTAAATTGAGGTGTAACTTCACTTTTAGAGGTGCTGGGTGCCCCCCCACTTGCTGTGGGTAAGCTTTGTATGTGTTTGATGTGTGTATTTATTGTATTCTTAATGTTTTCATGTGCGCGGGTTTCGGGCGCTAAGGTCGTATTTTTGCGAGCTCGTAATGTTTTTTTTTCTAAGTCCCGCGGCTCGTATTTGCGGATGCTAAGTCTGTAAATTTTGCGGTCGCGGAGGGAGCCTCCACCCCGCTTCGCGAGGGTCCGCATTTGCAGGCCTAAAGTCATCAGTTGCTTCGGCGCTCCTTGCCAGCAACTGCGGCCCTTGCGAAGCATTAGAAACAGACGACCTGCACTGCTGACAACTATATCTGTGATGATGATATACAACTGAACACCATTAGTGGAGCACAGTATTAGTTGTAATTCTCTGAGTGTATTTACTTTGAGGAGCAGCAGAAGGTTAGTACAGTGCATTCATTTGTAGTTTTCTTTGTTATCAGGAACCATCTAAGTTTGTTGAGGTTAAAATCAATTTCTTTGAGGAGAAGTGGGGCTATTAAATAAAATAAATGAAGAGCAGAAGGAGCTTTACAAGGATCTGATGATGGAGAATTGCCAAGACCCTTAAATCGACAGGTAAATAATATTCTCAAAGGTCAATATTCCAATTTAAACACGTTATTTGACTTTTAATAACATCGATATGAGAAATATATTATGTGGATGAAATGAACCCATTTTTTTAATCTTTTACATATAAATATGCAGGGCATGCCAATGGTAACATACAGTGGTATACAATATCAAGCAGAGAGCCACCAGCAGGTTAAGGAGGTAGAAATTCCTGTAAGTATCACAAGAGGTGAGTAACAAACATTAAATATAAAAAATAGTTAAGGGACACTGAAAGTATTTTTTCAGCTTGATATTAAGGAACCACCGAGCAGGTTCTTTAATGTTATATTAGTGTTATTGCTACTCCATAGAGAATAAACAGGAAAAGAGGACAATGGATATGAAGGGATGATATGGGGTTGTCTTTATTTTGTGTGTTTGCCTATATGTGAGGAAAGGGTGGTTTATAGTGGGAGTGTTTGGAGGAAAATGGATTAATAGAGATGCCTCAAGCAGAAGCGGAGCATATTTCAAGCAATAGAAGGGAGAGTAAAAGGAGATAAAAATTACGTTTTCAGAGAATGACTTGGAGGTGCAATGGGGATAGTGACGTAAGAAAAACCTCAAGGGGGCAGAGGAGTGGAGGGGTATTGCAGTGTAAGCACATTTAAGATAAGGTGAAAAATATAAGTGCCTTGTTGAATTATAATGTGGGTAGGACAAATAGTGGGTACGTGTTGAGTATGTCTGTATATGCTAGAATGGTGGATTTTGTGCAAGTGTTCTGTGGTGTTGGAAAGAAGATTGGTATTGCATTATTTGGACAGGATAGGTATTGTATTATTTGCGCAGGATTGGTATTGTGATATTTGGACAGCCAACTGATGGACTATTATGAGGTACCATCTATTCTATGGCATTGACATTAGAGGGCAGGTAGAAAATAATCCTGTAGCTACAATATTTGTTGTTTGGTGATAAGTTTTGCCAATTGTCCAGTAGTTCTCCTCTTTCATTTGTATATCCTGTAAAATCCTGGCAAAATACTAAGGAAAATTTCACATGTGGAAGTAATCTTATACAAAAAAACGTGTTCAAAGTTTAATAATAAATGTAGGACACTAGTGAATTTCTTAACTGTTAGAAATGGATTAATCATGCATTGATAATATTCTGCAAATGGACAAACATCAAGGAATTTTCTGACCTCCCGTATAACTCCCAAAGGTGGTCTCGGATAACCCTTATTTACTAATGTAACTAGTCCCATACATGTAGAAGATATTATTCATATGTTGGAATAACTGACAAAAGGCTAAGACAAACAAGGTGAACCTGGGCAGACAGGAGAGTTGATAATTAAGATTGATGAAAGTGTGAGGTTCAGATTTGTGTGAGATCATCGAATTCCATTGTAATGTATACAAAGTTGTGTATTGTAGTTCATTCTAGAATCATAGACATTTCATTTACAGATGATGTCTGTAATTGTTAATGTTAATATAACCAATAAACCACATGCTTAAGATTGAATGCATGTTCAAGTTTCAATTCTTTCATTAACCAATAGGCGGATCCACCACCACCAAACACACCAACAGACAGAATTAATTGGTTAGCTCACCTGTTTTTGATATGGAAGATAATAGGGTTACTCAAGAGAAACCCACACTGACAAAGATACACCAAGCAAGGGTTTGACTAGTCTGGTATTGTATCATCTCTGGAATCTGGTGCACATGATAAAGGAAATATTACAAGAGAAACCCACACTGACAAAGATACACCAAGCAAGGGTTTGACTAGTCTGGTATTGTATCATCTCTGGAATCTGGTGCACATGATAAAGGAAATATTACAGTACCCCATAAGTCTCAAGTTGAAGATGAAAGTTGGGCAGATATTAAAGATAATAACCACAACCAAGGAAACACCAGAGTACAGGGAGTTCACAAGTGTGAAAAATCATTATCATGTTCTCAATGCGGAAAATGTTTTATGTGCAACTCACATCTTATTACACATCTGAAAAGTCAGTAGATAGAATCACTTGCTCTGAATGTGGACATGTGTTCACCCACAAATCAGATCCGATCAAAAATCAGATAATTCATATAGGGATGGGTGCATGTGCATGCTGTGAATGTGGGAAATGTTTTAAGAATAAGACATCTCTTCTTGTTCATTTAAGGAGTCACACGGGTGAGAGACTGTTTCCATGTTCTGAATGCGGGAGGTGTTTAGTCACCAACGTACATCTTATTGGACATAAAGCCATTAATGCTGTAGAAAAGTAATTTACATGCTCGGAATGTGGGAAATTTTTTGTCAGAAAATCTTTTCATATTAAACATCAATATATACATATGGGAGAAAAGTAATTTACATGCCCAGACGGTGGGAAATGTTTTATCAATACATCTTTCCTTCTGAAACACCAGAGAACTCACACAGGAAAAAAAACGCTTACCTGTTGTTTCAGTACTCATTCCTACCTTGTTATTCATTACTGGAGTCACACAGGAGAGAGACCCTTTGAATGCTCCGATAGTGGTTAATGTTTCTGTTGTGACACATATGATTAGACATAAAAAGATTCACACAGTGGAGAAACCATTTGCATGTTGGAGTGTGGGCTGCATTTTGTCAGTAAGTCGAATCTCCATCAACACTGACAAATGCACACAGACAGCAAAGCGTGCATCTACTTAGACATCAACAAACTCATTTAGGTAAAACACTTTTATATGTTCTATATGTGGCAAATGTTTTATGATGAAGTCACACCTTACATCTGAGAATTCATACAGTAGAAGGTACAGTGGATTTTATGGAGTGCAACAAGTAACTAAAATCTTGTCATTCCTCAAAGACTCCATATGGACGAAAACCCTTTAAATGCTCAGAATGTGGGAAATACTTTCGGGATAAGGTATCCGTTGTTAAACATATGGGCATTCATGAAAGAAAGCAATCCTGTTCATTGGATTCACTTTTGCAGGAAAATAATATAATATATTCAGAAAAGTAAAACTGAGCTATGTGGAAGTGATGTGCAAGTAAACTGCAGCCTTTTCAGTACCTTAGTATACAAATTTTGAATAAAATATTAAAAGATGCTGCTGTTTCTCAGATGATATTAAAAAAACAATATTTTGTACAAATCAAAGTTAAAACAGTTCTTAGGTAATCCTTTAGTCTGTATTGTTGGTGTTTGGTAGCTGCAGCTGTCAGTTCCCACTTCTTATGGCATTCATAATCAACTGTAGGTTAGAACAGAATGGCACAATCATAAAACATAACATGGCAACAAAGAAAAAAATGAAATAACCCTGTTCAAAAGTTTGCCTACCCTTAGTTCTTAATACTGTGTATTGCCCCATTTAGCATCAATGACAGTATGCAGTCCTTTGTAATTGTTGTCTATGAGGCCCCTAATTCTTGCAGGTGGTATAGCTGCCCATTCATCTTGGCAAAATGCCTCCAGGTCATGCAAACTCTTTGGTCGTCTTGCATGTACTGCACGTTTGAGTGGCTTGATGATATTAAGGTCAGGAGACTGTGATGGCCACTCCAGAACCTTCACCTTTTTCTGCTGTAACCACTGGAGGGTCAACTTGGCCTTGTGCTTAGGGTCATTGTCATGATGGAAAGTCGAAGAGCGTCCCATATGCAGCCTTCATGCAGAAGAATGCAAATTGTCTGCATGTATTTTCTGATAACATGCTGCATTCATCTTGCCATCAATTTTCATAAGACTGGAGGGGAAGAATGAGAGAGGAGGAGAGCTAAGGAGAGGGGAGGAGAGGGGGGGAGAAGAAGAGGGAAGGGAGAGAGGGGGAGAGAGAAGGAGAGGAAAGGGAGAGAGAAGGAGAAAGGGATGAGAAGGAGGGAGAGGGTGAGGAGGAGAAAGAGGGGGAGAAATGGATAGGGGGAGGGAGGAGAAAGAGAGAGAGATGGGGAGAGCAGGAGAGAGGAGGTTGAAGGAGAGAGAGGAAGAGAAGGGGGAGAGAAGGAGACGGTGGAGAGAGAAGGGGGGAGAGAGATTGAGGAGACGTGAGAGAGAGAGATAGAGTTGGGGGTCTGCAAACAAAAAAATGTGTGCGTATATTTTATACTGTATATCACATATTATAATTGTCTAACTGCGATTCGTCGTCACGCTTCAGACGAATCGCAGTTAGACAATTATAAAGTGCTGCGCATTGCGCAGAGCGCGGCGCGAGCCGCGCATGCGCAGAGCGCGACGCAAGCCGTGCTTGCGCGCAGCGCGGCCCGAGAGCAGGTAAAAGAGTGGGGAAGATGGGGGGGTAGAGGCACAGAGGGAGAGTGGGGAAGAGGGGAGGGAGAGTGGGGAAGAGGGGGGGGGAGAGTCACAGAGGGAGAGTGGGGAAGAGGGGGGGGGGAGAGTCACAGAGGGAGAGTGGGGAAGAGGGGGGGGAGAGTCACAGAGGGAGAGTGGGGAAGAGGGAGAGTGGGGAAGAGGGGGGGGAGAGGCACGGCACAGAGGGACAGTGGGGAAGAGGCACAGAGGGAGAGTGGGGAAGAGACACAGAGGGAGGGGGGAGAGACACAGAGGGATAGGTGGGAAAGAGACACAGGGGAGGTAGAGGAGGGTGAAAAGACACACGGGAGGGAGAACATGGGGAAGATACACATGGGAGGGAAATGGGGGGGGGGGAGAGGGGAACAGACACAGGGGGAAGGGGGAAAGAGACACAGGCCAGGGGGGAACAGGCACAGAGGGAGAGGGGGGAAGAGGCACAGAGGGAGAGGGGGGAAGAGACACAGGGGGGAGAGATACAGAGGGTGAGGGAGGAAGAGACACAGAGGGAAGGGGGGGAAGAGGTACAGAGAGAGGGGGAAAGAGGCACAGAGGGGGGGAACAGAGGAAGGGGTGAAGAGACACAGTGGCGAGACACACAGAGAGAGGAGGGGGAAGAGGCACAGAGGGAGAGGGTGGAAGACACAGAGTGGGGAGAGACACAGAGGGTGAGGGGGAAGAGACAGGGAGGAAGAGGCACAGAAAGAGGAGGGGGAAGAGACACAGGAGAGTGAGAGGAGGGGGAAGAGACACAGGGGAGAGAGTGCAGGGGGGAAGATACACAAGGGAGGGAAATGGAGACACGAGGAAGGCCGTAACAGACACAGGGCTGAGGGGGAAAGAGACACAGGCCAGGGGGGAACAGACACAGGGGAGGGTTGGGGGAGACACCGGGGAGGGTTGGGGGAGACACAGGGGGGGGAGAGATGCATAGGAGGGAGAAGGGGGAAAGAGACACAGGGGAGGGGTTTAGAGACACGGGAGGGAGAGGGAGGTAAAAACACAGGGGGGCAGGAGATACAAAGGAGGTAGACGAGGTGGAAGGAGACACAAGGGAGGGAGAGGAGGGGGGAAATAAGACACGAGGGAGGAAGTAGACAGAGGGAGAGACTCGCAATGAGCTCCAAAGGGGCTCATTGCAAGGCCTGTGATGAGCGCCAAAGGCGCTCATCACAAGGCCAGTAAAGTAGAGGGGGAGAGGCTTACATTGTGTGGCAAACAGCATTGCCAGGCTTCAGTTTTTATTGCCGTCATTTTTGACGGGCAAGTCGCTAGTGTATATATAATGTTATTGTTGGCACCAGAGTTGGGTACAGAGGGCCCAATCTAAAAAAAATATTTGAACGATCGCCACTTAGGGTGGGCCCAAATGTATTTTTTTGCACAGGAGCCCTCCATTCACTAGCTCCGCCACTGTGTACATATATATATATACAGTGGATATAAAAAGTCTATGCACGCCTGTTAAAATGTCAGGTTTCTGTGCTGTAAAAAAAAATGAGATAAAGATAAATAATTTCAGAACTTTTTCAACCTTTAATGTGACCTATAACTCAATTGAAAAACAAACTGAAATCTTATAGGTAAAGGGAAGAAAAAAATAAAATAAAAATAATGTGGTTGCATAAGTCTGCACACCCTCTTATAACTGGGGATGTAGCTGTGTTCAGAATTAAGCAATCACATTCCAAATCGTGTTAAATAGGAGTCAGCATACACTTGCCATCATTTAAAGTGCCTCTGATTAACTCCAAATAAAGTTCAGCTGCTCTAGTTGGTCTTTCCTGAAATTTTCTTAGTCGCATCCTCAAGCAAAAGCCATGGTCCACAGAGTGTTTCCAAAGCATCAGAGGGATCTCTTTGTTAAAAGGTATCAGTCAGGAGAAGGGTACAAAAGAATTTCCAAGGCATTAGATATACCATGGAACACAGTGAAGACAGTCATCATCAAGTGGAGAAAATATGGCACAATAGTGACATTACCAAGAACTGGAGCTCCCTCCAAAATTGATGAAAAGACAAGAAGAAAACTGGTCTGGGAGGCTACCAAGAGGCCTACAGCAACATTAAAGGAGCTGCAGGAATATCTGGCAAGTACTGGCTGTGTGGTGCATGTGACAACAATCTCCCGTATTCTTCATATGTCTGGGCTTTGGGGTATAGTGGCAAGACGAAAGCCTTTTCTTACGAAGAAAACCATCCAAGCCAGGCTACAGTTTGGAAAAAAAACATCTGAAGTCTCCCTAAAGCATGTGGGAAAAAGTGTTATGGTCTGATGAAACCAAGGTTGAACTTTTTGGCCATAATTCCAAAAGATATGTTTGGCGCAAAATCAACACTGCACATCATCAAAAGAACACCATACCCACAGTGAAGCATAGTGGTGGCAGCATCATGCTTTGGGGCTGTTTTTCTTCAGCTGGCACTCGGGCCTTAGTTAAGATAGAGGTAATTACGAACAGTTCCAAATACCAGTCAATATTGGCACAAAACCTTCAGTTCTGAAATGATTTATCTTTGTCTCATTTTTTTTACAGCACAGAAACCTGACATTTTAGGAGGGGTGTGTAGATTTTTTATATCCACTGTATTTATCTATATATATATATATATATATATATACACTAGCGACTTGCCCGTCAAAAAGTGACGGCAATATAATTTGAAGCCTGGCAATGCTGTTTGGCGCACAATGCAAGGCTATGGCCACTCTGATCACCTTCGGCGCTCATCGCAAGCTGCAACTTTCCTGTTTTGCAATGATCACCTTTGTCGCTTATCGGGTTGCTCGCCAAATACGCTCATTGCAAGCCTCTACCCCTGTGTACTTTATAGGCCTCGCGCTTGAGCACCTTTGGCCCTCATTGCGAGCCTGTCTCTCCCATGTAGTTTATGGGCCTCGCGATGAGTGTTACTGGCTTGCGTTCAGTCTTACTGATTATGACTCGTTTTTACATCCTTCGGCTCCATGTTACGTCCTTCGACCTCATTTTAGTCGTGTTACGTTTTTTCGGCAGCCATTTTTTTCTCGCTTAGGTGATTTTCTATCTTACAAAAACGCCAAATATGCCTCAAATTTACTTGCTACCTCACTCACAGGCTTCCTGGCTCTCCCCCTGTGCTGTGTGTGAGTGTGTAAGTCAATTGGAGGCATATTTGTTTTGTGTTTTTTGTTTTTCGAGTTCCGCATGACTGCCATTAAATTCGTAATTTTTGTGAGATTCCTCAATTTTTTAGAGGTCTTCAATTTTTTGCAAATCCTAGGGGCCTCATTCGGCGGTCATTGCAGCTAAGTCCCACAGGCCTCGAGATGAGTGCTTGGGGGGCTCATCTGCACCCCTGCAATGTGCGCCTTCGGCACTCATTGCAGCTTTGTGATGGCCGCAGTTGTGGGGCTTGCTTTTGCGTCGTTTATTTTCTAAGTTCTCTTGCCTGGCGTTGCTGTTCCTCTCCCTCGTCTCGTTTTATCCTGTTTCAGAATTCTTACGTTTTTTCAGCGGCTATTTTTTTCCTTCTTCAGCGATTTTCGATTGTTAAAAAAGACAAAATATGCCTCAAATTAACTTCCAACCTTTCCAACCTCAATCACAGGCTCCTTGGCTATCCCCCTGTGCTGTGTTTGAGTGTGTAAGTGAATGTGAAGCATATTTGTGTGTTTTCGCCAATGGCTAATGGCTAATGTGACGTCACGCCATTAGCATATACCGGGTGCCGGCACCCGGTATATGCCTGCTGTGTGCTGCATGTGATTGGCTGGTGCATGTTGAGTGACAATAGCACTAGTGATAGGTCCCCTGACTCCACTAATAGCTAACAATATCCTATTAATTATATACATATTAATATATCATTAGCATTTTATTTATAACTTATATGGTATGTACCTTAGCCATTAATAAATTCCCCAACACGCCAATGGCTGGCGGGCATGTGACGTCACGCCATTAGCATATACCGGGTGCCGGCATCCGGTATATGCTAATGACGTGGCGCGCATGTGACGTCACATGTGTGCGGGGTCAAGAAGGAGCGGGGGCAGAGCAGAAGCAGGTAAGTGAGGGGAAAGAGAGAGGGGGAGGTATTTAGGGGGGTTTAGAATGAGGAGGGGGGTTTAGAATGAGGAGGGGAGTTTAGAATGAGGAAGTGGGTTTAGAATAAGGGGGGGGGTTGAGGATGAGGAGGGGGGAGGGAAAGAAACATGGTCCTTAACATTATATCGGCGTATAACACGCACACATCATTTGCCCCCTATTTTCAGGGTTAAAAAGTGCGTGTTATACGCCGATAAATACGGTAGTTGTTTTGAGGATACTAAATCTGGCACACTGTCAGACTGACCACTCCTTAGCTATGTGGTCAAAGCCTTCATCCTCGTTATGGTGGGAGATGACCAAAACATACTTAGTTAATAAGTAAAGGCTTCAAATTAAATAAATGTATTGATCAATTTTAGGTTTATTGCTTCATATCATTACATACATTGAAGCTAAAGATTTTAGGTAATGGTGCGGGGGAGTGTAAGGTACATGATTATCTAGTTCACCATGTGTTGGTTCAATAAATATTCATTTCAAAAGTCAACAATAAATCCATTTGTAAATAAAACAGTTTTAAGATAATTGTCAACAAGCCTGAGGTACTGGGTCAGCCTCAATCTCCTTCCTGTCTTGTGACTTTGATTGTTTGTCTGGAAGCCATTTAACTTGCCCAGCAGCAGTTTAATTATTACAGAATTGTGACATCTCTCCCTATCCATCAATGTTATGTTGCCTGATTTTCCAAACTATGCTTTATTATCCATATGACAAGAAATTCTTAAGTTATAACTTAAGACTTATTAAATAACTGCCAGATAACTTTGTACTCCATGCAGTGATCGCAACAAACAAACATTTGACCCTTACAACATCTATCTGTATAGACTTGGAATACTGGTACTCACCTAAAGCAGGAAAGCTATAGGTTATCTGGTCAGTGTAGTGTAACCTGAGTCCAGGGGATGCTGTGCTATCAATCCCAGCCTTCCCCATAGAGCCTAACACAGTGCTTACTGCTGATTATAACTCATGCAGATTTCCCTGTATGTAACCAAGAGATTTAAAATGTTAGATTTTTTTAGCCCTTATTAGTGCAATTAAAAAATAAATAACTATATATATATATAATTTTATTTTACAATCATGGGCTCTTTCACACCATGTATAGCACTTACAGTGAGTCAGCATTCTGGGTGCCAGTGACAAAAATGAAACTTAAAATGGCAGCTTCCATCCTCAACAACCATGGAGTAAACTATTCAAGTCACATAACTTTTTACATAGAGTGCTTTATTGTACAAAATAAATGTAAGTTTAGGTAGAACTTGCCCTCTCTTATCTCCCTTCTAATCTATACATATTAATGTCATGGACTCCGCTCTATTCTGTACATATTAATATCACGGAGTCCCCTTTAATCTATAAATATTAATGTCATGGAGTCCCCTCTAATCTATACATATAATTATATCATGGAATATCCTCTCTAATTTATACATATTAATGTCATATGTCTACTTTATCAGGGTATGGATTCTTATTAAATAATTTGGTCTGTTTGTAGCCATTTCCCCTTCAGGATTGCTACCTTTTTATGTTGAAGGGGCATGTGTACTTCAATAAAACTGTGAGCTATACCATATATGGTCACCCAAGATGGACAGGTCATAGCAGAGAGGTCAGACAAATAATGGTGCACTGGAGAAGGAACTGGCAACCCACTCCAGTATCCTTACCAAGAAAACTATGGATAAGCACAAATAGAGATACATAAAGATGTGCCTGGCATGCTGTAGTCCATAGGATCACGGATAGTTGGACATGCACACATAGCCATATTAATTAAAGCTTTTTAAATATAACTTTTTTTTTATTCTTTTACCCTTTTATGTATAATATATTGATTATGTTTTAGAGATTCCTTATATTCTCTCATTATTTCCACCTGATTAGTGTACCTTTAATATTAACGCCATGCTTTTTGCTGTTTTGTAGCATTTCAAAATTCCCTAAGGTCACCCTGTTTGCCCAGGAGTGTAACAATAACTACTATCCTATGAGAAGGGGATAGATGAACCAAATTGGATCTGTTCTCCTTGGCCTTTTCCAGCACACTGAAGAGATCATAACATTATGTTGATCCAGTGTTCCTGTGTTCCTGATGCTCCTGCTGATGATCCGGGCGCAGAGAAGCCCCCTCCCCTCAAGATCTGGAGGGAGAATTCCTGTAATCAAAGGCAGAAGTTTGGGGTTAACTCCCCTGAGTTGTGACATATTCATAAGAATCATGATTCTCCCCTAAAAAAAGAGATATAATTTTGTCTCTTTTCTTGAAGATAGGATTTAAAATTTATTTTTTTAGAACTTTATCAATTCTCAAAAGACTGGGGGAAGCAAGGTTGTCCATATTGCCAATAGAGGAAGTGACCATCCCAACAAAAAAAAAACATTACAAAAAGAAACCTAACGTTGTTGTTTAGTCATTCAGTTGTGTCCAACGTTCTGTGATCCTATTGACTGCAGCATGCCAGGCACATCTGTCAGCCACTGCCTCTCTGAACTCTATCAAGCTCATGTTTATTGCTTCAATGATCTCATCTATTCATCTCCACCTCTGTCGGACCCTTCGTTCTGTGCCTTCAATCTTTTCCAGCATCAGAGTCCTCTCTAGGGAATCCCATCTTCTCATGACATGAACAAAATATTTAAGCTGAAGCCTGATGAGCAAACCTTCCAGTGAACAGTTTGGCTTAATTTCCTGTAGTATTGATTGATAGGATCATTTTGCAGTCCAAGGGACTCTAAGCAGTTTTCTAAAACACTACAATTCAAAGGCTTCAATTCTACTGCCCCCAGACTTCTTTATGGTCCAGTTCTTGCATCCATATGTTACTACTCCCAAGACTTGACATAGCTTTTCTCCCCTGAAGCAAATGACTTATTTCATGGCTACAGTCATCTTATGTATTAGCTCTCCTTCTGAAATCCCATATTTGAAGTATATATACTATGTACAGTCTTTGCAATATCTTTATACTTTGATATATATTTGCATTTATATGCACACATAGTATTATTAATGTTGGGAGGTATGGTTATCTGTCTATGCAACAGCTTAATGCTTTGATATAAATGTGTATTTATATAAACACATTTTCTTATAAATGTTTGCAGGTATCGATATCTCTCTATGCAATATCTTAATATTTTGATATATTTGTATTAATATACACACATTTTATTATAAATGTGGGGAAGGATGGTTATCTGTCTATGCAGTAGCTTAATACTTTAATTTATATATGAATTTATATACACACATTTTAGTATAAATGTTGGGAGGTATGGTTATCTCTCTATACAGTATCGTAATACTCTGATAGATGTTTGTATTTATAAACACACATTTTATTATAAATGTTAGGAGGCATGGTTATCTGTCTATTTAATATCTTAATCCTTTTTTTTATATGTTTGTATTTATATACACACATTTTACAGTCCAATAAGTAACATAATCTGCTGCTCTATTCAATAAAAAAACAGATTTCAACTAAAAATAAAGTTATAGTAATAAATATGTATATGTTTACAAATATTATTGTATTGTTAGATGTATTATAAGTGTTTTTGATAACTCTTTGTTATATATCTATAAACCTGTTTTATAATCCAATATGATCTTGTGCTCCGTTTTACTGAATATAAAGATTTGAAATAAATATATATACCTACATTAGTAAATAAACGAATAATGCATAATATATCATATCTTAATACCTTGATATATATTTATACTGATTTAAAACATTTTGCAATGTAATATGTAATATAATTTCCTGCTTAGTTCAACCTAAATATAAATATACAAATACTAAGATTTAAAAGTATTATAATATATATTAATATAACTGGGAAGTTAAAACTCTCTAATACACATGACAGTAAAAACAATGTTGTATTACTGTTCCTATCACGCGCAATAATGACATTTTGCCCTTTACAAAGATGGCAGATTAAATCTTAGCGTCTTCCGGTCTCTAGCAGGAAAAATGGAATAGGAAATATACAGAATGACTTCCGGGGCTTTTGTTCCCCTGATGATAAAAAAATAAGAGCTGATAATAGATGGTAAGTAGCGCTATCTATCTATCTATCTATCTATCTATCTATCTATCTATCTATCTATCTATCTATCTATCATGTATGGATTTATAGTGTCTGAAGCAGGGTGTGTATCTATCGATCTATCTCTCTGTTAACTGGATGGAGATCCATGCATATATAGCGTCAGGAGCAGGGTGTGTATCTATCTGTCTATCTATCGGGCTATATGTGTCTGTCAATTGGATAGATATCTGTGGATATATAGTGTCTGGAGCAGGGTGTTTATCTATCTATCTATCTATCTATCTATCTATCTATCTATTTATCTATCTACCTGTCTATCTCTGTATAGTATGTGGAGGGAGAATGTGTATACTATATATCTGTAAATGTATGTCCTATATGGATGGAGGGTGTGTGGGAAGGGTGTGTATCTATCTGTATATACAATGTGAAAAGTTAATGTGTGTGTATACTAGCGACTTGCCCGTCAAAAATGACGGGGCAATAAAATTGTAAGGCAGGCAATGCTGTTTGCCACAGACAGTAAGTGTTTTGGTGGTCTGAGATCCTTCGGCGCTCATTGCGAGCCTCTCGGTTGGTGCATTTTTTGTTATCAGAGGCGCTTTTGCGCTTATTGTAAGGTCTTTGCTGATCTCCTTTTGGCACTTATTGCAAGCCTCTCCGCTGGTGTACTTTGTGTCCTATGAGCACCGTTGGCGCTCCTTGTGAGGCTCGCAATGAAGGGCTTTGTGGTTTATTGCGATACTATGGTGTGTTTTTTTGTTTTTTTTCTGTATATTTATTTTTTAATGATAATTAATTAATTAATTAAATCATAAATTAATATACTTTACCTATTTGTAATTAATATATGCAGCAATCAATGTGCTGAAGAACTAACAATCTGTTTTGATGTTCCTGCAGCATACAATGTAGGTTTGCACTGTTGTGGAGCTGAGGTGTAAGTGTCAGCAATGTGTGCAGTGTGTAGTGTAAATAGTGTGCGGCTTTAGGGGTCGTGTAGCCTCGTTTTTTTTTTTTGGTGGCCATTTTTCCACTCGGTTAGGGGATTTTGAGTGTCTAAACTCTATAAATTAGACTTAAATTGAGGTGTAACCTCACTTCCAGACGTCCTGAGTGTCCCCCCTTGCTGTGGGTAAGCTTTTTATTTTATTATTGTGTGTATTTTGTGTTTTCCGCTGTGTGCGGGTCGGCCGTTAAGGTCGTATTTTTGCGAGCTCGCAAATTTTTTTTTCTAAGTCCCGCGGCTCATATTTTTTTTTTTTTTTTGTGTACAACCGTATTTAGTCATTGCTTGTATTTTTATTTTATTTTTTTAAAAGTCCTGCTTCTGTGGCTATTATATAGCGTGTATATATCTATATGTCTTAATACCAAGCAGCTAAAAAGTCCAGCATCACTTCCTGCAACTTCTACATCACTGTGTAGTATTGCAGCAATATTTGTGACAATCCTCTTTATTTGTACAGGTGCCATGTAGAAGAAAATTGTATATAAACCTCACCTCTCTCTGCACTGGTAGCCAAAACACAGACCGGGCCTATCCTATTTTATGTGCACCGCTATGGAAGCGTGCTGCCGCCGACTGTAGCTGTTACATTTAGCTGTAAAAAGTAGGCAGTACACCCCAACCCTCTAACCCTAACCCCCTAAACCTCACTTCCTAACCCCCTAAACCTCACTCCTAACCTTCTAACCCTAAACCCCTACCCACTTACCGGGCGTAGTAGCTCATTCATAGTACTTGATGACTCTTGCAGGCGCACGTATGCATTCCTAGAGTCATTGTCGGTGCGCTGTTCAGGTGAACAGCAGCGCACAGAAAACAGGATAGGACCCACAGACCCATTATAAAATTGTAAGCCAGGCAATGCTGTTTGCCACACAATGTGAGGCTTTTGCTTTTCTGAGCACCTTTGCGTCCTTAACGCTCATCGTGAACCTTTCCTCCCGCCTACTGTACGGGCCTCTCATTGCAGGGTTAATTAACCTGCAAGTTTTGTGCTTAGGAATGCCATGTGTCTCTTTCCAGCATCTCCCCCTGTGCCTTCCCTGTGTGTTTCTCTTCTGTGTGTCTGCTGACTGTTTGTGTGGGCCGCGCTGACTGACGTTTGTTTTATCTTCAAAGTCCCGCATCCCTGACGTTGTTGGTGTAAGTGTTACTGTCTTTGCCGTTGTGTATTTTCTAAGTCCCACGTGCCTGGCGTTGCTCAGCCTCGTTTTGATCCAGTTTCAGAATTTTTTATGTTTTTCGTCATCATTTTTGCTCTTGCTTAGCCGATTTTCGAGTGACAAAACACAAATAAGGCTCAAAATCGGGTGCAACCTCACTCCCAGGCTTTCTATGTTTTTTTTATTATTTTTCTTGTTTTTCGTTGTTTTGAATTAAAGCGGTTCGGCCGTTTAAATTCGTATTTTTCCGAAGTCGTATTTTGTTGGTGTAAGTGATGCTGTCTTTGCCGTCGTGTGAATGTGTTTTACATTTTTTTTCATTATTTTTCTTGTTTTTCGATTTCCGTGGGTCGCCGTTAAATTCATATTTTTCCGATGTCATATTTTTTTGCCTGAGCTTGCATGTGTGACGGTGCTCATTGCAGCCTAAGTGCTGCGCGGCTGCTTAATTGCTCGTTTCAGCCTAAGTCCTTCATTCTTCAATGCCTCAACTGCTTCGGCGCTCATTCCCTAAGTCCTGCGAGTTCGGAAGGCTTCAATGCCTCAATCGCCTGCCTTCCTTTGTGATGCGAGCAGAGCAATGTGCACCTTTGGCGCTCATTCCGAGGCCGTATTTTTTCCCCAGACTTTGCATGTGTGAAGTGGCCGCTGGCTGCAATGAGCGCCTTCGGTGCTCATTGCAGCCTAAGTGCTGCACGGCTGCCTAATTGCTCATTTCAGCCTAAGTCCTGCGTGCTTCAATGCCTCAACTGCTTGCTTCGTAATGTTCAGAGTTTAGGATGTTACACAGATAAGTACCATAAATACTGTCCTATGTGTCTGGAGATCAGGTTTAGATAAGAACATAACAGAGCCATAATTAAGGACCGTAGATGCCACCACAGTTTGGGGATAAGAGCAACATCAATTGAACGTCAGGAATGTGTTATAAAGATAAGACTTGATAAAGAGAGGTCATCTCTCAAAAGCTTGTCATAAAAAATGAGTATGTTTGTCCAATAAAAAAAGGGTATCGCTATATACTGCAATACATATATATATATATATATATATATATATATATATATATGTTACGTCTCATTTATACCGCACTCTTTAGAGTAGAATGGGTAAAAGAAGCAAATTACAAAGTTAGAATAAACCCTAAAGTAGAGTAAAGTAACATAAGGGGGTGCACTAAGGACTCTATGTTAGGGTCAGGATTTTAAATTTTATTCTTGGATTCATGGGAAGCCAGTGGAGTGACTAGCTTCCTTTTAGTTGTGTCTTGTGTAAGATGGTGACATATTTTGTATATATTGGGCTAGGAAGCTTCATGTGACCTAATGGTACATATGGAAGGCAAGATATTGTGGGCCGGGCTTTATAAAATTGTACTGCGAACTCAGAACTTTTGGGTATTATGCCTTCATGGCTCTGAGAAACGTTTGGCTGGCCCTTTGGTAATTGAGTTTGCTGTCAAATACAGATGTTCAATCCCTGGATTAAGGATTTGAATGTGCAAGGTTAGGGGTTAGGTTTGGGTAAGGATTAATTTAGGTTTAGAGTTAGGGTTACATTTAGGGTTATATTAGGGATTAGGGTTAGGGCAACGGTAGATCGGCTTAGGGTTAGTTCGGTGAGGGGTTATGGCAACCGTAGATAGGGAGGAGATGGTGAGAAGAGTTGACGTGTGAATAAGAAAATCAGTTGGGTCATTTTAATATTATTCTTTCTCATCTGTCTTCCCCCAATTAGTGAGTAACACAGAGATAAAGGAACCAGAGTTCCTCCCATCTCTCCATTTTAGTGCTAAGTCGAACTGATACCAAGGACGTCTTCCAACGCCATAATCTCACAAACTTTCAGAGGGACCATTGTTTATTCTTTGATGGTCTTACACACTGATGATGAATATGGAGGAGAGGATGATTATTGAGCCACAAACAATCACGTACCAGATAAATGGGCAGGTATGTAAGAAATTCAGCTTGCTACTGCTTTTATCATTTGCATTGCACCATGGCTGCTGAGGAGGGTCCATTAGGAGCTACCCTTACTGACATTAGAGGAGTGTTCTTGTATCATTTTGTTCATTAGGTTTGGTGTAGAAATGGTCAGATTAAGTATGGACATTCAAGAAGACCTTCTCATTTTGCCAATTTGTCATGAAATCGTGCATTCTTCTGTACCTTTGCTTTTCTTTTTCCAGGAACCAACTGAATTTGATGACGTTGCTGTTTATTTCTCTGAGGAGGAATGGTACTGTCTAAATGACGAACAGAAGCAGCTTTATAAGGATGTGATGACTGAGAATTACCAAATACTCACGTCTCTAGGTAAAAAGATTATTACAGCATTATTTGGAAATATAAACTGGTAGTTTTGCTTGTATCTGTTGACGTATAATGTAACATATGTTTATATATACACAGGACGTCTCCGTGGGAAGCCTTCAGTAGTATCAAAGATTGAGAGAGGAGAAGATCCGTTCGTTAGGTGTCACCAGCAGGTCGAACAAGAGATTCCTGTAAATATTGTGATAGGTTGGTATCAAATGTTACATTGAAATAAAGGTAAAATGATATCCAGCTTTCATGGCACTTAAAGGGAATAGTTTACTTGCTGGGTAAAGGGCTGTAAGTGTTAAGTCCACCACGTATTAGTTGAAGAAGGATGTGCTTATAAAGCCATCTGTAAGTAAAATGGTTTAAAATGAATCTTACCCGACTAAGGTTCTAGTCTAACACCACCTCTTCCTTTGCATATTACTCACATTGGTTATCTGGGAGTCATAAGATGGATGTTCCTTTCATCTGGTAGGTTTGTTAATTAATTAACCATTATTTGGAAAACCATTTAACAAACATAACTTTATTGGGCATGGTCATACATGCTGCAGTGCAGGGTAAAGAGAGAGAAGTTGCAACTCCCCAATATTTAATAACCTGATGATATCCCTGGCTTCCAGGCAAACAATATGAGTTGGGGACAGGTTCAGCACGTCACACATGAAACATTAAGTGTAAAACCATTTTAATTGCAGATGACTTATTTCTTGACTTTATAAACAAATAATTATTGAACTAAGAACTGGTATAGTTATTTACTTATCTGTGTGTTAATCGATAATCACGCATTGCAGACATTCAAGTTCAGAACAGAGCACAATATTAACAAATAAATCAAAATCCCTTATATGGTCTATATATAATTTACAGGACGTGTCAAAGTGAAACTCAGAATAGTATCAAAGATCCCACAAGATCTTTACACAGGGGGTCACCCGCATGGCACGGAGGAGGAAATTCCTATAAACATCATAATTGGTGAGTAAAAATGTTGTTGTCCTACACAATTACTTATAATGGATAAGATTAAACAACCACTGTAAGTTTTTTGACCACTGTACTTTTCATATAGATGGTATGCCAAAGACTGTGTATTGAGCATATTATTAAAACAATAAAATTACTTATTCTCCATCTATACATTTTCACTTGGCACTCAAATAAAATCTTTTGGTTTTCAGTATCAGATGACATTAAAATCTAACGGTCAACACCAGAACTATCCCCCCCCCCCCCCTTCTAACACGAGTTGCCAACTGCCTCTCTAGCCTATCCTCCTGGATGTCCAGCTCAAGCTAATCACGTGAAAGACTGAGCTCTTAATCTTCCCACCTTCTTCCACAGCTTCTACTCCTCGAATATCTCTCACTGTTGATAATACATTCATAATCCCACCTCTCACGCTAGTTATCTTGGGGTTGTATTGGACCATGATCTCTCTTTCATTCCTCACATACAATCAATGACCAAATCATATAATTTTCAAGTAAAAACTTCTCCAAAATATGTCTTAAGACACAACTAAAATTCGGATCCATTTGCTCATTAAATCTCATCTCGACAACTACAACTTGTTCCTTGCTGACCTCCCCATCACCCGTCTGTCTCCATTCTACTCCGATCCATAATGTACACCTCCAGTAGACTCATCTACCATACTCATCACTCATTGTTTGCAGCACCTCTTTGTCAGTCACTCCACTGGCTTCCCATAGCGTTCAAAATAACATTTTAAATCATGACCCTAATGTATAAAGCCCTCAAACAACAATGCACCCCTTTATATCTCTGCCCTTCAAAATACTCCTGTTACATCAGCTACTGCCTTATCAGTGCCATCTTGCATCTATCACCCTGCTGTCATACCCCACACTACCTTCTAGATTGTACACCCCCATAATGTCCATCAAGTAGATCAAATATGTATGAGAAAATGGAAGTTGTAAATAAAAATGATCTGATCACCTCCTGCCCTGGGCGATTGGATCATATTTATATGTATTTCATATGGTTAGAGGCTTAGAGCAGTGGTTCTCAACCTGTGGGAATGACGATTTCCCGGGGTCGCCTGGAGCCATCGTGGATGTGTTTTTTGTCTACTGTGGTCTGTAGTTTTGCTGTTGGGGGTCGCCACAGCTTGGGAGGTTGTGTCTGGGGGTCGCAGCACTGGAAGGGTTGAGGCCGCTGCCTTAGAGAAACCCCAAATAGGTATCCCTGGCGGTGGATCAGGAATCCAAACAAACAATGCACTGTGCCTATTCTTCAGAGTTCTTTAAAAAAACACATCTCTGGCACACGAAAAAGTGAAGTCAATACAATTTATTATCAGAAAAAAATAATTTACACATTTTGGCACAATTAATCAGATATTCTGATTAATTTAGTTTTTCAATTTTTATAGCAAAAGTCATGGCTGGTTGAAACTGCTATATTAAACTTTTACTGTACATTTATACATTTCTTTATTATTTTTCGATCATGCCCCTAGGCTATATAAGCTCCCGATGTCTCAACCTCTGAATGAAGTATTGTGTCTGGAGTGGAGCCACCTAGACGGGATGACTGTATAAATGGACATACCACAGATTAAGTATGATAGTATGTGGAGATTAGAAAATGTGTTTGTTACATGGCAGCTCAGGTCACCCTGCTACTAATGTGGGAGAGAGTGTTTTTCAATTTGACACCCCACTCCAGCCACAATACTTTTTGGGGGGAGTGTAGAGATCCAGAGCTTATAGAGCCTATGGGGACATTGGAAGTAAGAAATTGTTGACATCACAATAGAATTTTAATAAAATGTTTTTCTTATGAATCCTTCCCTAACTATTCTTTAGAGAGCCCTTCATAAGAAGACAAATGTGGTCCCTTAAATATATAAACAAAAAATCTAAGAAAAACATCTACTTAAGGAAAATAGTATAAATAAAAATCATAAAATAGATAATATTATCAAACAAGGTAATGTTATAACCTACTTCATATATAAAAACAAATATTTGCACGTTATAAAAACATTGTGTAACTAATTTTTACAGGACGTGTCAATGGGAAACCTACAGTAGTATCAAGTATCGAGAAAGTACATAGGTACGTGAGGGGTCAAGATGAAATTCCTGTAAATATCGCTATAGGTGAGTTGCTAATATCAAATTAACGGAATCATTTGATTGTTCGCATTACAGTCTTCAATGAAGTTCTATTAATGGACCACTATAGTTTGGAGAAAAAATCATATATTTGTGAAGTATGTAGAAAATCTTTATTTTAGCCTGAGAGATTCCCATGTTTGTGTCTTCCAATCATCTTTAATGAGATGTTACGTATGTGATAAAGAAATCATTTTGGCAGCTATGTAAGCCATGGGCTTGTGTGCTTCAATAAAGCTGTGAGCTATACCATGTAGGCTCACCCAAGATGGGCAGGTCATAGCAGAGAGGTCAGACAAATCACAGTGCACTGGAGGAGGAACTGCCAACCCACTCCAGTATATTTCCCATGAAATCCTTATGATAAGCACAACCAGATAGATGTGCTTGGCATGCTGATGTCCTCAGAGTCTTGGAGAGTCGGACACAATTGAATGACTAAACAACAACAAAAAGCCATGAGCAGAAAAGCATTTTTGAGAAAACTTAATTTTGTACCAAATTCTTCTAGTGTCAAAGAGCTTGCATGCTTGCCAGTTCATGAACTTTTACTAATGGTAGTGGTAAAGGTGAGAAAGTAGATAATACATGATGGGTCAACTAGCTTTTTGGCTCAATTAAACCTCACTATTCCAGAGGAATGACACCAGTCCCAGGACCAGCTGCCGAGAATCCCCTTTCTAGAGGGCAAAATGGAAGCCCTGAGACACAAACAGGGTTCAATTACAAGACCCCATAGGAAATCTTATAAGTAAAATTCCAGGTAGGTAGCTATGTAGCTATTACATTCCTCCCTCAGCAAACCCATAGAAGTGATTGCTACAAATGACCTGTACCTTGCTCTACAAGAGATTTTATATAAAGTGTGATTATGTGGCACCTGTATGAGTTTACTGTCAATCCTACATATTCTGTTAAGGCTTGCAATGAGATAAATCCTTATGTATAACCTCAAGTTCCCGCTGGAGCAAATATAACACTAAGGAGATAGAACAATAACAAAATCAATAACCAACAAAGTCCTTACGTATGCCTTAACAACCTTTGTGAAGATTTGCAAGCTTATTTCCCTTATGTGATAAACCCCTGACTACATATCCGTAAGTTCTTACATGAAATAGCCTGTTGGAGCCATGTAATTTCTCCTATAATAGCTCCCGTAGATCCTGCTGGAGCCATGTAAAAGCTACATACATTCTGACAGAAGAGCTTCTGTAGCTACGAGTCAGCCTTGAGGGAGATCCTATGAGTGCCATGTAACTTCTCCCATTGACCGGCGTGAGCAAGATCTTACAGGAGTCTTGTAATAGCTATGTAGCTTTTCCCGTACCCACCAGTCAGCCTTGCGGTAGAGATCCTACAGGACCCATGTAATAGCTACTTAACTTCTCCCATAAGAGCTCCCATAGCCACTAGTTGGCCTTGGGGAGATCCTACAGGAACATTGTAATGGCTACATAAGTTCTCTCTGAAGAGCTCCTGTAGCTATGAGTCAGGCTTGAGAAGGATCCCACTGAAACCATGTAATGGGTATGTAAATTCTCCCATAAGAGCGTCTGTAGCTATGAGTCAGCCTTGAGGGAGATCCTACTGGAGCTATGTAATAGTTACGTAACTTTTCCCACTAGTCAGCATTGTGGGAGATGATACTGGAGCCATAGTTGCGTAACTTTCTCATAAGAGCTTTGTATCCACTAGTCCGCATTGTGGGAGATCATACTGGAGCCATGTAATAGCTACATAAATTCTCTCGGAAGTGCTCCCATAGCTACGAGTCAGTCTTGTGGGAGATCATACTGGAGCCATGTTATAGCTACATAAATTCTCTCGGAAGTGCTCCCATAGCTACGAGTCAGTCTTGTGGGAGATCATACTGGAGCCATGTAATAGCTACATAAATTCTCTCTTTCTTGTGGGAGATCCTAGTAGTTTTTCTCAAAATACAATGCTATCAGACTCCATAAGAATAAAGCAATCGGAATAAAGAGATGTGGGAAATCATAGCATCCTATTATACAAATATCAGATATTATTTTTTTTTTTTTTATGTTATAGAAAACTAATCAGATCTAAATATATTATTTGTGTTCAGATTAATACAAAGCATTTTTGGAAATGTTGTGTGTAATTAGTTTCTATATAAATATACAGAACATGTCAAGGACAAACCCACAGTTGTATCAAACGTCGACAGAGGAGAAGATCTGTACAAGAGGAGTCCCCATCAGATCAACGAGTCAGACCTTCCAGTAAATATTGCAAGAGGTGCGTAATGAATGTTAAAATAAGAGAAGACCAAGATGTTTTATAACACAATTTAATTGTGAGGTTTAGACAATCATATTGAATGGAAACTCCACTCAAACATTGTCAATTGTCTCATAAGGGCTAAAATAATCCCTTGGTCAATACTATTTCTTTAATTATCCAAGATGACCCAGAATGCCCTTTTTATTAAAAAATATATCCAACCCCTTATAAAAGTTATCTATTGAATCCACTGTCACCACCTCCTTTGGTAGAGAATTCCACAGATTAATTACCCTTACTGTGAAGAACCCATTTCTTTCTTTAAGGTGAAATCTTTTTACTTCTAACCTCAAAGCATGGCCATGTTGAAAACCTCTTGGCACAAAAAGTTCACTTGACAAAACTTAATATTGACCCTGGGTATATTTATATAGGGTGAAACCGAACAATATTAGTAACATAGAGCTGATTCTGAAAATATATCATAATCATTTGTACTTTATGACCAAACAAGTAGTAGTGGACTTAAATTTCTGGTCTGTCACATCAAGTATACAGAGTCTCTGTATGTAACAGGCATTAGCAGTAGTTTAAACCAGGAGTAGTGAAGATTATGTGTGTGTAATTAGTTTCTATGTAAATATATATATATATGTATATATATAGGACATATCAAGGACAAACCCACAATAGCATCAAACATCATGCAGGAAGAAGATCTGTATATGAAGGATCACCTGCAGCTTAAGGAGGAGGAAATTCTTATAAATAGTTCTAAAGGTGAGTAACAAAATTAACTTTTAAGACACAATTTAATTTATGACTGTCCAGTAGTGCAGTAACAAATATTTTTAGGTTGGGTTTAGTTGATCGTAATTATTGGTATGTTAGGCTTAGGATTATACTTTTTATCCTTGAAGAGATAGTGAGCCAGTGGATGAGTGTTAGGTGAAGTGGTACTTTCTTTTTCTCATTTAAGAAATTCAGGATGCAGAATTGTTTACATTATCCAATTAAATACCTTCTTGAGTAGGGTCATCACAGAAAATAGATTGACGTATTGGGCTGTTACACAGGTTGAAATGTAGGAGCCAGACAGATTAGTTAGGAACCAGCTAAACATTTTTTAGGAGCCAGGTTATTCAGTGTTCTCCCCAGCTTGCTCCACCCACCGAGTTAGAAGCACCACACGGCTTGAGAAGGAAATAGTAGGATTATATACCCACCCGGTTACTCGTTCATGCTACTTGACTGGTAAAACATGTTTTGGAGAATACTTGATTGTATATACGTAAAAGTTGGGAGCCATCAGTAACATGTTAAGAGTCTTGATTGGACTATGTGGTCGCTTTTTGGATGGAGCGTCATCTGGAAAAACGTTACTTTGAATTATTATATGTCTGAAGTGATGTCATTTTTTCTATATGGTATTTTAAATAACAAAGCTTTATTATGGAGAGAGTGATTTTAAAAGTTTAAAACAAATAAACAAAACCGTTTTACATGTTTTATGTGAGGCAACTGACATATCTTGGATCTATTCCATATATTCTGATATTTTATGGGTATATTATAGCAGAGATGTGTCCTGAATATTTTTAAATTTCTGTTCATTCAGTCCTATATATTATGTATATTTATATGGATAAATCTGATACCCGGGTCTCACGAGAGCACATGAGATAATCTTGTGTGATCTCATGAGACCCTAGTATCAGAGTAATCCACAGCCAAAGGCATAGGAGGTGAGGGAGAGCATTAGCAAGTGCTGGGGAGGGAGAGGAAGAGACTGCAGTGCGCTCATGTGCATTGTGATCTCTATCCTCCTACTAGAAACCAGGAAAAGGTACCAATTTCCCATACAAAGTAGTACTGTGGTACGTTTTTTTTTAAATATCTAAATATATATAAGTATATAATCTGTCTAAAAACATCTGATTATATAAATTTATGATTATACAGGATGTGTCGATGAACAGTCTACAGAAGGTCCAAATATTGAGCAAGAAGAAGACCCATCTGAGAGGCCTCATCCACAGGTTAAGGAGGAGGAAGTTCTTGTAAATATCCCAGTCAGTGAGTAGCAAACATTAAAGGACCACTTTTGTGACCTTATAAAGGCCTGTCTAAAGAATAGTTTGGTTGGGCTTAATAAGAAAGAACTCTTTATTAAACTTTTACTGGGAACTTAAACAATTAATTACTTTTTGATGATAAAAAAAGGGAAATCATTGTTTAGATGCAGTCACAGCTCTCCACAAATATAAACATTTCTCTCTTTTCTCTCTTTTCTCTCTCTCTCTCTCGCGCTCCCTCTCCTCTTTCCCTCTCTCCCTATCTCTCTTTCTCTCTCTTTCTCTCTCTCTCTCTCTCTCTCTCGCGCTCCCTCTCCTCTTTCTCTCTCTCTCTCTCTCTCTCTCTCTCTCTCTCTCTTTCTCGCGCTCCCTCTCCTCTCTCTCTCTCTCTCTCTCTCTCCCTCTCTCTCCTCTCTGTTGTCTATCTCTCTTTGCCTCTTTCTGTCTCCCTTTCTTTCCTCTCTCAGTGTGTGTGTCTCTCTCTCTTTGTGTCTCTCCCTCTCTTTGTGTCTCTCTCTCTCTGTCCCTCTTCCTCCCTCTCTCACTGTCTGGCTTCCAACCTCTCTCTCTCTCTCTCTTCCCCTCTTTCTTTCTTTCTTTCTTTCTTTCTGTCTCTCACTCTCTCTTCCCTTTCTCTCTTCTCTCTCTCTTTGTGTCTCTCCCTCTCTTTGTGTCTCTCTCTTCTCTCTCTCTTCTCTCTCTCTCTTCTCTCTCGCTTCTCTCTCTCTCTTCTTCTCTCTCTTCTCTCTCTCTCTTCTCTCTTCTTCTCTCTCTTCTCTCTCTCTCTTCTTCTCTCTTCTCTCTCTCTCTCTCTCTCTCTCTCCCCCTTACCCTCCCCCTATCTCTCTTCCTCTCTTTTACTCTCTCTCTCTCTTTCTTTCTTTCTTTCTTTCTCTCTCCCTCTCTCTCATGCACAGACAATAATTGAACAATAAGTTTAGTTAATCAAATGGCCATACAGAAAAACTGGACCACACCAGAATCATGCAGCATCTGCTAGAGTCTAGGAGCTGTCATGCCTCTTCCTGCCCAGTGCATGAGTGCTTGAATTCACTCACCAATGAGATCAGAAATCCCCCTCTTTGCTATATATAAAAAAAAATTGTCAGAGCACACACCCTCATTCTTCAGGTCAAAATTTTCCAAAATTACATGGGCCATTTAGATATTGGATTCCACAAGTAGGGTGTGAAATTGTGGTAATAATATAGAAGTGTGTGTATATATGTTTGATGATTAGCAGGTAAATAGATTATTTGACTAATATAGGAAATTAGTTTTTATGAAATGTTCTATAATTATTTTCTACATTAAAATAAAGGACTTGTCAATGGTAAACCTACACTAGTGTCAAACATCAAGCGAGGAGACGATCTATATGAGAAGGATCACCGACAGGTCAAGGAAGAGGATATCCCGGTAAACATCCCATCAGGTGAGTAATATTTAAGGGTGAATGTTTGATAAAAAATTGGTTTAAAAAAGTGGAAAAGGTCATAAAATTAAATTAATATTATCGTTTATTTGTAACCCGCCAACATATTCCGTAGCGCTATATATGTGTTGTGTTTAAAGCAAAACAATATTAACACATAAAAAAGATGGAGGGCCCTGTCTTTGAGCTTAGAATCTGGTGTCAATAAAGCTTTCCCCAAAGCACAGTGCAACTCACGGACTTACAATCTAAAGGTTAAGGGTGGTACAGGAGGGTGAGAGTAGCATTGTGCATGTTAGGGTCGCATAGGATTTTTACTGTAGTTTTGAAGGATTTGAAGCCAGAGGATAGTCTGATGGAGCGAGAAAAGGAGTTCCAGAGAATAGGGGCAGCACAAGAAAAGTCCTGAAGATGGGAGTGAGAGGAGGTGATAGGAAAGGAGGAGAGAAAAAGGTCGTTAGAGCGAAGAGGGCGGGTGGGGAATATTTGTAAATGAGAGCAGAGATATAAGGAATGAACTGTTGTTAAGTTAGGGTCATGATTTTAAATTTTATTCTGGAGGCTAAGGGAAGCCAGTGGAATGATTGAGAGAGAGGGGATGCTGACACTAAACGTTGTGTACGGTAGAGTCTAGTGGAGGCATTCATTGTGGACTGAAGTGGGGAAAGACAGATGGTGGGCAGGCCAGCCAGAATTGAGTTGCAGTAGTGAAGACGAGAATGATGAGGGAATGTATTAGAATCTTAGTTGTGTGAGGTAGGGACATATTTTGGAAATGTTTTTTTAAATTGAAAAGACAAGATTTTGTTAGTGACTGTATGTGAGGACTATAAGAGAGTGATAATGGCATCTGTTAGTGACTGTATGTGAGGAATGAAATAGATTGATGGCATTGTTGACAGTGAGAGAGATGTGAGGAATTGACGCTGTAGTAGATGGTGGGAAGATTAGGAGTTCAGTCTTGCACATGTTGAGTTTGAGATGGTGGGCGGACATCCAGGAGGTTATGCTAGAGAGACAGTTGCTAGAGGGGACGGTAGATCTGCTGTTGAGGAGTAGTTTTGAGTGTCTTGTGCATACAGATGATATTGACACCCAAAAGATTTTATTAGGGTACCAAGGGAGGAAGTATAGAAGGAGAAGAGGAAGTATAGAAGGATAAGATGAGGGGGTCTAGGACTGAACATTGGGGTACGCCAACAGAGGGTGAGGAGAAGAAGAGGTGCCAGAGAAGGAGGCACTAAATGTTCAATCTTGTAGGTAAGATGAGAACCATGAGAGAATTTGAATTAGAAGAGGGTGATCAACTGTATCAAAGGCAGCAGGGAGATCCAGGAGAAGTGGAATAGAAAAGTAATTAGTGACTTTTGTGAGAGCTGTTAATTATGTTAAATTTTAGTTAGGAAACATATTTATTCAAGGATGAATATGCAATTAAAAATTGGAATCACATAAAGACAGGGAAAAGTTCATAAAATACATTTTTAATTAGGAAAAAATATTATACATACAAGGATGAGGAGGAGAGAAAAAGGTAATGAAATTAAATTTTAATTAGTTTAAAGTAACATATATTCAAGGATGAACATTTATCAAAAAGTGGAGTCTCACAAAGGCAGGGATATGGTCATAACATTACATTTTAATTAGGAAAAAGATATATGCCTGGATGAACCCTAATCGAAAAAAGGTTTAAAAAAATGCAGTCTCACAAAGGCAGGGAAAAGGTCATGAATAATATTTTTAAATAGGAAAAAATATGTATTTAAGGGTGAAAGTGTGATCAAAAAATGGACCCCCAAAAATACAGGGAAAGGGTCATTATATACATTTTTAGTTAGGAATAGTTAACCAGTATTAGGTTTCAAAAACTAAAGTCTCACAGAGGCAGAGGAAAAGGTCATAAAATATTTTTTTTATTAGGAAAAAATATCATATATTCAAGGATGTACATTAATCAAAAATAGCTTTCAAAAGTGGAGACTCAAAAAGGCAGGTAAAAGTTCATATAAATAGTTTAACTCTGTAAGTGCCCTGAACTGATCTATATAACACATATTTTACAGGTAATAACATATATATATACCTTTAAGCTGGGCCCTGTAGGCATCATTATAATTTTTGTAACATAATTTAGTGGTTATGTCTAGAAAACATTGAACAGTAATGTAAAATTATTCACAACATATATATCCATATTATACAATTATTCTTCACTGAGTTGTATAAAAGAGATAAAGCCAGGTATTTCTAAGGGAATGTTTCATTTATAACCTAGTTTAACAAATATAAATCTGCTAATATATATCAATATTTATCTATTTTTAGACTTCTCTTATTCCAGATATACTCTGTCTATTTCTTTGCCTTGTTAACTGTAAATGTTCCCTATAATGAATTAATATAGATAATCTATATAATTAATTGTAGTATATATAATTTTATTTAATATATATAAATAATTAACATAAAGTAATATGTTCAGCACAATATATAACTTATTCTCTTAATATATACACCCCATACTCTGAAATAGGACCATCTGAACTTTTTAATACAAAAAAAAAGTTGTAGTCACCATAATATTACCTAGTGTTATCAACAGAAAAGAAATAAAAAACAAAGAAAACATAAGAGATTGAAATAAAAATAAAACACAAATGTTATTGTGGAATGTGAACAACTGCCAGGCTCTAGAACTTCGGGTCATAGGCGTACCTGGAACCAAATTGGACACTCTGGCTCCTTTCTTTCAGAGATATTAATATTTATTATATGTCTCTGCAGAGCCTTCCAAATTCTTAAATAAGCTATTAGTTACTTGTTTTTTTCATTCTCCAAGTCCTCTTCACTATGTTTTTCCCGAACCTTTGGGATACCATGAAATTAAAATTTTAAGCGTTTCATGAAAACATTCAGACCTTGGGTACATTTTGTTGAAAAATAATTCTAGAATTTTGGGGACTTGCTGGTTCCATTTCAATGCTCATTGGGTTGATTTTAGGATCCCAAACTTTTTAAGTCTTTTTCTACATGTAAAACACTACAGTCTTATCTTGTTTTTTTCACTTATTCAAGAGTATATGTCTGTGATGGGCCACTTAGGCCGCCAACAGGCCAAGTTTTCAATATTTCTCTGCATGAGCAAGTGAATAAATCAGAATGAGTGAACCTGAGTAGGTTAGAGCCAAGAGAATCTGAATACATTAGAAGAGAGAAACAGAAATCCTGAATGATTCGCAGTCTAGAGAGGACCTGGTTACACATGTCTACGCAGGACCAAGTTCATTTTAATTGCAGATATTAATGATAACTATGGGTAGAAACTACCACGAAAAACTACAAGTGTTAGTAGGAAGCTAGTGAGGACTTTTTTTTACTGTCTCAGTGTAATAAAATAGAATGCCAAAGTACAATAATAACACAGTCACCACCTTGTTGGTGTTGTTAACTCAAGATAGGCCAGGAGTAAAAGCAAACCCCCTACTAGAGAAAATCAATGTGGTACCAGAATATAGTAGAATAATTTATTTAAATAAAACACTCACATATTAATCCCTGATCACACGCATGAGGTATAGATGTCACTTTTAGGAAGGTCCACAGTATGGTCCTCTGAATGGTTTGATTCCTCCTGTCTTTGTTGTGAATATTTTTTCTTTTTATTATTGAAGGCACACATCAGATTAGACTGTAGCTGTAGTTCTCTGCCACCGGTATGTTACCACGGGACATCTATAGGGTCAAAAAGGCACTTTAAATAATCCATGTGTGAAAAAGGTCTGTAATGAATCTATCTGTCTCACCAGAGAGCTCCAATACAGGGATCATTACATTTAGGTCCTAAAGTTTTATATATTGTTTATTCATCCTGATTACAGTTAATGTGAAATGTTTGACTCTCCACTCTCATCTTTATCCAAGAGGGTGGCAATAAAGACTTTTGGGCTGAAGTTTCCCTCTGATCTGCTATGGAGGATTTCTATTATGTCATAAATTGTTATAACAATAACTTGTGTTTTCAAATGAGTTCAGCAGGGACATATGTTACGACTATTCCACTATGCCTTATAAATAGCTTATTCAATGCTCATTATTGTGACGTATATCTTTCTCTTTTAAATAGAGAAAAATATGGGAAATCAAGGACAGAGAAATTATTATTGGTTTAGTTATTTTTAGTTTTTTGACAAATGTTTAATGATCAAATCTAATGGTTTGCCAATGATTATAGGTGATAAATATTAAGCAAGTTGTCATAAAAATATGTATATTTAAAAATATTTTTCTGAGATTAATTGTGTAATAATTTTCTATGTAAATGCACAGGGCACGTCAATGAGATACCTACAGTAGTACCAAAGATGGAGCAAGATGATCTGCAAGTGAGGGGTCACCCCCAGGTTAAGGAGGAAGAAATTCATGGAAATATTACAACAGGTGAGTATCAAGAGATGGTTTAAGATAATATAACACACAGTCTTTGGAATGTAACTTAGAAGGCCATGTAATTAACTACTACTGTGCAAGTCAGATAAATACTATGTGGTTGATAAGAATATATTGTATTGTCCTCTGTAAATAGTAATTCCTTTCACAATCAGGTGTAAATAGTAATTCCTTTCACAATCAGGTGGATGGATAGAGAGAATGGAGGCATTGCTACACAACCAGTGATCTACTTCCATCAGTCAAGTGAATGAGCCATGTTGAGTCGACCCCACAACACACAAGGGTTGAGCAAACAAATCCGCTTTGGGGTGTGGTGCATACAGTTAGTGTAATTTATTTTGTGCCAATTCAGTACGAGTAGTTCTATTCCAAAATATTTAACTAGTGAAAAGTGGACTCTAAAGTTTTATTGCAGGGAAAATTACTGTGACAGGCAATGCAGATTACACCTGTTCTTTTTTTTATCATGTGAACTCAAAAAGTAATTGAGAGTAATAATATTGGCATTAGTTTATAAAATAATTGGCTTGATCTTCTTGCCATCCAGGGGACTGTCAATGGTTTTCTCCAACACCTGATTCATGTGTCTGTCATCATCCTTCATTATGGCCCCACTCTCCCACTTATGTTATAATATTAACAAATATTTTGGGTGGTACATATGTTCCAATAAGTCCTTTAGTGGCTTTATATTTTCTAAACAACACCTACCAGATTAAAGGAACTCCAATTAATTTGGCTTCCACAACAACAATGTGAGTCATGTGCAGGGAAGGAAGCAGAAGCCCCAGTAGTCAGGCTAATATGATTTGTTTAAACATTTTTTATAACAAATTGCTTCATTAGTGGTCTAGATGCTCATAGAACTTTTACTTAGTTTTTCACAGGAATATAATTGCGAAGTACAAAATCTGATACACCATTATAGTCACTAAATTGGTGCACCTAATGCACAATATGCCCAAAGCAGTAACAGCCCTCAACTGAGTGTCTCACGGGGAGAGATAGGTGTTTGGTAAATGGTAAATAAAAGGTATATATTTCTGAGAGATCTGTCTGGAGGACAGATGCACCATAAAAGGTAAGGATCTATGATAGGATGCATTGAGATGGTATATGATATGTGAGAAACAAGGACAATTTGGATTGTTTTAGTGGGGTGGAGAGAAAGGGGTAGATGATTCTTAGGGAGTGATGATCTTTGATGTGGTATATAAGGGTGTGTGATCTGTAACTGGTGACTATTTGTGGGGACAGTAGTTAGATTAAAGATTTATCTATTAAGGTTTAAAGAGAGTAGGTGTTCGGTAAGGGATGAAGAGAGGGTGATTTGCAAGAAGAGGACTGTTGATCTTCTTGGCCAGTGAAAGGGAAGGGATCTGGTGTCAACTTTAGTGCCTCCACTGATATAACCCCCCATCATCCAAAAAATGCTTTGTGCCCATGGCTTACAGAGCTACTCATTTTTTTTTTCTTGAACTGCGGTGGTCCTTTTACCAAAATGTCCCATACTGAAGCCAGTTTATCATAATAATTAAACTGCTTAAACCTGAAGATGATTAAAGAAAATATTGAATATGTTTACACTCATCACTTTTCTTTTCAACCAGGTGGATTCACAAACCGTACACTCCATGTTGGACATTACGATTTGTTTAACTCTCAAAATTGTGAAGATATAGGCATTACCCAAAACCATCAGCAACAAAGCAACATGAGCAAAGTTACATCAGCCAAGAGTATGAAGAAATCAAATATTGTAATGGCTATGAAATCAAATTCTTTTGAAAAAGAAGAGCTTGCAGAACACCAGAAGCATCAACCCGAATTTAATAAAATCACACAATATGGGGCAGAAGCAAATATAAGCTCCCTGGCAGTTCAGAATGGTGAAAAGGCCTTTGTATGTACTGAATGTGGAAAATGTTTCAAGTGGAAATCCTATCTGACTGGCCACATGAGAATTCACACAGGTGAGAAACCATTTGAATGTTCTGAATGTGGACGCGTGTTTACTCACAAATCAAATCTTAACGAACATATGAGTATTCACCGAGAAAAACAGTTTGCCTGCTCTGATTGTGGCAAGTGGTTTAGCAATAAATCGAACCTTGGAAAACATCAGTTAACGCACACAAGAGAAAAAAACAAACCATTTCCATGTACGGAATGTGGGAAAAGTTTTACAACCAAAAAATACCTTCGTATACATCAAAAAGGTCATGAGGTGAATAAACCATTTAATTGTGCTGATTGCGGGAAATGCTTCATAAAGAATTCACAACTTCTTATACACCAGAGAACTCACACAGGTGAGAAGCCATTTGCATGTTCTGTATGTGGCAAATGTTTTGTTAGTAACTCGTATCTTGTTATACACGAGAGGGTTCATACAGGAGAAAAACCATATGCCTGTTCGGAATGTGGGAAATGTTTTGTTAGCAACTCGCATCTTGTTAAACACCAGGGAACGCACATACGAAAAAACATATTTTCATGTTCTGAATGTAGCAAAAGTTTTAATAGCAATGCAGATCTGGAAACACACCGAAAGAGTCATTCCGAAGAAAAAACATTTTCTTGTTCAGAATGTGGGAAATGTTTCAACCGGAAATCAAATCTTACTGGCCATATGAGAATTCACACAGGAGAAAAACCATTTTCATGCTCTGAATGTGGACGCTCATTTACGCAAAAAGCTAATCTTGTTGAGCATCAGAGGATTCATACGGAAGAAAAACAATTTGCATGTACTGAATGTGATAAGTGTTTTAGAAATAAGTCAAATCTCGTTAAACATCAGGAGACGCATACAAGAGAAAAAACATACCCTTGTTCTGAGTGTGGGAAAAGTTTTACAACTAACGCATATCTTGTTGTACATATGAAGGCGCACAGAGGTGAGAAACCGTTTGCATGCACAGAGTGCGGGAAATGTTTCATTAGTAACTCGCATCTTGTCATGCACAAGAGGACACACACAGGAGAGAAACCATTTACATGTTCTGAGTGTGGTAAAGGTTTTATCTGTAATTCACTTCTTGTTATCCACCAGAGGATTCATACAGGTGAGAAACCATTTGCATGTCCCGATTGTGGTGAGTGTTTTATCAGTAATACACATCTAGTTATACATCGGAGAACTCATACTGGAGAAAAGAGATTCCCTTGCTTGGAGTGTGGGAAGCGGTTCAGCTATAGCTCACATCTTGCTACACACCGAAGGGTTCATACAGGTGAAAAACCATATGTGTGCTCGGAATGTGGGAGGTGTTTTAGTGGTAAGTCAACCCTTGATAAGCATATGAGCATTCATACAAGAGAACAACCCAGTTCCAACACCTCAAACATGTTAGATCCACTGATAGATCAAGACCAAAATTAAACTGTATCAGAAATATATTTTGTGTTTTTTTGTGGTACATTTAAAAATCAATAAAATGCAATGATGGCTAGGTTTCAGCAAAGCATGTAGATGTGATTGAAATTATGAGTCAATGACTTATTGACATGGTACACCAATGAACATTGCTCTATTTTATTTGAATGAATCAGTTATAGTGTATATTTACGCACATGTCAAGTACACGCACCAATTGATGTTCACATTTATGTTGATAAATTACTTCATATTGTGACTTTATTTTAGATGGACAACATTTTTGGATGGGTACAAACCTAACTGAAAAAAACAATAATAATTTGTGAATAAAAGAGGCAAAATACCCCCATGGGCCAATATTTGTCCCACAAAATAAATCCTTAGGAAAAGATTGTTGGTAATGAATCTCAAACTGTTGCACCGTTTTGTGCCTATTCACCTTTAAATAGTAATTCTTGTGTTATACTGTATGGGACTCTAACTCAGGTTGTCCGAAAATGTGAATATATGCTTAAAGTGGAAGAAGTAAGAAGCTACCTCACACACAGATCAATATCAAAAGATACAGGATGTAACTATATATCTGAATAAATTCATATTAACATGTAAAGGTACCAAACAAACTACATATTATTAATCAATAATAACGAACACACACCAGTAAACACTACTCTTATACAAGGCTGACAGATTTATAGGGAGCTTGTGACTAAGCCAGGTTTAGCAGGACCAAATCCAATTTGTAGGAGCCCAGAAGTGAGTAAATATAGATATTTTATAACTAAAAAGTTAGAAGTAAGATTTTTGTTACAATGGATTCCTGGCTTACAGGTTTTCTCAAGCCCTATAAAGACGACCCTTCACATTCTGTCTCTGAGGTCCCTGCAAGTGGCTGAACAGACTTGAATAAGAAAGCATGGGTAAGTAAGTTTACCCTCCTAATATCCCCCAGGAAAGGGGCTAGGGGTCCGATGGACCTCACCCCAGAGTCAAAAGGCTGCTTTTGTGATATCCGTGACGGCTGTTGTTTCCCTTTTAGGGGACAGGTGGGGCCGAGTATCCCCTTGCCCCTTAGTGGAGGGCTCCCCAGCCATCATGGAAATCTCATGTTAAAATTAGGAAAAAACTGTGTATATGAAGACTTCAAATCTGAAACCAGAGAATGTGAAGGGTTGCCTATATATATATATATATATATATATATATATATATATATATATATATATATATATAAATATGCAGCAATTGATAACACAAAATGATAAAGGTACTCATGCATGATAGATATATATACTTTAGGAAGTATGTAATTTTCATTAAGTATTACAAGGTATGGAAGATAGATTTCGCTCCTGAAAAGGGTGCATGTAGGAAAAATTAAGATTTACATAAATGTTATTTATTAGATATGGAGAATGAGCAATCATGATGCAAACTGGGTGATTTGTATTCAGTGTACAATTTATGTGTGAGCTTTTGCTGTCAGAGCTCTGTTGTGTTCACTTTTTTGATTACTGGCCTTTTGACTACTGATCCTGTTTGCTGCATGATAATTATGGCTACCAAATAAAGATGAATCCTGATTGGAACATCTCTGGGTCTTTCATTAGTGTTGAATGTTGATTTACTAAATACCCAAGACAAAATGTTTTCACCTCATATTACAAACTATTAATTTACATGAGTTTCCGGTTTTGTTTAACAAATGGGAAACTTGAATATGGAACAACACACAACTTAAATGCTTTAGCTTCATATATGCAAAATGTATTAAAATTGAGCAAAATGTAATTTTATTAGAACCTGGATATTTAGAGAGTAATATGTTTTGTCAGAATCATTTTGCATGACAACATCAGTCTCCAAGAACAAATTATATGCAAGAGATTATCATATCAGGGAGAGATGTTCCTGACCATAATCTAATAATGTCAAAATAATGTTCATGGAATTGTATCAACATTGGGTATAATCACATAAGTGATGGGCATTTCCCGCCTGTTGGAGACTAGGTAAGAGACTATTTACCCTAGGTGTTATCTGGAAATGTTTGGTGTAGGAAGGAAGAAGAAGAATCATAAGAGGAAAATGACTGTATCTGGAGTTCCACAAAAACCCAGTTTGTTGTTTGGGATTTCTTCTTAATACAAAGTCATGAGAAATCCATCTTCAAAGTTCTTGTATAGTGAAAAAAACACTATATCCAAACGATAGACTTGTAAGTAACTCTGGGTTTATTACCAGACCAAATGAAATTGTGTCTGAAAAATACATTTTCAGAGTGGGATCCCCTTTAGGAAGCGAGCTAGATTCACCCATACTTACAGAATACCAGGTTTGGATTGCCTGCCCTGTGTTTTCTGAGGAAATCTAAAGTAAAATCCCCCATTTAAGAGGCAAATTCATTTCAGCCCTGGCCATGTTCCACCTTCTTTGGTTTCTCCTGTTGTTTTTCCTTGAGTCGAGAAAGATAGAAACCTGAAGTGTCAGTTATAGTTATGCATGTAAAAACAGCCCAGATGTGGGAGAAGCCTGTAATAAAGTACTGTACTACCTGTTCTATTTCTTCGCCAAAGGGGCCTAGTCCAATCTTCTCCAAAGGTATCCTTTTTTCTGTCCCAGCACAAGGTAGACATGAAACCCCCTGGGCTGTGATAACCAGTTTCCCCTGTTCTGACTTCTAGTGTCGGGAGACCCTCATCCACAGTGAATACCTCCTGTGTCTGTGTGTTTCAGACATTGTGTTGCTTGTTGTGCTCATTGTATCTGTGTTGGACGTGATTGATGTTAGTATGCATTTTTTATATGTAGTTTTGTAATTAATATACTGTGATCCTCCAATAGGAGGCCCATTGTAAAACTGGCACAATGGGACATTCAGCATTGAAGACCCCCTGACTAGGGGCCTCACTGAATTGAATCAATCCATAATTGTAGCAAAGTTCAAGCCTGCAGACGGAGGTTTACATGTCAATCAATTCGTGTTTAGAGATCCGATATGCAATCGGACTCGCAAACCTGCACAATACGAAAGAATAAAAATGAATGCCAATACTGTTCTAGTCCATGAGGGTGGCCTGACATGTATTAACTCCTTAATTCCCAAGATCGATATAACCCCAAAATGAAACATATTTCCTACTGAAGATTTGTGAGCCTGTTGTGCAATTAATTCCAATGTCTTTCATCTCTTTCCACGTCATTTTCAGTTCGGTATTGATTTTTTATTTGCTTTTACAGTGCTACGGACATGTCTTTAGCCTCTTTGCGGGTCCCGTCTGGAACCCGTTGGATGTTCTTCTACATTTGCCGTTTATGGGTGTGAAAACATTTGGGGGTTTGAGGAAGCAATTGCAGGGATTTTCAGTCTGTAACCCGTAGATTGTTAGCAGATCGCAAAAAAGACACTTATTGAATAGCAAATTAGTTTAATGGCTACATTACCGGCTCCTGTAAGCTACAATTTCGAAATTGAATGAGGCTCTAGGTTGGGTAACAGTCCTATCTTAATTACTTTACCTTTTGTTACTCTTCACCCAGAGTAAATTAATTACATAGCAAGCTTCCTTCCAGGGGCATACCTAGCACCAATAAACATCAACCCACAGAGACGACCTAACTGGTGGGATCCATTCCTTGGCAGGTCCAGCTGGTACCTCCTTGTAACAGTGCACATATTAATTGTTTACACATAACAAAGAATGATGTGAACATTGCCTAATAGTGCAGGATTTTCTCAAAAATCTAATTGTCCATCTTTGGCCAATTGAAATTTTGGGAGGTATGCTATAGGTTCCAACTAATACGGTGCATGAATTATAAATGATAATTATTATAACATGGTGATTCTGAATAAACAATATTCTGACTCCCAAAACACACAGCATAGGGGCATGTCACTTGAACTGGGCCTTATACTAGAATATTCACATTTCTTGATACATCTTGAAGGATACTCAAATTGTTTTGTCTGATATTTCTGAGAACATGATTGAAGCAAAATATATTTTTATATAAACCAGCATCAAGTGAGAAAACAATTTAATAATGAGATACTTTGTACTGTTTTTGCTCACACAAGTATCTGTTTTCCTTACTTGAGGCAGTAGATTTAGCACCTCTCAGTGAACTTGTGTATTATACGTAAGTGGATCAAGATAATCTTTTATTAATAAGCCACAGAGCAGATGGGTAAATACTGACAAGGCCATGTAGGTCAGTGGGCAAACTGCAGAGAGAGGATGGTTGGTAACAAATCCAAAGGTCAAGCATGAGTGATCAGCCAGGAATAGATACATACATAACAGTTTGCCTACTTTAAAACAGCCTTTTAATTGGCAGATGTTGGAATTGTATTAAACTTTATTTAAAAGGTAACAGTAAATGCTGGTGGGGTACTTGGCTGTATTAGAAAAGGAAATAACAATATTAGAATCCATACTTAGACCTCACCTAGATACTGTGTCCAATATCTAGGCCGTATCTCTCAAATGCCAACAAATTGGGGGCAACTCAAAGAAGGGTAACACGAATGTTGTGTGGTCTAAAAGAAAAAAATCTATAAGAGATGAGATTAGAGATGAGAAGGAAAATGGGGTATGATAGAAAACTGCAAATACATATTAACAACTGTCTAAAAGGAAGTATTTTCCAGAAAGAGGTTATGATTTGAAGTTGGAAGGTGGAAGATTTAAGGTTAATGTGTTAAGGCACTGTTTTATAAAGGGGGTATGTGACAATCCAGGGGTAGGGGCTATTACTGCCCAGGGCAACCTGCTATAGACTACAGGTTAACTACCCACAAAGACCTTTGGGTTATTGGAAATCTCAGCACCAGCACCCCGATATCTGGTTTCCATATCAGTAAGGGTCTCTCCATCAGGAAACAGCACTTCCAGGAGTCTCAGTAACCTTCCTGTGGTAGTGACCAGGACAAGTTACTTGCAGGGTGGAGATAGGATTAGTATCGCAGCCACCAGGAGCAAATAAGAGAACATACCATTTATATATGTCTCAGCAGTGAACTGTTATTATTTTTGAAAAGTCAAACAATATTGATATGGTTAGATATGGGGGGCGGGGGGTGTATACAACACAACAATGGCAGGGGGTGGCAGACAAACACAGGATAATAGTCTGGCATACTGTCTGGCACCTGTAAACAATAGGCCAACCTCCAAATACACATAAAGCTGTCTCCATGTCTAGTGGTCCAGACCTCAAATAGAGTGCATTAACTTTATCTGACAAACAATGGGACAAAACAGATTCCAATATAATGGATGTGCACATAGTCCAGTGGCTGGAGCCAAACAGTGTGTCCTTTATGGTGGCTCAATGGGCTAAGACCCGGGAACTGGAAAAGGGCTCCGTGACAGGGTAATAGATAAATGGAAGATTCTTCCAGCAGACCCACAGTGAAGGAATTTAAGAATGCCTTGGATGAGCATAAGGTCATCCCTTGTGCCACCAGATACAGATGTGGCTCCTTTCTAGTGTTTCTTTTGCTTACCTCTCAGATAATAAGGTTATAGGAACCACTATCTAAATGAGAGAATGGGGAAGGATAGCCAACAATAGTTAAGAGGGATATTCTGTGGAATGACAGATCAGATGGGAGAGAGAGGGTAGTGAGACGACAGGAGAAGGTTAGCACAGAGGAAGGCACGAAAGAATATTAATATCAAATGGAAGATGGATAAAGTTGAACTAATAATTTGGAACATGGCACGTAAAGAAGATTGAAGAAATCTCAGAGGGAAGGATAAAAATCAGCGTATAGTGCGGAAGACTGGAGTAAGATATATGAGCAAAGATAGGGCTAATAGGAAAAAGTGATAGAGATGGATGGAATGATTAGATAAGAAAAGAGTGGGGAAGCTGTCATATAAAGTGAGAGGATATATATCAGAGGTAAGAAAGGAATAAAAGAGAGAGGTATTTGTGGTAAGAGAAACAAAATGGATCAGTGGGTGACTCATTACAATCAAGGTGTTTCCTGTTACCACCCCTCATGCCTGTGTACATTCCTATTATGTCTAGCTCCTGTCTGCATTGCTTGTGTCTCTAACCACGGTTCCCATTCCTTGTGTTTCTAATCACTTTCCCAATTCCTCATGTCTCTAATCCTTGTCCCCATTCCCTTTTTTCTCTGTCCCCATATCTCGTATTTCTAACCCCATTTCCCATCATCATAGCTCTAACGCCTTCCGTTTCTATTCTTCATGCCTGCAGTGTTAACCCATGCACATGTCTCTAACCCCTGTGCCCATTTCTAATATCACTAACTCCTACCCCCATTTCATATGTCTCTAGCTCTTGTCCCTATTCCTCACATTTCTAACCCTTGCGCCTATCTCTCACCTCCTCATGTGTCTAGCCACTGTCCCCATGTTTTACATCTCTAACCCCTTTTTCCATAACTTATTTATCTAACCTCTGTGGCCATTCCTTGTGTACATTTTTCATATCTTTAGCCCCTATTCTTCACATTTCTAGCTCCTATCCATATATCTTTAACCCCTGTTCCCTTTCCTTGTGTCTGTAAGCTCTGTCCCCCTTTGCCATGTCTCAAGGCCCTGTCCCCATTACTCATGTATTTAACCCATCTCCATTCCTGTAGTTCCTGTCCACATTTCTCAGGTCCCTAGATCCTGTTCACATTCCTCATGTCCCTAGATCCTGTTCACATTCCTCAGGTCCCTAGATCCTGTTCACATTCCTCAGGTCCCTAGATCCTGTTCACATTCCTCAGGTCCCTAGATCCTGTTCACATTCCCCAGGTCCCTAGATCCTGTTCACATTCCTTGTGTCTCTAGTCCATCACCATTCCTCATGTCTCTAATCTCTGTTCTGTAGAGCAAATTATATTTAACAAAATGGTATGCATTTTTTGTTTCTCTCTCTTCATTTTGTATTTGTTTACAGACCAATATTTTTCATTTGCTCATGTAAGAAAATGATGTGGAACCATTTTCTTTGTATTATGCCCTTCCACTAAATGTTCATACCAGGGACATCTAGACCCTCCCCCCACCTACTAGTTTAAAAACTCCCCCAGCCATTCTACCATCCTCTCTTCTATCAGACAAGCTCTTTAAGGTGCAACCCAGACCTGCTAAAGAGATTGCACCATAGTATATGGTCCTTATTCCAAACACACAAGTTTACTGATTCACCCTTTTTTCAACCTTCTACCAGATGTCTATTTAATCTTTCCCCAAACTCTGTCCACTACTAATGAGCTTATCATATGAACAAACATCTCTTATGCACACAAATAGATACAATGGTTTCTAAAATGGATTCCACACTACCTGTGTATGCAATTATATTGATTTAATGAATTTTATTTCATAATTTGCAGCATAGCTAAAGTTCAAATGTAAGGTAAATTGAAATACTTTCCTTCGACTATATATATTACTTTCAGTTACTAAATAATAATTAAAAAAAAACTAGATTATTGGAAGGCCATATGTTTGCAACAAATTAATGAAAAGGAGACCAGTACAAAATCAAACGTTTGATTCAGTGACATTTTAATCCTAGAATGTATTTGAATATACAGAGGCCACTTAGCAAATATAGAAATGGCCATGCAAATAATACAGCAAAATAATTTGAATTATCAATCCTGAAGAATCTGGCACATATCCCTCATTTAATACATTCACATTGTATCACCAACTGCAAGAAGATTGAAAGTATGTGGAAAAAGTGTTTCCCTTTTAGAAATTGCTGAAATTAGAGGAAGTTTAATTAGTTGTAGCAGGGTATTTGAGGTAGCTGAATGTAGAACAAATTATAAAACACAAGTGGCTGTTGGATGGAATGCATGACTCTGTCGTGATTTTTTTTATTTATATTATTTAAACTAAGCTTAACTATCTAATTAGTGTAATTTTTATTTGCACTAACTTACTTGTAAGAGACCCACAGAGCAATAGTTTACTTTATTCTGTAACCCTTCTCTTTCTCTCTCAGGTCTCTTCTTTAAGCTTCCACCTTGGTTACTTTTGACTTTTCAGCACTGCATTTTGTGAGCTAAGGATGCATGGGATGATATTCACACTACCAGTGTAATGTATCACATTAAACAATATGTTTTTCTTGATCATCTTTAAAATGCAAACTGCATTTCAACATGATTTTCAAGCTTGTATCGCATGATGTACTCTAATACTATATACCTTTATGCTTTTGTATGAACATTCTGATGTCTAAGAAGTGCGGCCCGCTGGGTGAAACCTTTCTCACACTCTGAACATGTAAATGGTTTCTCCCCTGTATGAATCCTCTGATGTACTGAAAGAGTTGTTTTTAAACTAAAACATTTCCCGCATTCTAGACATGCAAATGGTTTGTCACCTGTGTGGACCCGCTGATGTTTAACCATATCTGATTTGTTGATAAAACTCTTCCCACATTCATCACATACAAATGGCTTCTCCCCAGTGTGGGTCATCTGGTGCCTAAGAAGAGTCGTCTTTTCATAAAAACCCTTTCCGCATTCAGCACATGCAAATGATTTAGCTCCTGTGTGGATCATTTCATGTCTAACAAGAAGTCTTTTCTGGGCAAAACATTTCCCACATTTAGTGCATTCAAACTGTTTCTCTTCTGTGTGAATCTTCAAATGAGTAATAAGCATGAACTTATAGCCAAAACATTTCCCACATTCCGGACATTCAAATGGTTTCACTCCTGTGTGAGTTATCTGATGCTTTGCCAAGTCGGAGCTTCTAATAAAGCGCATCTGACACTCAGAGCAAGCATATGCTTTCTCCCCAGAGTGAATAATACTATGTCGAACAAGTAGTCTCTTCATGGTGAAACATTTTCCACAATCAGAGCATACAAACGGCCTCTCTCCTGTGTGAGTCCTCAAATGCATAACCAGCTTGTATTTCTGGTGAAACCATTTCCCACAGTCAGAGCACATAAATGGTCTCTCGCCTGTGTGGCTCCTTAGATGAACCACCAGCCTGGACTTCTGAATAAATCCTTCGCCGCATTCAGAGCATACGTATGGTTTCTCACCAGTGTGAATTCTCTGATGTTCTACAAGATGTAGTCTTCTACTAAAACATTTTCCACAGTCAGAACACACGTACGGTTTAAACCCTGCATGAATTTTCTGATGTTGGAGAAGAGATGACCGATTGCTTAAACATTTTCCACAATCAGAACAAATATATGAAGTATCTCCTTCTGTTCCACTGAGTTGTATCACACAGCTGGTTAAATCGTGGGGAGCATAATGTTCTTTATCAGTGCTCCAGATCATGGAATCACCTGTTGCAAAGAGATAAGTTTATTTATTTTTTTATTAATTAGTACACACAGAATTTTGTCTGACCATTCCCTATCGAACAGTGTAAACAATTTTAACGGACCACATCCATATCCATCATATATACTTGTCTCAGATTGCATATTGTAATGAGCAATTCATGAAGAGGTTGTTGTGACTAAATAGTTAAGGGATGATGTCATGGAGTATTCTTACATTCATATGTGTAGAAATGGTGGAGTCAATTACTTGCATTTAGCTCACAACATGTATCAAGTATGTTGACTGCTTGACCAAACCATCTTTTTTTCTGGAAATCTATCTATTCCATAGCCTGGTAGCTAGAACTAATGTTACACATTTCTTTAGTTAACATCCCTATTTTATTTTAATATTAACTGACTGTACTAAAATTTATTGTAGATCCATTAATAATTATTTTGTTTATATATACAGTAAAACTTATCAGATAAAACAAACTTTAATCCAAAATGTCTCTGTGCACTTAAAGGACCCCTGAATTTAGAGAAAATGTGTCAGTTTAGTCAATATTCCAGACCGGGACACATTTTGTTGCAATGAATATATTATTAAACTAAATGGATAATCCTACATACTTACTATTTAGACTTTTTATTTTTCACTATAGTGTAGCCATTTTACCACTAATATTCCTCCCTTGTTAGAAGATCTCCCTTGTTAGCTACAGTTGCAAATTAATATCCAACACTAGGCCATGCCTGTGGTTCGTTAAGAAACTCATATTACTAAAGAGACGTTTATAGAGTACTAGGGTTTATATTTTCTTTTGTGGCCACCTCGGTTTTGTATAACTTTCATAGATCTGTGTACCTGAACGCTTCCATAGATTGTCTTATCTCAAACGGTCTTTTAGTGGCACGTTTGGCACATATATTTTTTATTTTGGGATGTAGGCAACTGTTAAAGGATTTTTTTTATAGTCATTGTAGGCGACAGATATCTTGAGTAATTAGTTCTGTTGTTAACCTTTATCACTATACACCCATGTTAAATGGGGGAATCACATATTATAATTGTCGAACTACGAGACGTTGTCACGCTTTCCGTTAACTCGCAGCACTTAGGGCGATAAGCGCGCCTGCGAGCCGTTAAGGCACTAACACGCACAGCACTTGGGCGATGATCACCTTTGGCGCTCATCCCCTGCTAGCCTCGTGTATCGAGGCGAGCCGTTAGGGCACTACAAGTACCAGCACTTGCCCGATGAGTGCCAAAGGTGCTCATTGCCCGCAAGCCTCGCGAAGCGAGACGAGCAGTGGAAACACGCAGGACTTAGCCTACAAACACTTAGGAAACCTGGTATTGCCTTAGAGACTTATTAAATTGCCATTCGCCCAACTGAATAGGGCTCTATATTAGCACAAAGCATCTTTTTTTTTTAAATACGTTTTTAGTTACTGAAGACCTTGCTTTTGCATAGACGTTCACTAACTAAATACTTCTGTAAAAAAGAATATGCTATGTGCTTATATAGAGCCATATTCAACTGACCGATTTGCAATTTAATAAGGCTGTTAAGCTGCAAGCAGTTGACGAATGTGCAAATTAAAAAAAAAAAAAATGATGAAACGCGGGACTTAGAAAAAATAAAATACGAAGTAGGAAAATTACGAAGTTAACAGCCGAACCGCAAAAAACAAAATACACAAGAAACACAAAAAAAATAAAAAAACAACAAAAACATCACGCACAGCACAGGGGAAGAGCCAGGATGTCTGAAAGTGAGGTGGAAAGGGAATTTAAGTCTATTTTCAAAAGTTTCGCCACTCGAAAAGCGGCTAAGCAAGAAAAAATTTGGCGGACAAAAAAATTAAAACGAGGTTACACTACCCTGGACGCAACACACCGCCAACAGCGTACCACTTTCAAACAGGAACGTATAAGATACAAAATACACTACTACAAAGGACACCAAATACTTGCAAACAACGCTACTTTACACTCCAAACTTGCACATCACAACATTACGCATCTATAGTAGCGATTTACACAAATAAACCAATGTTTGCCCTCACGCACGCAGCCTACTTCTAATGGACAGTTGGGACATTCATAAAACGATCGCCACAGGCCAGCAACGGTACAACTGGACATTATATGCTGCAGGAAAATGTAAAAACATTGTTAGCTCTTCAGCCTATTGATTGATGGATATATTAATTACAATTAGGTAAAGTATACTAATTCATTAAGAACTAATTAATTGATTATTATTTACAAAAATACAGACATATGTATCTGTCTTGTGATGAGCGCAGAGGCTGCTCAGAGGAGCAAAAGTACACCAAAGGAGAGGCTTGCAATGAGCGCCGAAGGTCCTCACAGTACAAAAACCTTTACATTGTGTGGCAAACAGCTTTGCCATGGCTTCAATTTGACCGTCGTGCCGGTGCCTTGTACTTCCCCTCTGTCTCTGCTCACAGTCTGGAGAAGATCAGGCAGCACATGGCTGAGTACATGGCTTCTGAGCCAGCCTGAGGACTGAGAGCAGCACTGTTTTAGGAAAGAGTTATTACCAGAATCTAACTACCTAGGTCATTTTTTTATTATAAAAATATAAAGAACATTAGTTACACATAGTAAATAAAAAGCACACTTCTAAAGTATACATCTATACTGCATTGTATTAAAATATTAAAATTTAGATTTATAAAGGTTGTTTGCTTTTTAACTTAACACAAAATATATTCTTTTATATTAAAAACAATGAAATATGTTTATGTCAGTATGATAGAAACCTAACAGGTAACATTGGCTCCTAATATAATTATTATTTTAAAATATATTTATATATATTTTGTATTACTAAAAGCTCACAACCTCTAAAAATGCAATCTAAAATAATAAAATTATACATACTTGGTTCATAGTAAATGTACATATATGTTTATATAAATCTCTATTAATCTATCTATCGTATATATAATACATATTATATATATTATATTAATAAAAAATAAGACATCTCCTGAAAATAAGCCCTATTGCATTTTTTGGAGCCAAAATGAATATAAGACCTGGTGAAACACGGTATTTACACATTGTTTATACCTTTGTAATTCGCTAATTGTACTCTCTGTATTCTATTCTGCTTTGTAAAAAGTGGTATGTAAAATGGTGGCGCTTTATAAAGAAAGAGTAATAAAAATAATAATTATACTTTATCACGGATCATTCACTCCATAACTGTAAAATAAATAAATAAATGTAAATAAATGTAAATTATTATCAGCTCTCATTTATATAGCGCCAACAAATTCTGTAGTGTTTGGGTACAGTAAAACATGGTTATGACAAAATGTAATTTGACAGACTGATACAAAAGGAGTTCACAACCCTATCCTTGAGCTAACAATCATACACATGACACTTACACAGGCGAAAGGATAAAAGAAAAAAAAAGTGAATTCATTAAAAATGAGAAACAAGTGCTTGGCAAGTAATTGAAATGAGAGTAGAGGGTTAATTAGTGGTTAAGTCTGTAGGTTTATCAGCTATGAAAAATGGAGTTGATAGCTCAGAAGCCTACACTATAAAGTAACACGGATCATAAGTTGGTACAAGTGAACAAGGTATATACATTTTATATAGTGTATATTACTCACCAGCTCCACACTCTGTATGTTCCTCACTTTCCTCTATGTTCTGATGACCTAAATAAAGTTCTTCTCCTTGTTCAATCTTAGAGACAATTGGAGGCTTCAAGTTGACACATCCTATATAAATATTTTTTTATAAAAAATATATATATATTTAATTTGATTAATGAAAATCATAATAAAATTCAAATGGTTTCATTTTAACTAGAAACAAACATGGGTTTGTTTTGTTTTATTTTATTGTGCGACTTTTTTTTATATTGAAAACTATATTAAGTGATTTATCTTATTGTTTTCTATACTTATGAGAATCAGTATCCTGACTTAAATTATGCCTGAATATTATGAGCTACTGCTGTTTCAATACACAGGCTTTCATATACTCAAGAATGCACATAATACATACTACAATGTGTGCATGTCCTATGGTTATTGAACAGATATTATCTGACACGTGCAGTGAGATCTAGACATGTACACCATCACCCTCTTGTTCCCTCAGCTACCTACTACCCTAATTTCTGGTGGAGTTTCCATTTAGCCCTCTCACAAAGACATGAAATGTAACTGGATGTGAACAAGACGAGAGGCTCCACTTCTATATGCCATCTATATAACAGCAAGATGAGAGAAACAATAAAGCTGTATACTATCAATTGCAGCAAGTATATAATGTAAATATGTCCCAACCCCCCGGAAATACTGAGCCTCTGGACCTGATGACCAAACCTCTCCATACTCTAACCACATTGATCCTATAGACTAAGGAAAGCCACACAGACATTGCTAGAAAAAGGATTATAATACTTTGTTATGGGTATATGACCATAATGTGAATTTTGTCATGGTTATAATCTCCATTTTCACAGAGTCACCAAAGCCCAGATTGCTTTGGGTCAAATTTAAAAAGAATTGACAACTGTTTTATGTGCATTATGTGTTTTGGGGTATATACATTGCATAGGGCCAATAAAAATATTTTAAGGATAGTATTGCTCCCACTCCCAAGGTCTGGCTAGGTTCCTGGGTGGATTTGAACTAGTGGTAGCGGTAAAAGAGGCTCCATAGACATTTATTGTGAGATCAACTGATCTGATTAATTCATTAAGAATAGTTAACTAGGATATCAGACAGCAATTAAAACACTTTGTTTCAATAGGCAATGGGTAAGTGGTGTCAAGTGCTTTGCAAGTGCCCTTTGATCCATTGTCTCGGGGGTTAACAATTAATTGGTAAATACTTTACCTTAGACATTGTTCCTGACCTCCCACACAATCTAATAAGGAGCCTAAATTGTCAGAAATATTATGAAAGTCTTGATAGGTACCCGAAAGTGAATACACCACGGAGCCACCACAACTCTCCTAGCTGGCTCTTCTCTGACTCTACCCGAAAGGAGGTCAGCTAGGGAACAGGTAAACACAACCTCCATCCTGTCTACAAGCACCAGGCCCTAAGAATATCTCTTCCCACTTACAAGCCACCATTGGCCCGCTAACCAGCACACTACCCTCTGCTAGGTTCCTTGATTAGAGGTAGACCCTCTCCCCGGGACCTATGCTTGTGTAACCTAGATTCATGGTTCCCCACTAAGGTTAGACCACAACCCATCGCCCACACACTCTGTCTCCAGCATTCACAATACCCTGGCAAACCCCTGCTGTGCCCAGACACTGACTGGAGGTATCTGACACTGGAAGCCATAGACTTATCGGGAAAGCTTTTATATATTTTTTTGTTCTACAAATAATTGCTGCAACTCGTCCTGGTGCTCTGCAACTTGGACTGAGAATCTGCTCAAAGCCCTAAAGTCGTCCTTTGTGAAGGGTTACTGAACCAAGTCAACCTTTGTGTAGAATCAGCCTAGCGACCTTTTTAAGTCCAACGAAGAGCATGTTGTGACAATCTAGATATCTATAAAGCAGGTGTGATGTCTTGATTTAGTCATAGATATAAGTGGAAATTCAATTTGATTCCAAACACACACTCTTCCTCCAAAGTCCCTACATAGTTATTTTAAAACCACACAGAAATTCCAAATAAATTTGATTTGTAAAAAATATGCTTTTGAATTAAAATTATAGTTTTCTGCGTTTCACCATTTTCCACAAATATGTAATTATTTTCTTACCTAGAGATCTGAGGATCTGGTAATTCTCCATCATCACCTCCTTGTAAAGGTCTTTCTGTTGTTTGTTTAAACAGTCCCATTCCTTCTCGGAGAAGTAAATTGCCACGTCATCAAAAGAAATATTCTCCTAAAATAAAAAAATATAGTCAATAAATATGTCTATATTTTTTTTATTTATGAGCTTTCATTTTAATTCTTACTACTTTAAGTATTCTAGATCCAATCTTTCTGGATTGTGGTCAGGGGGCTTGAGCATTTCAATGAAGCTGTGGGCTCCGATACCATGCAGGGTCACCCAGGATGGGCAGGTCACAGCACAGATATCAGAAAAGTCCCAGTCCACTGGAGAAGTAACTGACAACCCACTCCAGTAGCTTTGCCAAGAAAATCTTATTGATATGCACAACAATATACAAGATGTGCCGGACGTGCTGTCCATTCAGGGAGAGTCGAACACAACTGAACGACCAACCGATAACAGCAATTTCAGCAATTTTAATCGGTCAGAGGTTAACAAATTTTTGTGAAACTTAGTAGCCAGCCATGTTTATGAGAAGCCAGACAAACTGTTACTGAGAGTCAGGGAATGGTGTCTCCGTATACATATAAATAGACTAACCAAAAACTTTAGGTGCCAGTAGTAACATTCTAGGAGCCGTGAACCCCTGGTTCTTGGGATTTGTCAAGCACTGCAATCACCATCTGTGTTCGCTTAAACTACTCTTTGAAATCCTAGCTCACCATTTTTGACTTTTTCACTATTTGTAAAGATTTTGCAGTACCCATCAGCATTATCCTATTCCTTTCACAACTTGTGCTCTTATAAAAACTCTCAAAAGTCCTAGATCCTCCTAAGATAAAGATTTTTTTTATTGAAACATAACAAAGAAGGAAAGGAAGGTTCCTAGATATACAACTCTCAGTTAACCTTTAATAAAATAGGTTGTGATTTTTTTTTAAATAAATCTACATACACACCCCTTCTGGAATGCTACCTTGTCGTGCTGAAGGAACTTGTGTGCTTCAATGAAGCTGAGCTATACCATGAAGGGTCACCCAAGATGGGCAGGTCATAGCAGAGAGGTCAGACTAATCTCAGAACTGACAACCAACTCCAATATCTTTGCCAAGAAAACGGAGAGTCAGACATGACTAAACAGCAAGAACATATACATACACCCTTCCCTAGTTCAGAAAAAGCTCTGACTACTTTAATTGGATCCTGAGTTTGATACAAGAAGGCTCTCCCTGTATCACACTGATAGAGCCCAGACCCAATTAATCTCCCACCATGTCACGTCTCTTCCACAATATTGTTCCAGCACCTGGCTATTCCAACTTTTACCTCTTTTAATAGCCATGTATAATAAAGACACTAAATAATTATAAATAAATGAAATACCTCTCCGGTCAGCATATAGACCTCTGAGAAATGGTTCAAGATCTTCTCATTTATTTCCATGTCCACCATACATGATGTTCCAAGAGAGGAATCCCACTGGGCTTGTCCTTCCATTAATCTGTGCAGAGAAAGAAGTGGCAAAGCTATACTGTAGAGCCAGTGAAGTACATATTTATATGTGCACTAGGAATATGGAATATTGGGGGGTGTCTCTGACATTCACATGCCTCTTACAATGTTTTCTGTGCTGTAAAAAAATGAGATAAAGATAAATAATTTCAGAACTGTTTCCACCTTTAATGTGACCTATAAACTGTACAACTCAATTGAAAAACAAACTGAAATCTTTTAGGAGGATGGAAGAAAAAAAAGGAAAAATAATGTAGTTGTATAAGTCTGCA
>CM050170.1:102514348-102786848 GCA_027410445.1 Discoglossus pictus | reverse complement strand
GCGCGGCCTTGCTGCAGCATTGGCGCATTCAAAATTGGAAAGGATCCTGACCTTAACCCTAAACCTAAATGCTAAATCTAACCATAACACTAGGAAATGAACTAAAATGATCTAAAACATCGTTAGCTCCACCTAGTGGCCACTGTTTTCCCAGCTGGACATGTTCTTCTTCATCACCCCACTGTGAAAGTTAATTAGTCTGCTAAGATAAAGAGACTTGGAGAGACAAAAGAGATAATTTATGTTGAGAATGCCAAACTTTCAATCTCAATTATCAAACTGTTTAATGCTAGTTGCAATTAATTATGTAATAAATCAAATTAATTATGTAAATTTTCTGTCATTAAGCAACACTTCCTCTGTATATAGTGCATTAATAGTTGCCCCACTTTATGCCTTATCTCCCATTCTTTCCCACCTGCCCCGTGCTTCTGCTGTATGTGCTTCCTCTCAGCCTCTTGCTTGGGGCTTCCCCCCACTTTGTTACATTGCTAGAGGCCTCCCTCCTCTCTACATGTAATATTTTCCTTTATTAGTCTCTCTACTAGGCCTCCCCTGCACTGCTGTGTCAGTTCTAGGGCTTTCTCTTTATCTCCATCTCAATGCTTGAGCTTTCCCTCCATTTATTTTTGATAAAGGCCTCTCCTCCATCTTTGCTTCTATTTTGGGGCTTTGCCTTTCTCTTTGGTAGAGCTTACCTTTCTGTGCCCCTTCTGAATTGTTACCTTGTCATGCTGAAGGGGCTTGTGTACTTCAATGAAGCCGTGAGCCATACCATGTAGGGTCACCCAAGATGGGTAGGTTATAACAGCGAGGTCTGACAAACTGTGGTCTACTGGAGAAGGAACTGGCAACACACTCCTGTATCATTGCCAATATATCCATATGGATAAGTATGACCAGAGCCATGCAGTGCTGCGGTCCATGGGGTCATAGAGAGTCAAACATGGCTGAACAATTAAACAACAACCTCTCTTTGACATTGTTAGAGGCCTCCCACTCTCTGTCTCTTCACCCACCATATTTCTAGAAATCTCTCCATCTCCGCTTCCTCTCTAGGGGCTTCTGATGCAAGAGCTTGTCCATCATGCTCCACCTTTGCTGACACACCCTTTCCCTTGCAAACAATGAACTATTTAGGCCTGCACCTGCTTTAATTGGAGAGCTACATAAGGAAACTTGCTAAGGCTCAGACAGGCCAATGTAGTCTCAGGCAGGGATATATCAGGCCTCTATACTGTAAAGACATGTACTAAAAGTAAAGTTGTTGTTTTTTATGTTGTATAAATGACAAGGAAAGTCAGTTATTAACAAAGAAGAAAGACTGATTTGAAAATTCATCTCCACCCTCTATCTGGTTCTGTACTGGAGCTTTCCCTACTTTCCCTCTTTTTGTTATAAGCTTTCCCTCCCTCTCCGTTTCTTTACTATACTGCTTCCTAAGCGATCACACTATGAGCTCGATTCAATCGAGCAATCGTAAGTTCCTGTAACCCGTAAGTGAGGCCGTAAGTTTATTTGCTATTCAATTTATTTGCTATTCAATTGGCTCCAAACGGGTTACGAGTTACGGGCTTGAAAACTCTGCAATGGTTAAACCCGGAACTTACAACCTCCCGAAGCCTTTGATCTTTCACTTTCGCAAAAGTTTACGATTGCTAAAATCACTATTCAATTGCTCCAATTCCCCAAGGACGCAATTGGTTTCACACCCGTAAACGGCAAGAAAATCCTACGAGTGCTAGAGAGGACCCGCTAGGGGGGTTAACCCCTGTGCGTAGCACTGTAGATGCAAATATAAAATCAATCCTGCACTGCAAATTACTGGGAAAGCGATGATAGACATTAGAATTAATTGCACAACAGTCTCAAGCTCACAAATCTGAAATAAATAAAATGTATTTTTATGTTTATGTTTGATTTATATCGATCTCGGGTATCAATTCGTTAATACATATCAGGCCACCCACATGGACTAGAACAGTATTGCCATTCATTTTCCTAATTCTGTATTTTGAGGGTTTGCGAGTCTCATCGAATATCGGACCCCGGAACCTAATTGATTTACATGTAACCTCCATGTTTTACTGTCGTAATAATGACATTTTCTATTGGCTGTTTAGAAACGGGAGATTACGGTCTTGCCTAATTGATCATATTGCCGCCCTGAACTGCTGTGAACTAGTGCATGGTTTACAGAGTCGGCTTTGGGCCCACAACTTGCAAGCTTGATCAATTGAATAGCTCCGGAATTGGAGAGGAACAGACATACGGCCTGGATCCCGTGAGATGCGGGCTTGCAATTGAATCGGGCTCTATGATTTTATGTTTTGGACCTTTCTTTCGCTCCCTTCTATTTTATTGTTTAATTTCAGAAATAGTTATTATTAACCCAATTCTATGAATTCAAAATTATTTTTCATTTCCTGTTTTAACTGAAGTAAAACATCTTGTGTTTGAGCCTCGGCACATCTGATAACCTGCTTAGCCAATTGCAGCGCTCACAATCAGCGCCAAAGTACTTACATGCATGCAGTTGTGCTAAATTATGATTTAAACAGCCGAAAAACAAAACTGAAAAGACTACCAAAAAAACCTAAATATGCCTCAAAATAACTTACACCCTCACACACAGCACAGGGGGAGAGCCAGGGAGCCTGTGAGTGAGGTTGCAAGTTAATGATCGAAAATCGCCCAAGTGAGCAAAGAATTGCGTGCCGAAAAAATGTTACAGGATGAAAACGAGGCCGAAAGCAATAAAAAACAGCCCAAAGCCAGTAACACTTAACGCAAGACAGTAACACTTCCTCCAAGACAGTAACATTTACATCAAGCCAGTAACACTTAACCCAAGGCAGTAACACTCATCGTAAGGCCCCTAAACTACACGGGGGGGGGGGGGGGGGGCTCGCAATGAGCGCAGAAGGTGATCAGTGCAAATCAGAAAAGTTTGAAAAACGGCAGTACACGGTGGAGAAGCTCGCAATGAGCGTCAAAGGCACTCAGCGCGGTGCTCGCGATGAGTGCCGAAGGTGCTCAAAGGCCCATAGCCTTGCATTGTGTGGAAAACAGCATTGCTAGGCTTACCATTTTATTCCCGTCATTTTTGACGGGCAATTTCCTATATATATATATATATATATATATATATATATATATATATACTGTATATTATATTTATATATATATATATATATATATATATATATATATATATATAAAATTTCAAAATTAGGAGAAATATACATATTATTTACATTTTTGACGGGCAATTTCCTATATATATATATATATATATATATATATATATATATACTGTATATTATATATATATATATATATATATATATATATATATATATATATATATATATATATATATATAATTTCAAAATTAGGAGAAATATACATATTATTTACATTTGCCATCCAAAAAAGACAAATAGAAACTATTTTCTTCTTTGGTGCATCAGAAACAATGTTTTGAAGTCTGTTTTCATTCCTAAAAAGTCACCTAATCAGAATAAACTGCTTGAATGTTTAATTACTTTGGAGGCTTTGCACCAAGAGCCATTTCCTTTTAGTCTCGAGGATTTTTTTTACACATTTTAATCAATTTTAGTTTACTATATGAAGATTGTTTAATGGTATTAAGTATTTGTTATTTCATATAGTTTTATATTAAAGTAAATTAATGTAAAATACGATTTTTTTTACTGCAGGTTTTCCCTACATATGCCCTCCAATAGTCAAATGATATCTCTCAATTTATTCTCTCTTGGCTCGACTGTCTCATCTCGTGTGAACACCTCATTGTTTGACCTTGTTCTGTTTTTGCACCTCCTTTTCTTTTTCACATGTACCTTAATAATTTATCCACACACAATTCCCTTTCTGTTTCCACAATCACATCACTGACATTAACCCATTAATATAAGAGAAGTCAAATATGTATTTCCATATGGAAAGTTTATACCTGGTTACACAACACAGAACCACAGGAAGTGAAGCCATGTTGCTGGTGCAACTCAAGGGATGAGATTAGACGAAAGGAAAGCATGCCGAGAAACAGAGGGAAGGAAAAATGGTGGGGAAATTAGTGAGGAGACTAGAGATAAAATTGACATGGAAAATGGAGGTAACTGATAACTAGGGGGGGGGGGGGGGGGGGAGTGGCACAATGGCACCAAGTCCATGGAGGCAGACCTGACCCACGTCTGGGGGGCCTAAGGTGTGATGATGTAAGGTGTATGCCCAATAGCAACTTAAAAAGACACACATCTTGGTACATTACAAATGTTCTTCTAGGACAGGAACCTATCTGAGAACTGGAAATGTACTTATTTCAGAATATGTAATAATGTAGTCTTTAAGTAGATATTTTGAAATGTGGACACACGATTACTGATGTTCATTATAAAATATATATATTATTGTGCTAATAAAAAGATTAAATGGTTTACATTATTAAATAATCACTGTAGCTTATCTTCATGCCTTTGTGTTGTATGCAACACACTAATGATATTAGCAGCTATAAAAATCTCGACTAAACTTATTGGATGGCATAATGGTGTGAAATTAGTGAGGAAATGAGAAAAAAGTTGACATGGAAAATGGATGAGGTGGACATGGAAAATGGATGACAAGTGGAAATGGAGAATGGACGACAGGTTTTGGAGACAAGAGTGTGAGGAGGTGATGATAAGTGATAAAAGACACATATTACTGGAAAAGAGGATGGAGTTGTTATGGGAGTATCTGTAGATTGAAGCTGATATGTAGAAGAGTGCACTGTTGTTGAGGGCTTTGTAGGTGAGTGCCAGGATTTGGAAGGAAATCCTAATGGATATGGGAGACCAGTGAAAGGATCGGCAAAGTGGGACAGCAGATGAGAAATGGCTGGTTAGATACCTTCCTGTGAATAGCAGATACATTGAAATGTATTGGAGTGGAAAGCGTCTAGTAAGGGGAATGTCGGTTAGTTGCAATAGTCAGCAAGCACCCAACGGATCTTTAAAAATAATTATATACCACTCCTCCTCCACTTGGGGACTCTTCAGAAGCTATAGACAGTGGGTTTGTTGGATATTGTAGTAGACAAACAAAAAGTAATGGAAAGAATCTTTTAAAAAAGTGAGCCCTTATGTCAAAATTTTAACTTGTACATTAACTAACCACCCCCTACTGTGCCCAGATTCTGCCGGAGGTAACTGATAATCAGGGCCCTAGACCTCTGGGCACCTAGGGGAAAGAGGCACAATGGCACCAAGTCCATGGTGGCAGACCTGGCCCACATCTGGTAGTTCAAAGGGGGCCTAAAGTGTGAAATGTATGCCCAACAACATTTAATCTCTACTAAACCTACAGGATGGAATAATGGTGTGAAATAAGTGACGAAACGAGCGAAAATGTCATGGAGAATGAAGAGGTGGATAAGAATGGATGAGAGGTATAAATGGAGAATGTATGAGAGTTGGACATGTAGAATGGATGTGAGTTTGAAATGGAGAATGGATGACAGGTAGAATGACAGAAACAGAAAAAGGAGATGGTTTAATGGTATACATCACATATAATAGTTGTCAAACTGCGAGACGTTGTCACGCTTTGCGAGCTACACGACCCCAATTGCACAAAACACCGCCAGGCACGTACGACTTTACCAGGGACGTACGAGGTACACAAATACACAGGAATGACGGAAAATGCTTGTGAACCGCGTAACACATAAAATTTTGCCGCCATTTTAAAACACTAAGTTGGAAATCTACACATTATGATTCTGAAATGGCGGCTTTCCTTCCTAAAACAACGGTTTTATCTCGAGCATGCAGCCTATATATAGGGATATAGGGCATACTTGTCACATAGTTCACACTTTCTCCTCAGGTGATGGCAGTCTGACTGGACATTTTCTGCTGCCGGAAAATCCAAAGAGATTGTTAGCTCTTCAGGATATTGATTGCTGGCTATTAATTATAAATAGGTAAAGTATATTAATTTATTGATTAATTACTTATTCATAAAAAAAGATATTATTGCAAAAAAATATGCACAATCTTAGATTTTACAATGCCTTTACTTTATAAATACATTAATGGTTAAAACTTTCAAATATATTTAATTAATTAATTTTTAATGGACATTAAATTAATAATTAGTAATTAGTAATCATTATGAAAAAAAAGCGTGACTGCCTTTACTTTATGACTATATTAATGCCTAACTCTTTTTAATATATTTATTCATTCATTATTAATTATTAATGTTTATTAATTACTTAATTAGTAATTAATTAGTCATAATAACAAACAAAAAATGTTTAAACTGGCTCAAAAAATATTTACATTTTACAATGCACTTATATTTCTGTGTTGCTGCTCAATTATTAATGTTCATTAATTACTTAATTAGTGATTAATTAGTCAAAATAACAAACAAAAAATGTTTAAACTGGCTCAAAAATATCTACATTTTAAAATGCACTTATATTTCTGTGTTGATGCTCAATTATCAATGTTCATTAATTACTTAATTAGTCATTAATTAGTAATAATAAGAAAATGTTTAAACTGCCTCAAAAAATATGTACCGTTTATACTTGAGTATAAGCCGACCCGAGTATAAGCCGAGGCATCCATTTTACCACAAAATACTGGGAAAAATGAGTGACTCGAGTATAAGCCGAGGGTGGGAAATGTGCTGCCCCCTGTGTCCCTCTTGTGCCCCCCTCTCCCTTCCCTGTGTCTCTTCTCCCCTCTCCCTTCCGTGTCTCATCCAACCTCTCCCTTCCCTGTGTCTCTTTCCCCCTCCCTTATCACCCTCCTCAACCTCCCTCCTCATCCTTAACCTCCCTCCTCATCCTCAACCTCCCTCCTCATTCTCCCTCCTTATCCTCAACACCCTCCTCAACCTCCCTCCTCATCCTCAACCCCCTCGTCAACCTCCCTCCTCATCCTCCCTCCTCAAACCCCACATCCTCATCCTCTCTCCTCAACCCCCCTCCTCCTCAATCTCCCTCCTCATCCTCAACCTCCCTCCTCATCCTCATCCTCCCTCCTCAACCCCCACATCCTTATCCTCTCTCCTCAACCCCTCCTCCTCATCCTCAACCCCCTCCTCATCCTCCCTCCTCAACCCCCACATCCTTATCCTCTCTCCTCAACCTCCCCATCCTCAAGTCCCCCATCCTCCCTCCTCAACCCCCCCATCCTCATCCTCCCTCCTCAACCCCCCCATCCTCATCCTCCCTCCTCAACCCCCTCATCCTCATACTCAACCACCTCCTCAACCTCAACCCCCCTCATCCTCATCCTTTCTCCTTAACCCCCCTCCTCCTCATCCTCAACCTCCCTCATCATCAACCCCCCTCCTCAACCCCCTCCTCTACCTTCCTCCTCAACCCCCCCATCCTCATCCTCAACCCCCCTCCTCAACCTCAACCCACCTCCTCAACCTCCCCCCTAAATCCCCCTCAACCCCAACCCCCCTCCTCAACCTAAACCCCCCTCAACCCCCCTCCTCCACCTAAACCCCCCTAAATACCTCCCCCCTCTCCCCTCACTTACCTGCTTGTGCTCCGGCCTCCGCTCCTTGACCCGGCACCGGGTTTAGGTTGAGGAGGGGGGAGGGAAAGAGACATGGGGGTAGAGAGACACACAGGGGGTTATAGACACACGGGGGGGTTAGAGACACACAGGGGGGGGGGGTTAGAGACACACAGGGGGGGTTAGAGACACACAGGGGAGGTTAGAGACACACGGTGGGGTTAGAGAGACACGGGGGAGGGTTTGAGAGACACGGGGGGAGGGAGAGAGTGACTCGAGTATAAGCCGAGGGGGCCCTTTTTTGCCTTAAAAAAAGGGCTGAAAAACTCGGCTTATACTCGAGTATATACGGTACATTTTACACTGCACTTATATTTCTGTGTTGCTGCTCAATTATTAGTGCACTTATATTTCTGTGTTGCTGCTCAATTATTAATGTTCATTAGTTACTTAATTAGTCATTAATTTGTAATAATAAAAAAAAATAAAGACATTTCAACTGACCAAAAAAAATGTACATTTTCTACTGCACTTATATTTCTGTGTTGCTGCTCATTGCCTGAAAGGGATAGGATCCTCAAAGAACTTAAATATTGAAATCAGTTTATTAGATTATGACACCTGCTACATTTAATATTTTATACTGCCTTTATTTATGAATATATCCATGCTTACACCTTTATGTTTTGCATATATGCCAATTAAACATCATACTCTTAATGATTAATTAATGAATTGGAGTCAAACATTGAAAATGCTTTTCATTTTATTTTACAGTTTCATTGATCATCTCTGCAGCTGACTGATTACACAGATTGACGTTTGCAGCATTTCATCTGCAATAAGATCACCTTTACAGGTATATCATTTAATGATGCTCCTTTTAAGGAGAAAGTGATTAAGGCTTTTTGTTTTACATTTATCACTGTTATTAATTAATTTATTAATTAACATATATTAATTATTAATTAGTAATCATTATTAAAAATATATTGTCTATTTTACAATTATATATTTCATATTGCATTTACATATCTGAAGTACTGATCATTAACGTACATTCATTGATTCATTATTAAATTTTTTAAACTTGACCAAATTTCAGGTACATTTTAAAATGCACTTATATATCTCGGTTCCTGCTGACAGGTATAGGACCCTCTAAGCAGTTAAATATTTAAATCAGTTTGTAATATTATGACATGTGAAACATTTTATATTTTTTAATGCATTTACCAATTAATATTTTGATGATTAGGCCTTTATGTTTTGCATGTATGCCAATTATACAGGATAGCTTCAATGAATAATTAATTAATTGAATTAAAACATTAAAAATGCTTTTCTTCTCATTTTACAGAATACTCATCTCTGCACCTGCCTGAAGACCGAGAGTGAGATCTGCAATATTTGATCTGCTATAAAATTAACTTGAAAGGTATATCATTCAATGATGACATTCTTTAGGAAAATAGAAGTATTTTTATTTTGCATTGATGACAGTTATTGATTAATTAATTAACGTATATTATTTTATTAATTAATTAGTAACCAATAAGAAAAAAAAAAGAAATTTAATTTGCTTCAATGGGTGCAACATTAGCAGAAAATGTCCCAGGATATGGTCCTTACTGTTTTAAAGTCCAAGGACAAATATACCACCAGACTTCATATTTACACCCAGAATCAGGAGAACAAAGGAAAGTTGCACAGTTATATGTCCTTGATACAATAGAAGCTGTTGAACAACGAATGATGCTTCCTGAAAATAAACAATGCTTACCCATAGTCTTTTAACAGCTCGATTTTAACATTATGTCCAACAAATAATTTAGTCAAGCATACAAAAAAAATAGCAGAGGTTGAAAAAGAAAAACAGACACATGCGCAAATAAATTAATTTTTTATGAGATTGCAACTCATAGAATGATTCATGGTCCATGTTACATAGTATTTAAGGTTGAAAAAAGACTTTCAGTCCATCAAGGTCAACCTTTTAAGATCTCCTCTGATCTGCAATATGCAGATTATTTATTAATCAATTATTTATTTATTTATTTTATTTTAAATTATTAATTAATCCAGAGGAAGGCAAACAGAAAAAAAAAACAAGCGAGATTTAGCCAATCGTCTCAAAAAAAATAAAATAAAAATCATTCCCTCCTGACCCCAGATACTGGCGATTGGATTTCTCCCTGGATCAACACTGTCTAATTATCCATGATAACCCTGAATTCCCTTTTTAATTTAAAATAAATCCAGTCCCCTTTTAAAGTTATCTATTGAATCCGCTGTCACCACGTCCTCTGGTAGAGAATTCCACAGATTAACCACCCTTATTGTGAAGAACCCTTTTCTTTCTTTAAGGTGCATTCTTTTTACTTCTAACCTCAAGGGATGTCCTCTTGTCGGTTGAAAACCTCTTGGCACAAAAAGCTCCCTTGACAAATCTTTATACTGACCCATGTGGAGATATCAATCCAAATTCACCATGTATGGAAAAAAAAAATGCACAAAAGAGTTCCGAAAATAATTTCAGATGCACACTTATGCTAATTGTGATGGCTACCCTTTGTATAAAAGAGAAGGAAAAACAGCTATTATCTGTGGCCAAAAGGTCGATAATAAATATGTGGTTTCATACAATCCACATTTGCTGATGAAGTACAATGCAAAAATAAATATGGAAGCTTGCACTTCTATCAAATCCATCAAATATGTGTATAAATATATATACAAAGGATATGATGCAGCAACTGTTGTTGTGCAAGGTGCACAAAATAAACATGTGGTGTCTTCTGAAATTTGAGATGCATGATCGGTCACATACTCTGTATCGATTAGCTGTACATTTGCCACAAAGTCAATTTGATTGCTTCACTGCAGGGAATGAAAGAAATGCTTTAGAACAAAGTGAACATAGAGCAACAACACTTACTGCTTGGTTTCAATTAAATTCTGAGGACACTGAGGCCAGACAATTTTTATACATTGAGATTCCACAGCACTATGTATTCGTAAATGGACAATGGCTACAACAAAAAAAAAGATAATCATAAAATTATCCCACAAATTTATACCGTTAGCCCAAGAGATATTGAACGTTTCAGCTTAAGATTACTTCTTTTACATGTTCCCATTGCACAAAGTTATGAACATTTACGCACAGTGAATTACATAGTATACAATACTTTCCAATTAGCTGCAAGACATCAAAACTTCCTGGCAGATGATACGGAATGCGAGAGATGTCTTGAAGAAGCATAACTATGTCAAATGCCAAAGCAAATGAGAGAACAATTTGCTTTCATTTGTATCTTTTGCAATGTACCTGATGCATTAGTTTTGTGGGAAATATTTAAATTACATATGTGTGAAGACTTCTTGAAACGTTACAATGAGACCATTGCGCTATTAAAAGCATTAATGGAAATTCAGGAAATCTTTCTTTGTCATGGATTAAATTGTGCTAATTTGAATCTGCCTGATCCAGGAATTATAGATGAAATTAACTTTAATGAGTATGACACTGAGATTGAATACCAAAAAACACAAGAACAGATTGCAACTTTAAATGCATTACAATTGGAAGCATTTAACGCAATTACGAATGCAATAGACGATGACATGCTCAAAGAGTGTTATTTCTATCTAGATGGCCCTGGTGGATCAGGAAAAACTTATATATATAATTTATTGATGAGTTGCATTCGAGCACAGGGTCAAATAGCACTGCCATTTGCAACAACTGAAATTGCCGCACTTTTATTAGAAGGTGGCAGAACTGTGTATAGTGAATTTAAACTGCCAGTTCCCGTTCTAGAAACATTAGTGTCAGATATTCGAATGAATTCATTACAAGCCAAAACATTTCACAAAAGTTAATTAATTTTAATAGATGAGGCAACAATGATGTCATGTCATGCCCTGCAATGTATTGATCGATTATTAAAATAAGTTATGGCTAATGATTTGCCATTTGGTGGAAAGGTGATGTTGTTAGGAGGAGATTTTAGGCAAACATTACCTGTGGTGCTACATGGCAATAGGACTGACATTGTCGAAACCTGTATAAAGAGAAGTAAACTGTGGAAAATATTTACACATCTTAAATTAGAAATAAATATGAGATCCGAAGGCCAAAATCAATTCAATGATTGGCTAATTCAGATTGGAGAAGGAAAACATAAAAAAATAACTAATCTATCTGATGATACTGTTCAAATTCCATCAGAAATGATTTGCAAAGAATCACTAATATCCACAATCTTTCTCAATACCATCAATAACGAGGATGACTCATACATTGCAAGCAAAGTCATATTTACATAAAAAAATATTGATGCCTTTAATGTAAATAACAACATTTTTAAATTAATCAATGCACTCACAAAATATTATTACAGTGCAGATTCTGTTCTGGCAGATGACAAAGACAGTGAATCTAACTTTGCTATGGAATTTATTCATTCTTTAACTCCCTCTGGAATGCCACCACATATTTTGGCACTTAAAAAAAGGGGCAAATGTCATGCTACTGAGAAATATGAATACCAAAAAAGGTCTTTGTAATGGGACCAGATTAATTGTGAAGGATTTAAAAGATCATTTTATACATGCAGAAATTATGAATGGTACCCATAAAGGGGCACCAGTTCTTATACCAAGAATTTATTTGGCTCCAAGTAAGAGTGGTTTGCCTTTTGTCCTTGAATGGAGACAATTTCCCATTATCATGGCATTTGCCATGACCATTAATAAATCCCAAGGACAAACTTTTAAGTCTGTGGGTATTTTTTCTTTACAGGAACCTGTATTTGCACATAGCCAACTCTATGTTGCATTTTCAAGATGCAACAATCCACAGGAAATTAAAGTTCATATTTAAGAAAAACTAAGTCAGGGTGATTTATCAGAGGATGGCTGCATTTTTACAAAAAAACATTGTGTACTATGAGATTCTGTAAACATAGAGAACAGTGGTTTTATTTAGAGGACGAAAGTTGATGTCACTTGGGCTCTTTTTAGAGGACCACTATTTCAATAAGAAACTCTATAAAATGTAAAAAAACATAGAGCACAGTGGTTTTACTTCCAGGACGAACTTAGATGTCTCTGGGACTTATTTAAGAGGATCACTATTTCACATAGGAATCTCTATGTGCCATTTTCACGAACTACAACAATAACAACCAAAAAAAAGGCAAAGAAAAAAAGTTACATATTGGAATGTGTTTGAAGTTACCTTTTTACATGATTGGCCCCACAAAACAATTAGGTGGCATTTTCGGACAATTCAAGGTTAAATGTTAGTATTTTAAGTTACTATTTCAGATGTTAATATTGTATTTTAAAAGGTGTGCAAAGTTGTTTCATTGTATATTGTATATAGTTAAGGATTTATGTTAGTAGGAGGATAACCATTTGTTAATACATTTAAATGTATAATTAAATACAGAATATCGATTTAGGGAGTAATCCGATCGACAGTTAATGGGGTCAGGAAGGAATTCTTTTTTTTTCCTCTTTGATACAATTGGCTAAGTTTCAATGGAGTTTTTATTGTTTGCCTTCCTCTGGATTCAATACCTATGTGGTTTACCAGTATTTTAAATAAAAGTTGGATGTTACAAAGCATTATGTAATGGTTGAAAATACTTATTCAGAGAAAGTTGACCTATTCGTATGTTACTCATGCATACCTATGAATCAAAAATGTTAGAATTGTTAAAAAAAATGGTTTAGCATTGTTTCAAATATAAGTTGCATGTTACAAAGTGTTATGTAATGGTTAACAATATGTATTCATCAAAACTGCAGCCATTGTTATATTATTCTTGCATAAATGAGAATTAAAATAGTTCATATTGTTCAAAAATTATGGTTTACCTGTTGGTGAAATACAAGTTGAAGGTTAAAAAAATGTAAAAAAATATTATAAATGTTGTACTTCTTTGTAGATAACAAAAAGGTTAAGAGTCTCACATTGTGTGGCAACATTTTTATTGCCCCATCATTTTTGACGGGCAAGTTGCTAGTTATTAAATAATTACTGTAGATCATCACATACTTCACATATTTGTATGTAACACACTAACAACATTAGCAGCAATACAAAAGCCATGCTACCTCTACTGGTAGGTGCCCTGTGCAGCAATCTTGTCTGGATGCACAAATGAATGTACAATCCGTATCCCCTGTACCCTCTATATGTGAGTTGATAATACAAATCAACAGGACACTCCATAATATTTCTCAGTAGGATATGTGAAGGACAAAAACATGGCATCCTCCAGGCATCAACAGTTAAAATAAAACATTTTCCTAAAAATGCTTTAGTGTCTACTGCTTTGTCACGTCTGAAGTTCTTACCAATCTACAGTGGTCCTTAAAAAGTCCAGTAACATTAATGGTGTCAGTAGACTTGGTGAATGAGAAAATGTAGGGATCAATGGGGCTTTCATGGTTAAAAAATATCTCCTACATTTTCTATGGAACCTATTTATCAAACAAAGTTATATTGTAATCTGGTTTAATAGAGAGGGAAAGACACAGGGGAGGGAGAGGGGGGAAGAAACACAGGGGAGGGAGAGGGGGCTCATTATGATGTATTAAAACACCATATAATGGGCCCTGTTATAATACATGAAATTTAGCAAATCACTTGCAGATGAGGATTGTGATAATGTGCAATTTGCCAAGGTTGATGCATATTATAGTAGTATGGTTATAATTTTTTAACTTACTCTTTGATTCTGAAGGAAAGCAGTTCATTGCTCAATACACCCCTTATTGATCCATTCAAAAATAACTATGGGAAAGACATGAGAAGTGCTTTTTTTGCATTCTATATATCTTTTTTGGGCTCTATAATTTTTTGATTGAACACAGTGATGGACGTATGGATGTGGTTTTGATTCAATAGACTTCATGTACGTACATTCATAAATATCAAAACTGATGTCGAGTAATACAATGGAAGACTGTTTAATTATAGGTAGACATAATACAGATTTAGAGCTTGTCATTCCACTCTCTAAATTACTCAACGTAATTATCTCTTACAGTGGAGGGTGAGTATGCCCGGTTGTTTAATCTGTAGAGGCTGATCAGAATAATGATTAAGTCTTACATTACAAGAACATTATTTTGATCTACCTTTCTACCAACTGGGCATTCTCATGTGGTTTATCATCACATTGTGAAAGATAATCATATGAAAAAAAAGAGACATTAGGAAATCAGGATGGCTTTTTCATGTAATTTAAAATATTATACTTTCAAGTTCCATTATCTAACATTTCCACTCCAAAAATGTAATAACAAGCAACCGTAATTATTTTTATATGTGACTCTTTATACATTTTATTATTTTATATAAGTATTTTAACTAGCTGAATTAATGTTTTTATTTTCTTCAATGTTAAAGTCATATACAATTTACACATCACCTACGCTTAATAAGCTCTACCTTCTGGAACTTCCCCCTGTCTTCAAGCTCTTTCTTGTGTAGGGAGTCCAAACTAAGAGTGACTTATAGTGCTCTGCTCCATTACGAGAAAATTGTAGTATGAAGCCCTCCTTTTGTTGTAGCTTTATGGCACTGCTGTGGGACATGGTACCTCACATGAGAGAGAACAGGAATATAATGAAAATATCCAGAAATTGAGAATCTGCTTCTCTGGGGGTTTTGTCTACACCTTATATCACAGTTGCACAGAGAAGAATAATATTAATTAAATCACTTAGTTAAAACATTTGATATAAAACTAAAAAAATACCTAGAGTCACTTTATTACACATTTTGTATCTAACTGAAACTAGTGATTTTTTTTGCAAACAAGAATGTTTATGGCTTATCTTTTGCATGTCTTCTTTGATGCCTGCCACACTCTGAATTACTGATAAAGGTTTTCCCACATTCTAAACATTCATATGGTTTCTCGCCAGTGTGAATTTTCTGATGTTTACCAAGATCTGACTTATGGCTAAAGTGCTTACCACACTCAGAACAAGCAAAGGGTTTCTCCCCTGTGTGAACTCTTTCATGGTCAGCCAAATTTGATTTAGTACTACAGCACTTCCCACATTCAGAACACACAAAGGGTTTCAAACCTGTATGACTTCTCAGATGGTTAACAAGAACTGACTTTTGTCTGAAACATTTGCCACATTCAGAACAGACAAACGGTTTCAATCCAGTGTGGGTTGTTTCATGGTAAGCCAGGTTTGACTTTGTGCTAAAACATCGGCCACATTTTGAACATGAAAATGGTTTTTCTCCTGTGTGAATTCTCTCATGACTAACAAGCGCTGACTTATACCTGAAACATCTTCCACATCGAGTACATGCAAATGGTTTGACACCTGTGTGAATTCTTTCATGATAAGTAAGATTCGACTTTGTGCTAAAACATTTTCCACACTCTGGGCATCTGAATAACTTTTCCTTTACACAATATTTTTGTGTTACTTGAGAATTATGGGAAATTTCAACATTATCAATATAATTTTCTGTACTTGTAGCAATGCTATTTTGTGTTTCTTTGGCTATTTTTGACCCTTTACTTCTCTTCTTCAAATGTACAATTGCTTCTTCTTCACTGGTATTGTCTTTGTTTGTAGACAAATGTGGACAGGTGGAACTTCCGTCTATGTGAGAGTACATTTTTTTGTCCAAATTCTGACCAGTTTTTCTTCCATCATTGAATGGTTTATTGATAGTGTGGATATATCCCCGATGAGCTTCAGGAGTTACAACTATTTCCTTTATTATAGCATTTCTTGATCTATGTGAACTGTGGTGTTGTCCAGGAGTATACCTGTTCATGGCATCCTCTGTTGTAAAGAAAACAAAAAAACAACAGGACACATATGCATATTTGTGTAGAAACCTGCATATTATGTCAAAATAATATCAAAAGGCACTCACAGCTCAGTAGGGTCACCAACCTAGATGCACATACATGTAAATATCTAGAATGCAAAGCAGTCAGCAGCACTACTCATGTCCTTCCCATAGTCACAACTTTTTGATCCAATAAAAAAATTACTATAGGAAAGACACAAGAAGTGTTGACTACTTTTGCATTCTATATATCTATTTTGAGAGCTATATTTTTTTAAATGAACACAGTGATGTTTGTCGCATGTATGTGGTTTTGATTTAATAGACTTCATGGATGTATATGCATATCTGATATCAAGCAGTACAATGGAACTATTCACTCTCTGAGGGAAATTATATATTCCTTCTATGAGGCCACTATTCACAACTGCATATAAAGCTAAATTGAATAAAATACATTAGGGCTTTTGGAAAAATTGATAACATCTGGAAGGGTCAGATTTTTTTGTAAAAAACTCACTAGTAAACAGCTGCGTGTTAGAGTGTGACATATGAATGGTAAATTGGATGATTATTAAGAGACTCTATATCTAGTTATCTGCTTCTGAGTTTGGTCAATTTTTAGTTTTGCTCTTCTATGCTTTTGTGGCTAGTCATTTGTTCTACCAATGAGATTTAAAAAAATATGTTTGTGCATTTAGTCTGTTCCTTTCTTCACTGACAAGATCAACTTCAGCCTGCTAAAATCAGTTGGCAAAGAAAAATATCGTGTAGTGAAGTGCATTAACTCTATTACTTTATTTGTGTATGATGCTGAAGAATTGTTATACTTGCTAAGATTCACTAAACTATGTTGAAAATTAAAAAAACAAAAACAAACAAGCACTGTGGGATTAGTAGGAACTAAAAAACCTTTTAACATTGTTGTATTATATTAACTGCCCCATTAACCCTATAATTATTTACAAGTATACATGTTGTTTCTACAATACTATGATAAACAAATTGATATATGACTGTGACTCCAATCATGAACTTCCTATGGCAAAGTTCAGAATTAAACTGTAGAAAAGAGGAAAAAGTCACTAGACCAAGAAGGTACAAAATAAATAATATCCCCTGTGAGTATGCAGTGGAAGTAAAGAATAGATTTAAGGGCCTAGACATGGAAGATAGCTTACCTGAAGAACTTTGGACCAAAGTTTGCAACATTATCCAGAAAACAGCACATGAAAGAAAACTAAGAGGGCAAACTGTCTGTCTGATGAGGCTTTAAAAGTAGACCATGAAAGAAGGAAAATGAAAGGTAGACTTCCAGAAGCAAAAAGAAACAAGTAGACATTCTACAATAAGAGATGTAAAGAGATCGAAGAAGATAACAGAATGGGAAAGTCAATAGATCTCTTCAAGAAAATGGGGATCTCAAAGGAACCTTTCATGCCAAAGTGGGAGTGATAAAAGACAACAATGGTAGGGATTTAACAGAAGAAGATCAGATAAAGAAGAATAGGCAGGAATACACCGAGGATCTATACAGGAAGGATAGTAACATCAGAAATAACCTCAATAGTTTGCCAAAAAAGCTAGAGCCAGACTCTTGCAGAGTGAAGTGAGATGGGATGTCTTGCTGATAACAGGACCGCAGGAGTTGATGAATCCCAGCTAAACTATTCAAAATCCTACAAGATGACTCTGTGACAGTGTTGTTTGCCTTATGCCAGCAATTTGGACAACAATGGCCACTAGATTGGAAAAGGTCAGTCTACATCCCAGTCCCCAAAAAAGGCAGTGCCAAAGAGTGCTCCAACAATACATTATATTAGATTATAGAAACACACATCAATGTTACTTTATCATTAAATACTTGCTTTAATTATTTAAATGAATGAAAAACATATTTGTAAGAGCAGGATACCTTATTGTTTCTGTATATTATTTTCAAATTGGGAACCCCATGGAACCAGCTCTTTGAGCTTCCAGTATTTTAAATAATATAATATGGTTTAGTATTACACAAATCCCATTTTGTTATACCAATTTTACAATTTACTTTACAAACAGATTAAACAACAGGTATATGCTAATCTGTAACAAGTAATGGATATATTAAATAATAAGTATAAAATAATATAATTTTTTTGCAGCATAATATAAATATATTTATGATTAAGAAAAAAATGTTGAATCAAATATATTATGTTAATCACTGACCATTTTGATCATGCTTTGAGTAAATTAATGGTTTTCCATTGGAAGGCTCTGCACAAATATAAATGAACTGCTTAAACAATTATATTTTATCCAACATAAAAATATACATGGAAAGATACAGCAAAAGCACCAAAATCCCTAAGTAAACTTTTTTTCTGAAAAAAAAAAAAAAAAAAAGATAATTTTTTTACATTTCTGAACACCTAAACTTTATCATGGGTAAAGGTTCTCAGAATAAAAGAAAATACCAAGGAAGCTGAAAGAAGTGACAGCGGCTTATAAGAGGTAAAACCTGTGTCGTTGTTGTTGTTTAGTCACAGCTTTATTGAGATACACAAGGCCCTTACCATAACAAGGTAGGCATCCAGAAGGGGTATCAGTATTCATATTTAAACCATCTAAATAAGCTCTTCCTTAAAAGCTTCCCAATTTGAGAATTAATAAATCAACATAGGTAGGAGAGTTGGCTAGGAGGATATTGAATACAGCAATAAATGGGTCTATTGGCATGTCACTTATGTTTAAAAAATGCAATTTTTTTGACAATGTAAAATAGCATTTTCTACCTCAGACAAGACATCTTTTTTCATAAGTAACATATTGTACGCAGTACATATCTAATGGAAAAATCATAGAAGGGGTAAGTTGAAAATTAGATATTTATTAGATTTCCCCAGAAAATACATTTTTCAAAATTATTGTTGATTTTTGGATTGGGGTTTTGGAGAAAACTGCTTAGAGTACCTTAGACTACAATAAGTTCCAATTAATACATACTTCAGTTAATCAAGACAAACTGTTCACTGGAAAGCTGGATCATGAAGCTCAAATGTTTTGGCCATATCATGAGAAGACAGGATTTCATAGAGAAGACTCTAATGATGGGAAAGATTGAAGGCACATGAAGAGCTGGAAATGGATAAATAAGCACGAGCTTGTGGGAGCTCTAGGGGCAGTGGCTGACAGATGTACCTGGTGTGTAACAATAGGGTTACCGAGAGTCAGACATAACTGAACATATACACAACAGCAACCTGCAGCTGAATCAGGACCTTTCTTCTGAAGCATTATTAAATTTATCACATAATTCACCTGCATTTTCTAATTTTCACTATTTAAATGTCATCACTCTACCCTTCAAGACTAAATCATATTACAATCCAAACATTACAATTTGTATGTGTCAATAAAAAAATAAATAATTATTGACGTTATTTGTATAAAGATATTAGGACCTTGGTGAATTTTGTAAAACAGAATAAATAAGGGTGGTCCTTGTAGGGTGTGGTGCATTACATGGCCTTTAACTGGTATAGTACTTAGATTTTCATAATGGACAGCTATATTTATAATAGAGAAATAAATAATTTTAGACATGTAACCAGTACTATCATTCGGTCCAACTAATATGCCCATTCCAGGTCACATAAAAAACAATTGAACACAGCTTACCAATGCATACAAATTACTTAGGCCCTCATTCAATTGCAATTTGGCCAATTGAATAGTGCTCTAAATAAGCACATAACATATTTTTTTTAAATAAGTTTTTAGTTAGTGAAAACCTTGCTTTTGGATCGATGTTTACGAACTAAAAACTTCTTTAAAAAATATGTTATGTTCTTATTTAGACCCCTATTCAATTGGCCAAATTGCAATTGAATGAGGGCCTTAGTGATTAAGGACTAACAAGCATCAGCTACCAATCTTACCACTAGTAAAATAATTTATATATATATGTAAAATGAATGTGTTAAAGGGCCATGGTTGTGGTCAAACCATAAGATTTAATTTGTTTTATTTAGTAAATGACTAGTAACAAAATTCATTTTTGAAGTTAACAATATATATTTGAATTTAGCATTGAGGTCCAAGTAGATTGAGATCCACCACCTGTTAGGTGTCCAAAGTTGAAAAAGGACAGGCATAGTATTGAAAAATTTAAAATATAGCTTTTAATTTCATATCATTTTCCTACTTAACACATTATTTATTTATATTAAACGTTTATTTATATATATATATATATATATATATATATATATATATATATATATATATATATATTATTTTTGAATTATAGCTTAAGTGTAGAAGTTGGGTTTTATTTCGATCTTGATACCTACTGAGAATATTGAAATATATTTAACTCAAAAAACAAACATACAAAGTTGTGGATGTGGAATTTTAAGTTTTAATTTAGAAAAATCCTATTAAATTAAACGTTATGTTTTATTTATTATTTTTGAATTATAGCTTAAGTATAGAGGGTAGAGCTTATTTTTATTTTGATACCTACTTGGAATATTGAAGGATATTTTTTAACCCAAATAATAATTGGATCCTCTATATTTTTTGTTTGTAAAAGTCTAATTGAAAATTGTATTTATTCTTTTTTGAGTTATAGCTTACGTGTTGAGGGTGGATTTTCTTGTTATATTGGCAATCAGAAAGAATATATAATATGCTGCACCATTAGTATTGCATTCTTTACTCAAGGTAAATTATATATACTAAAGCCTTGATATCTTTTTTAATTGAGTTATTTTATGTCTACTTCATGTAACAGAAAACACAGTATTACCCAATCTCCTGTTTGAGGGAGTTCCCAACATCTGTGGTACCTGGTGGCTTTCAACCATCATGTCCTTGTAAAGGTCCTTGTGTCCTTCTATATACTCCCACTCCTCCATAGAGAAATAGATGGCAACATCATCAAACTTTATGGGAACCTAGAGTACACAGGTGGGAATGTGCTTTAGTCTAAAAAAAAAAAAAAAAAAAACTCAAATAGCTTGTTCCCTTTCATTTATCATCATTATTACCCAGAGCTGCAAGTTTGCATTAGGCCATTACTGTCCATGGACTTTGCATACTGGAGAAACGATTGCACTCGCCACTGTAATGTCCTAGCAAAAGGATCTAGCTGGTTTAATTAGGTATTGATCACTAATACAATTCATATTAACAATTTTCAATATTAAATGCACTTTCAAAGATTAGAGTATCAACACCCACTTGTACTATTGTTTTTCAACTCTTATAATGCCATCAAATAGGATCTGGCTGGGAGACAGCACTAACGTGCTTTAAGAACAATCTGATTGGATATAGACCAACTTGAGCCTAGATGATCATTTAATTGGCTGATTCCAACACAGCAAGACTCCAGCCAATGAAAAGCATTTTATTGTTCTAAACATGTTCTTGACAAATTAGCATTGCCTGGTAGCCTTCCCTGCTGACCATAATAGGTGGAGACCAGCAATAACTGAATATAATTGTTCAAATTTAGTTTAATATTCAATATTGGTTTATTAAATATGAATTTCAGTGATGATAAATGCCTAATTAAATTGTAAAACTCCTTGTTATAGCATTATAGTGGAAGAAACCTCTCTAACTGGTGTTTTAGCCCTCTATTTGCCCTATGTTGGCATTGGTTTCCACATATGTTGCAGTACAAAACCTAGTTTTGGTGTCACAATGATGTTTCTTCAGCAGTTCTCACCTCTCCAGTCAGTAAGCTGATGATCTCTAAGGCGTGACTCAAGATCCTCTTGGTCAGGTTCTTGTCACTGTTTATAGCGCTCAGTTTTAACGAGCTAGTCAGTTGTTGCAAGAGTAAGACCTGCGGGAAAGGAGAGGAGATATAATATCTGTCCGAAACTCTGTGACCCTATGGACAGCAGCACTCCCGGCACATTCATTATGTCTCTGGTTGTGCTTATCCATGACATTATCTCGGCAAATATACTAAAGTGGGCTGCCAGTTCCTTCTCCAGTGGACCAAGTTTTGTCTGATCTCTATGCTATGCCCTGTCCATCTTTGGTGACCCTACATGGTATAGCTCACAGCTTCATTGAGGTACACAAGCTTCTTCACCAAGAAAGGGTAAAGATCCAGAGGGATCCAGAGGGAGAAACAAAATAATAAATACAAGAAAATCCCCAAGAGATATCAGGACAAAAACATAATTAAAATAATCAAAGACTTACTGAAACATGAGCTCCAGTGCCATTATAAAACACACAACTGCGTCTCACACATTTCAAGTATTATACGTTTCATACACAAGTAAAGAAAAAAGGTCTTAACGGGTACTTAGAGACTGTTGAAACAACATATTGCAAGCAAACACTTACCGAAACGCAAGCTTAAGTTGCATTGTAAAACGTGCATGTACATCTTAGCATTTCAGGTCTTACGAATTGCATGGTTTACGTATTGCATGGCTTAAGCATCTCATGTCTTACGCATTGCATGGCTTACACTTATGTTGTATTTATTATTTTTTAGTTATATCTTGAGCGTAGAGATTGGCGTGAATTTTTTATTCTGAAACCTACAGGGAATATTGAAGTATATGTTTTTAACGCAAATAAAAAGTTGTAGATAATGTCATTTTATGATATTTTTTTAGTAAAAGTCATATTAAAAGTTATGTTGTATTTATTTGAGTAATAGCTTGCGTTGAGCATATGGATTTTCTTTTTCTTTTGTTACCTAATTGGAATATTGCATCATATTTTTTATCCAAATAATAAATATATAAAGATGTTGATAGTGGGATTTTTAGCTGGATTCCTTATCATTTTATTATATATTTTGAGTAAAATTCTAATTAAAAGTTATGTTGTATTTATAATTTTCAAGTTATATCTTAATTTGTGAGGGTGGAAGTTCTAGTTATAAAAATGAATATATATATCTGTAATATATGTAATCTGGGTTTTATTTTTATTTTGATACCTACAGGGAATATCACAATATTAAATATACAAAGTTGTAGTTGTGCATTGTGAGGAACTGTGTCCATGACTATAATATCTTATACTGTCAAAAGTAACTATTTTTTTGCAGGCGTAATTTGTAAAGTTGACCCAAATTCTTCACTGTCTGGATTTAACCAGACTTGTGGACTAATGTCCTCTGGACAGATAAGACCGAAGTGGAGTTGTTTATTCATAATGACAAAAGATTTGTTTGGCACACACCAAATACTATATCACCAGAAGGATATCATGGCTAGTGTCAGGGATATCGGTTCAGTGGCGATGATTTGGGTTTTCTTTTGCAATAGACCCAGTGATCATTGACTGCCCCTGTAGATCTGATGAACACTGGGTCTATGAAACCTGATGAACACACCAAAAATGTCTTTACATACCTAGATGACAATGTGAGATGATCAGAAAAAGTTTCATACAACAGGAAAATGAAAACACACCAGTAAATCTGACACGGAATTAAGTCCAAGTTCAGACCTGAACCCCACTGAGATGGTGTTAAAACTGATCTCTAGTAGAAGCCAACACTGTCCATTCAAAACACTATTTTCGTCTACATTCCAATAGGATGAATAATTGAGTTGCAGCCTAGCATTGGCCTAACCAGCTGGGATACAATTGTATACTAGAGAAATTAAGTAGCTGTCAACTCTTCAACATTTCACAACTTAGTAAACATGGCCCATAGTGTGACCAGGTCTGTTTTGGTTCACTGCAACAATCATTTGATGTCACTCTTCCCAATCAACACATGGACTTAGTACAAGAGTGGCATCAATATGACATTCTACAGAAGCTCTCACCTCACCAGTGAGCAATCTGATTATCTCCAAGACGTGACTCAAAATCCTCTCATTCATTGTCTTCTCAGTGTTCATCATCAATGAATCAGATGCTTTAAGAGTGAGAGACCTAGAAAGATAGAAAACATCCCAGAAATAAGGATAATGAGAAGATAATGACATCCTAATATGCCATAGTACCATGGGGTGGAGAACACCTTTGCAGTTAGTTAGCTATTATAATTTTATGCAATATAATCCAATGATGCAAGTGTATATGTGTGTGTATATATTTATATGTATACATATACAAACAATCCTTCTAAATCACAGACTATATATATACTAGCTACTTACCCGTCAAAAATGACAGGCAGGGGTCAAATTGTAAGGAAGGCAATGCTGTTTGCCACACATCTGCCTGCAAAAATGACAGGAATAAGTTTTCCTCAACCCTCCCTCCCCTGTGAGCCCCCCCCCCCCCCCCCCGTGTCTCCTTCCATGCGCTCAAATGGTCTCTCCAAATCATTGCAAAGTATTCGCACATGCGCAATTTAACGATTCACTGATTTATTAACAATTATAATGCAAGGTGCACCACGCAGGCATTACACACACTTTGTAAACTATTATAGTGGATAAACACATACCCTCTGACATCACTATATATTTATATCATGAATATACCCACAATCCTTCCTCATAACACACGTACATCACTATGTATTTACATCATATATATATATATATATGCAACCCTTCCTCATTGTACTGTGTGTGTGTATTTATATATATATATATATATATATATATATATATATATATATATATATATATATATACACATAGATAATAAATAATATGCAAACATATCGTTTATATAGGTGAGAGTATTAATCTGTACATAGTGTGGAAGGAGGAATATATATATATATATATATATATATATATATATATATATATAATGTAGATATACTAATATATACAGTCACTACAATATGTATTTACACATATACACTCAGCCCTTCCGTTTCATACATTAAACATGTATAACACACCCCTCCACACTATATATTTACACTTCCACACATTCTGTACATACAGATGACTGAGGTACATTCCTGGTTCATTCCCAGACGCTGGAACACAAAGAAATAACGTCATAGAGAAAGATTAACCTGGAAGTGTACTGGTTATAATCGCGAAGCTATGTCAGCCATGTTTGTTATGGGCGAATGACTAGAAAATCATTATAACTTCAGGGCAGTAATTGACCTTTATTGTAAAACTGTCATGGACTGCTGCATCTCTACAATGATACCCTAATCGTTAGAATATTTCTGTATAAATTATGTAGTATTCCAGATTTGTGAAGAGAGATTTTTTTGTCTGTATGTAGTGTGGAAAATATATTATATATATTTATATATATGATATATTTATTTGTGTATAGTGTGGAAGGAGAAATATATGTGTGTGTATGTCAGACAGATTATTTCAGGGAACCTAGAAGAAGCCCTTCATTGAGATCCATTATACTCTGGATACATTTTTAGCCAAACGTACACATTTTAGGATCCATTGATCCTAGGCTCATGGGAAATGTACACCCTTGTAGAGCACACTGCACATACACACTGGTACATGAGAAAATGAGGGCATTGATGATATGGGATAGACATATGACTTATGTGTGATTAATGAGGCTGCTCCTGAGAATTAACATATTCATCAAATTAGGTAGATATCCTTGCTCTCATTGAGGACAATTTCCTGTAAAATGACTATTAGTTATATATGTTTAGACATATCAGTTAAAAAATGATGAGAGAAAAAAAAGCATACCAATTAATCAATAGTTGTACATAGATTATAGATGTTGAACCAAAATAATGATAACATTTTATTTTTATTGAATATATTAAAATAGTGTTTTAACCATATTAAAAACATAAAATAATAGATAATAGATGCATCAGACTTCTCAAGCTCAATTATAAATGGATACACTCATACATAACATAATGTACTCATTTACATAAGTATTAATCTATAAAAATGAGTAGTTTCCCTAGTGCAGAACACTGATAAACGTGATATACATTAATTGAAAGAAAATCTTTACTGCACAAAAATACGCCAATATTAAAAAAATTGTATCCACATGACCTAGCACTCAGAGTTAGATCAAAGTGGAGACAAAAGACAAAAATTAAGGGCAAGTATTTTGACAAGATAAGTATGGAAAAGACCCCCAAACCACAGGTAAGAGTGGTAGAACCCTGTGATCTCAAAGGATACCTCCTACCTGGAGGGTACAACCTATGTTAATCCCCCACTTTCTGGCTGAATACTCTACAGCTCACATACTTCACAACACAGGAAATTACAAGTTTCCTATAATCCACAATGATCTGCCATGGTGCCGCCACTAATAGATACCAATTGCTAAAAAAATTAATAAAGGAAATTGACAACTAGAAATAAACAGAGCTTGCTATAGTTCGGAAGTGTAATTTATGGTAAAGCACAAACTGCTTTAAACAAAGATAGTAACCAATATATACATACAAGTAGACAAAGCCCACTCAAAATATAAATGCTACTCTCTGAGTCAATAGATATTAGCTCTAAAATAGGTGGGAGCGAGGCTTAGTGACACTGAACTGGTAAAATTGCATATATGTTATAGGTTGTATCCACTGTAACACAATATGTGGCCCTTGCACAGGGAACCTCACAACACCTTATCACAATATCCAGTTAGAAGAATGATTAAAACACCCTCACCAAATGCTTAAAATAGGCTGGAGATAGGCCTAGTGTATAGACTGTTTCCACTGTAACACAATATGTGTTATAGGCTGTATCCACTATAACACAAAATGTGGCTCTTGCATAGGGAACTTCACAATATATGTATATATATATATATATATATATATATATATATATATATATATACATATATTTATTTATTTTTTCTCCTTCATTTACATAAGTACAAACAAATAAGTCTTTACTGAAGCTGAATAGTTATATCTCTTAATCAGCAATGGTATTCTTCCATCTTTTAATTTCATGGCTGCAGTCACCACCTGAAAATATCTTGGAGCCCCGGGAAATAAAATCTGTCATGATGTAACACTTTAACATCATGTTTTTGTAGAGCATTGAAGAGTTTGGCTGGGAACTCATGCATCCTTGTTATCAGCAAGGTCATCAAGGCATCATAGGGCCCATCTCACTTCACTCCCAAAAATGATGTCTGGCTCCAGCTCATTGAACAAACTAATGAGGTTATCAATGCTGTTAATATCCTACCTGTACAGCTATTCAGTGTATTCCTGCCACCTTTTCCTTATGTGACCTTCGTTTGTTAAGTGCCTACAATTTTTGTCTTTTATAACACCCACTTTGGCATGAAAGGTTCCCTTGAGATCCCCAGTTTTCTTCAAGAGATCGCTTAACTTCCCCATTCTTTTCCCGTTCTCTTCTTCTATCTCTTTACATTGCTCATTGTAGAATGTCTCCTTGTCTCTTCTTGCTATCCTCTGGAATTCCACCTTCAGTTGGACAAATCTTTTCTGTCTCCCCTACCTTTCACTTTTCTTCTTTCCTGGATTTTCAAAACCTCAACAGATACTCAGTTTGTCTTCTTAGTTTTCTTTCTTTTGGGGATATTCTTTGTTGCTGTTTCCTAAATAACGTTGCAAGCATTGCTCCAAAGTTCTTTAGGCATTCTATCTGCCATGTCTTGTCCCTTAAATCTTTTCTTTATCTCCACTGCATATTCACAAGGGATATTATTTATTTTGTGTCTTATTGGTCTGATGGTTTTCCCTCTTGTCTTCAGTTAATTTCTAAACTTTGCAATTAGAAGATCATGGTCTGCACTGCAGTCAGCTCCAGGTCTTGTGTTTGGTGACTGTATAGAGCTCCTCCATCTTTGGCTACAAACTATATAGCCAATCTGATTTTTATATTGTCCATCTGGTAATGTCCATGTGTAGAGTGATCTCTGAGGCTGTTCGAAGAGGGCGTTATGACCAGAGATTTATCTTGACAGAATTCTACTAATCTCTGACCTGCTTCATTTTGTACACCAAGGCCAAACTTGCCAGGTATTTAAGATAACATTTAGTTACCTTCTTTACCATTCAAATCTCCTATGATGAGAGTAACATCTTTTCTTGGTGTTATATCTGTGATGTGTTGAATATCTTCATAGGACTGGACAACTTCAGCCTCTTCAGCATCCATGGCTTGTCTTAAATTCAAATTTAAATCATTCTCTCATTTATCGGGTTGTAACTGAGTTTTTCTTTGGCCACCCTTTGATTGATTATTATGTCTACTCCATTTCTTCTGCAGGATTCTTTTTGAATAAAGTAGAGGATATGGCAGTTCTCTGACATGAAATGCCCCATTCCTGTCCATTTGAGTTCACGATTACCCAGGATATCAATGTTTAACCTTATCATCTCATTCTTGACCACATCCAGTATGCCTTGGTTCATAATTATAACATTCCAGGTTCCTATTCTGAATAGTTTTTTTGCAGCAGGGGACTTTCTTTTCCCCCTCAGGATACATCCTTAGTTGGGTATTCTCTCGGCTTTGGCCCACCCACTTCATTAGATCTGATGTTACTTGTACCCTCTGCTCTTCCCCAGTAATGTGGTAGGCCCCTTCTGACCTTCTGGGGTCATCTTCTGGTGACATATCATTAAGTCTCTGATTAAGCTTGTCCATAATGTTATCTAAGCAAACATACTGGAGTAGATTGCCAGTTCCTTCTGCAGTGGAACTCAATTTCTCTGAACTCTCTGCTATGACCTGCCCATCATGGGTGACCCTAAATAGTATAGTACACAGCTTCATTGAAGTACACAAGGATATCAATAGCATTAGACTATTATGTAGTTCTGTTTCAATACAGTAGCATCAGCAAGGATTATTCAGCAAACTATTATCACAAAGCCATCTGCTCACTATTCCAAGAGTGCTAGCAAATTGTTGTCTGTGAGCACCTATTCTCCAGTGTGTGACATCACCACATGGGTGCAATGGCCTGATGCTCGCATTTCACATTGGCTTCTATGGAGACAAATTTTGAATTGTGTTTGAGAATTCTGATGCCTCTGTTACCTATACTTTCATGTTTTTAATCATTGTGATTTCGTCTATTCTCCAGTTTTGGAATACGTTTTTAAAAGATTCAATGAAAGTGAAATGTTATCATTATTCTGATTCATCACCTAATTTGTGTACAACTATTGGTTAATCGGTATGCTTTTCTTTCTCTCATCAATTTTAATTTATTTCTGCACAAATATTTAATATAGTGACACATATGAAGGAAGTTTGACATAAGGATAAATAATATAAGAAAAGAGACATAATACATTTGATTTTTTATTCATTGACTTGGAAGTTTCAGGAGAAATATGTAGTAAATGTTAGTAGTGGAGAGGTAGTGGAGGTCTGGACGAAAGGGACCAGAGTTCCTGATTTGGGATTATTTAGGATTGGAAAATATCTGATCTCAACAATCGTATTAGCCCAGTTCCTACTTCTCTGAGATAACCTTTCCAGGAGTTGTGCTTAAAATGTTATCTTATTATATCTCAGTGCTTGTCCCATGGAAAAGAAAGTCAATGTGTTTTGGTGTCTGTCTCATTATATGTTAGCTTTATTTGCTTTTTACAGAATGTGGTAGAAAAGAGGGAGAAAGATAAGTCACACAAAGTTTAAAACCATTTATTTTCCCATAGGCAAAATATTATAGTATCTCAACATTAACAGAAAAACTTCAAATTACTCTATCCTGATTTCTTAAATGTATTAAGCACACTTCACTAGTAATGAGTGACTGTTTAGACTTCCCTCTCTTTAGCTGCTTTAACATAAACAAATTGTTTGAAATATATAAGTTGCTGTTTTGTTTTCGTTTCCAAATCTCCAGTTTCTCAATGGTGTATCCAACTTGCTCAACAGCTGTTCTTAAAACTCTTCATTGTATGTCAAGATGTGGTACTTGTGCTCACCCACTGTGTAAAAAGATGCTTTCAAAAACCCAACTAATATCAGGTGCCCACCAACTTTCAGTAAAGATGAGGATTTCTTCAGGTTGGTTAGATAAGCCGTTTGGTCTTTGCTAACAACGTCTAATCCATTTGCACTGAGGATACAGTCAGCCTTTGGTAGCACAATGGGGTCCGTAGGGTTTTCTTTAGTCAAATCACATTTCAGAAAACGTTTAATATGTCTTATTTTTCTTCTTACCACAATCCTTGGAATAGCATAAATCATTAATTTATTATATGTTCATTTGAGGAACTCACCTTGATGAGCAAATAGAAAATAAGTACTGCCTTTAATATATTGTGAGCTGGACCAGAGCTGAAAGCACTACTATTTAGACCCGGTCACCTAAATTCTCTTCTATATTAAAGGATGTGTGCAAATTACCATCATCATCTGATCTCAGACTTGCTCACATGATCTCATTCTTTCTCATTCTTAATTGCTATAACCAAAACCAGTCCTTTCTCATCTCTACATGCCACTTGAACATTTCCAGCTTTTCTCAAGCAAGCTAGCATCATACATACAATTATTATTATCATTTATTTATAACGCGCCAACATAATCCGTAGCGCTGTACCTAAGATAAGTTCCAGGCAAAGGTAAATACAAATCAAACATAGCAAAGCAAGGAGGGCCCTATCTTTGAGCCTTGAATCCAGTGTCCATTGTGCTTTCCCCAAAGCACCCTGCAGGATTGAAACTCTTTTACAACCAAAAGGTTTTGTGTGTGCTAAAGGAGGGAGAAAGAGGTGATGAGTGTGAGTGTGTTAGGGTGGAAGGTGATACGCTTCTTTAAAGAGATGTGTTTTTAGTGAGGTTTTGAATGTTTTGAGGCAGGAGGACAATTTGGTGGAGCGAGACAAGGAGTTCCAGAGAATAGGGGCAGCACAAGAAAAGTCCTGAAGACGAGAGTGAGAGGAGAGGACAAGAGTTGTAGAAAGAAGAAGGTCATTAGCAGAACGTAGAGGGCGGGTGGGGGAATATTTGGAGATGAGAGCAGAGATGTAAGGGGGAGTGCTATTGTTGAGGGCTTTGTAAGTTAGGGTCATAATTTTAAATTTTATTCTGAAGGCTAAGGGAAGCCAGTGGAGTGATTGACAGAGAAGTGATGCCGACACTGAACGTTGTGTACGGAAGATGAGTCTAGCAGAGGCATTCATTATGGATTGAAGTGGGGATAGTCAGGTGGTGGGTAGGCCAGCAAGAAGTGAGTTAAAGTAGTCAAGTCGAGAGATGATGAGAGAGTGTATTAGGATTTTAGTTGTGTCTTGTGTAAGATAGTGGCAAATTCTGGAGCAGTTTTTTCGATGGAGAAGGCAAGATTTTGTTAGTGACTTTATGTGAGGGATGAAAGACAGGGCGAGGTCTAGTAGAACCCCAGCACAACGGACTTTGGAGGTGGGAGTGATGATGTCGTTGTTGACAGTGAGAGAGATGTGAGGAATTGATGCTGTGGTAGAGGGAGGGAACATTAGGAGTTCGGTCTTAGACATGTTGAGATTGAGATGGTGGGTGGACATCCAAGAGGATATACTAGAGAGGCAGTTCCAGACATGTGTTAGAAGAGAGGGGGGTAGATCTAGTGCTGAGCGGTAGATTTGAGTGTCATCTGCATAGAGATGATACTGAAACCCAAAAAAGTTTATTAGGGTACCGGCAAGTGAGTATATGTAGATGGAGAATAGGAGGGGGCCTAGGACTGAACCTTGGAGTATGCCAACAGACAGGAAGTTGGTAGAGGAAGAGGTGTCAGAGACACTGAATGATCGATTTTCATGCAATTTTGATACAATATAAAGTTGTAGCAAATAAGGAGACACTAAAGGAGTGGTTACCATGAAAATGTGAACCACAAAAGAGGGTTGTACGACTTTTGGGCAAAGGAGACGTGAGCGCTGTCATGCCGAAAAATGCCTGACAAATGCGCACACCCACACCAGCGCAGCAGTACAGCACTCTGCACTCACCCTCTCCTCCCCCACTACTCACCCTCCTTCTCTAGCCAATAATTACCCTCTCCCCAAGTACTAAACCCCCCAGTATTCACCCTCTCTTCCCCCAGTATTTAACGTCCTTTGTACTCACCCAGTCTTTCCCAGTACTCATCCTCTCCCCAGCTTCAAGTATTCATCCTCCCCGGTACTCACCCTCTGTCCCTAGCTCTGACCCTCCAGTACTCACCCTCTTTCACTAGCTCTGTCCCTCCAGTCCTCACCCTCTCACCCCAGCTCTCTCTCCCCACTACTCACTCTGTCTCTCCCCCTAGTACCCACCCTCTAACCCAAGGTCTCTCTCCCCCAGTACTCACCGGCTGCGCTGTTGTGGGCGCAGTCATTTGTCGGCATGCACATGGCGTCACACACGTTTCGTGCACCGAAAAGTCGGGGTGCCATAAAAGAGGAATGTTGCATAGGCCATATACATTACCAAATTATTTCCAAGTCGCAATGAAATGTTGATATATGGAACCAGTCAATGGCATCAATATTCTTGTTAACCAATTTTTGCATTTCAGTGATGGAGTGCTCATTTATCTCCAAAACAGTGATATCTTTGAAGAATTCACAGGCAGCCAAAAGATGATGAATGACACGGTAAGGTCAATCAAGGTATCCACTTTAATACCACCTGCAAAAGTTTTGGAGACCTACTATAAAGATCTTTCTTATTATATTGCCAAATATAAGTGCAAAATAAGAGAAACATTTTGAGTATAGATTACAGATTACAATTGTGTAATATTCTCAATTTATCTACAAAGTGACTATCTCTTAGATGTTTATTTTTATTTGTATGTTTAAAACAGATTCAATCACTAGTACATCATTATCAAAAATCTAATTTCACTGTCCTGCTGAGTTTTTACATCATATGCAGCCAATGTTATATATGAAAATTAGTAAAATGAGAATAAAACACAGATTGACATTCTCTATTGACTGACTTTCATTAATTAAATTATATAATTCAGAGGCCTCCTCTGGTTCTGTCAGAACAACAGCTCCAGTAGAGGTGTTCTTATACATAGAGGATTTCTGCATCGGCACCAAGGTTTTCCAATCCTTATTCACATCCTCTTCCATCTTAGCTGCCCATACATAGATTGGACAGAAGTTAACAACCAATAGGTTTATCTAATCTGCTCATTAACTCTTCTGGGCTTTACTGAAAATACACAAATGCCACCATTATGTTGAGCTGTGATTAACCTGAACAAAAACGATTAAATTATAGACACTAGATCATTTACTGTGCCTCTCTTTATTGTTGCTCTTGTATACCCATCCCCCCTCTCCTATTTTATCTTCCTAGCAGGAATCTACTTAACCTATTAATCCTGGCCTTACAAATGAATCTGTTGAATCTGTTGTTAAGGCAGCCAGGATGCTCTCCGGCAGAAAATATACTGAAAAAAATGAAACACACAAAAACATTTTTTTTTACAGTTTGCAACTTGGGTGACACATAACACCCATAACCCATCCATAATCCACCAGCTTGGTTTTGGAAGGAGTTACCTATTTACACTATACATCTCTAAAAACACTGGTATTCTGATATTGCTGCAAATAAACATTCAGTTTACAATAAGAGTTGATCTTAATTCTGGAGAGACACAAACTACACAAATTCATAAAGAACCAATTTTGACAACCAAATCCTAAACATATCCAAAAAAGAGTTCTCCAAGAATTGTCCATGAAATAAAAAATAAAATAAAAAATACCAACAAACTGGTATTAGTGCAATAATTTAGTGTGCTATCTAAACATGCTATTTTTGTCAACCAGCCAATTAAACTCCCTAAATTTATGTTTATGAGAACATAAGGTCACTTTACATGGATAATAATAATACTGCTTCTGAAACGCTACCTTGCCATGTTGTAGGGCTTATGTACTTCAATGAAGCTATGAGCTACATCATATAGGGTTACCCAAGATGGTCAGGTCATAGCAGAGAAGTAAGTAAATTGTGGTCCTCTCGAAAAGGAAATGGCAACCCACTCCAGTTTATATGGATATGGATAATCATAACCAGACATATAAAGATATGGCACTGGAAGATGTGCCCTTCAGATCAGAAGGTACCTACCACATTACTGATGAGTAGAGCAGAGCGTGAGTATGAGTAGCACCAGATCTAATGAAGTACTTGGGTCAAAGTCAAAAGGACACCCAGCTGTAGACATGTTTGGAGGGGAAAGGAAAATCTGCTGTTGCAAAGAACATTTCAGTATAGGAACCTGGAATGTTAGAGCTATAAACCAAGGCATACTAGACGTGATCATACATGAAAATATAGAAATCAGGTTTCTATATACTTTGTAGCTAAAAATGGAGGAACTTTATACAGTCAGCATGCTCAGATCATGAGCTTGCTATTGAAAAGTTCAGAATTAAACTGAAGAAAAGAGGGAAAAATCATCAGACCATGCAGATACAAAATAAATAATCTGAATAATCTGAAAATGCAGTGGAGGTAAAGTATAGATTTAAAGGACTAGGTATGGTCGACATGGTAATGCCTAAAGAATGTTGGACAAAAGTTTGTAACATTATCCAGGAAACAGTAACAAAGAATAATATGAATGCAAACTGGCTATCTAAGGAGGTTTTGAAAGCAACTCAGGAAAGTGAAAGGTAATGAAGATTTGTCCAAACAAATGCATAATTCCAGAGGATAATTCTTGAAGAGACAAGGAGACATTCTGTAACATGCAATGTAAAGAGATAGAAGAAGATAACAGCATGGACAAGCCAAGGAATCTCTTCAAGAAAATTGTGAATCTCAAAGGAACCATTCTTGCCAAAATTGGTGTAATAAAATAAAAAAATGATAGAGACCTAACAGTAGCAGACCAGATAAAGAAGAGATAGCACGAAAACACAGAAGATCTATATAGGAATGATCTTAAAAGCTATGATAACTTCAATTGTTTGTCCAATAAGCTGGAGCCAGACATCTTGGAGAGTGAACTGAGATGGGCTCTAGAAAGTCTTGTTGATAACAAGACTGAAGAAGGTAATGGAATCCCAGCTGAACTGTTCAAAATTATAGAAGATGATGATGTAAAAGTGTTGCTTGCATTTTGTCAACAAATGTGGAAAATTCAACAATGGAAAATGGCAGTGCCAGAGATTGCTCTGATTTTCAAATACATATTCTAATTTCACATGCCAGCAAGGTAATGCTTAAGATCCTGCAAGCTTGGATCCAACAATATATGGATCAAGAACTACCAGATATGCAAGCTGAGGTTTGCTAAAGCACAAGAGTTCAAATTTCAAATATCTGGTCATAGAGAAAGGAAGATAGTTCCAGAACATTTACCTCTGCTTCATAGACTATTCTAAAGCCTTTGATTGTGTGGATCACAACGAAATGTGATAAAGAGATCAGTACCAGACCATCTAATTTGATTTTTGAGGAATCTGTCTGTGGCCCAAAAAGCCACGGTTAGAACCGAACATCGGACAACAGAATGGTTCAAGATTGGGAAAGGATTGCGACAAGGCTGTATATTGTCACCTTATTTATTCAACATATATGTGTGGAATACATCATGCATTAGCCCTGACCTAAAAGAATCCAAAGCCAGAGTTAATATCGCTGAGAGAAATATTAACATCCTCAGATATGTGGATGATACTACTTTGATGGCTGAAAGTTAGAAGGAACTAAATTACCTATTGATGAAAGTAAAGGAAGAGAGAGCAGAAGCTGGCCTGCTGCTCAACATTAAAAAGATGAAGATCATGGAAGGCAACAATCTCAGTTCCTGGCAAATATATGAGGAAGACGTGAAAGCAGTGACAGATTTATTTTGCCTGGGCTCCAAGATCTCTTTAGATGGTGATTAAAACATAGAGAGATGTCCCTGTAGGAGGTTGTGTCAGGGAGCTTTGTCATACAGGTTTCATTCTTTCCAGCAAAAGAAAATCGCAGGTTCATAGTTTGGCCAAATTCTTTAAATTTTCCTGCTTACTTTATCAACAAATACCCCTTTACAACCATGTAAATAATACTTTGTGGTTGGTAATATCTACTCATCCTGGATTATAACTCTTATGTATCTAAGGCAGTAAACACGTTCAACCACCATCTTAGAAGGTCCAAATGACTAGTCAGCAAGTGCTTGACCTCAAAATTGAATGTTATAGCTTGTATCCTATAGTGGCCAAAAAGAAGATCTTGCTTTTGTCACACCACTTAATAAATAGGCTCCAATGAAAGCTTGAAATTTACTGACTTCAACTTTAACCACTTTTTTTTACACCTTTTAAATTATTATATCACAGTTTAAAAAAAAACAACTAAAACTTGACAAGTTTACAAACGATAATATAATATATACTAACATTTCCCATATATTATTGCATTTAAATAAATGAACATGCCTGAGGAATACTCTTCATGCAGTACTCTCATTTTGTAGGTTATGACTTCTTCTAGAAGACCTGTTTTAGGAGAGCAATATGTATCAAGAGCTTAATTTTTATCAACAAAATCTTCATGGTAAAACTAATGAGCTCCAGACTCCATCCAGTATGTCTGAGAGACCACTGTAAAAATGACTGTTCTTTGCAGATCTGCTTCATAGCTATATATATGAGCTGTCAAGAAAAATGTAAATATTCATGTTGTCATATGCCAACACATATATATGCATGCTGTCATATGCCAAAACATAAATGTGCATGGTGTCACTATGACCAAGACATCTGCTGTATCACAAGAAAGTAAAAAAATAAAATAATGAACTGTAGTCATTTTATGAATCATGAAGTAATTTTAATACCTTTTCAGTGCCTTGCAAAAGTATTCACCCCCCTTGACTTTTTACCTATTTTGTTACATTACAGCCTTAAGTTCAATGTTTTGTTAATCTGAATTTTATGTGATGGATCAGAACACAATAGTCTAAGTTGGTGAAGTGAAATGAGAAAAAAATATACATAAAACTATTTTTTAGAAATAGAAAACAGAAAATTGGCATGTGCGTTTGTATTCACCCCCTTTGTTATGAAGCCCATAAAAAGCTCTGGTGCAACCAATTACCTTCAGAAGTCACATAATTAGTGAAATGATGTCAACATGTGTGCAATCTAAGTGTCACATGATCTGTCATTACATGTACACACCATTTGTGAAAGGGCCCAGAGGCTGCAACACCTACCCAAGAGGCACCACTAACCAAACACTGCCATGAAGACCAAGGAACTCTCCAAATAAGTAAGGGACAATGTTGTTGAGAAGTCAGGGTTAGGTTATAAAAAAAATATTCAAATTTGTGATGATCCCCATGAGCACTATCAAATCTATCATAACCAAATGGAAAGAACATGGTACAACAGCAAACCTGCCAAAAGACGGCCGCCCACCAAGACTCACGGACGGAGCAAGGAGGGCATTAATCAGAGAGGCAGCAGAGAGACCTAAGGTAACCCTGGAGGAGCTGCAGAGTTCCACAGCAGAGACTGGAGTATCTGTACATAGGACGACAATAAGCCGTACACACCATAGGGTTGGGCTTTATGGCAGAGTGAGAAAGTACACCTTTAATTCCAATAATATTATCGACCCAACAAGAGATAATACAAAATACAGAGTTTAAATTGCAAACAAAATGATCAAATACCTTATAATTAAAATATAACTTTTATTAATATACAAAATAAATACAATAAATAGAAAATACATTTTCCGGTATCCTGGATGTCTACATGATATACACATGTAAATACGTAAATAGTTGAACACTAATAAAGGATTTAATAACATGTATATATATAGGAAGATAAAGCAATAAATAGATAAATAAATATGCAGTAAATTACTGAAATAACTGCTAGTCTTCATTGGCAAGCTCTGTCATTTAAAAATAAATGGTTATCTTAAAGTAAACTAAATAGTTGCTTGGTCACAATGCTGGAAAATACCTTGTACAACATATAAGCACATAGTGCATACACTGTACAAATACCATAAGAATGCCACCTTCGTTATCAGGTGGGAAGTATGTAGGCAGGTAGGGGAGACTACACCAATACCTCTGTGGCCCTAATTAAATGATCAGTAGCAGATTCAAGACAGGAGGACTGCTATTTACCTCCCTATCTGTCGAAATAAGTCTATCCTCTCTTTTCTGGGACTATGCCCACCACCTGCCCACTTACCCACCCGGCACCGACCTCTGAGGATTTTAGACAGAACTCAGGTCAGCACTGGAGCAAAGCCACTTCATATGCAGAGACACACCGACATCAACAGTGGACAACCGGAACTGGAAGTAGATCACTTCAGTGGTTTAAGGGGAAACATGTAAATGTGTTGGAATGGCCTAGTCAAAGCCCAGACCTCAATCCAATAGAAAATCTGTGGTCAGACTTATAGATTGTTGTGCACAAGCGCAAACCATCCAACTTGAAGGAGCTGGAGCAGTTTTGCAAGGAGGAATGGGCAAAAATCCCAGTGGTAAGACGTGGCAAGCTCATAAAGACTTATCCAAAGCGACTTGGAGCTGTGATTGCTGCAAAAGGTGGCTCTACAAAGTATTGACTTTAAGGGGGTGCATAGTTATGCACATTTACTTTTTCTGTTATTTTGTCCTATTTGTCGTTTGCTTCACAATAAAAAAAAACATCTTCAAAGTTGTGGGCGTGTTCTGTAAATTAAATGATGCAAATCCTCAAACAATCCATGTTAATTCCAGGTTGCGAGGCAACAAAATGCAAAGGGGGTGAATACTTTTGCAAGGCACTGTAAAATGAGATTGGCATATGCTCTAAATATGAGCCCAGTTGAAAACCCATCACAGTCCAAAGCCCTAACAACCAAAGAAATATGGGTTGTTATGGGGCAAGCATCTGATATTATAGACACCCAATTCATTTTCTTATAAGGCACACTAAAACTGCTATACCAAGGAAGAGATCTCAGGTACTGTTTTTTTTCTTTTTAGTTAAATTTTATTTACAAAATCGACATTGCAAAAAAAAAAGAATAAAGGACAATCATACAAAGTAAATACATAATGAATCTGGATATAAGGAGAAGCAATCCCACAAAGTCAGACCATGTTAGAGATGTATTGATTCCCAAATATCATTTCTTTCTAGTTTTTTTACTCAAGGTTCTATTTAAATACAAATAATCTGACTCAATCTGTCTATTTCTTTTTGTTATTTCCTATATCTCATTCCTAGTTGGAATTGTGCCTTTTTTCCAGTTCAAAATGATAAGCCATTTAGCTACCAATAAAATATCGGTCATTATTCCTCTAATTTTAAAATTAATTTCTATTGGAAACATATAAAACAGTATTATTTCTGGAGTTATTGTATATTTTTTTATCACTAAGGGATGAAATCTGATTCATGCATGTATTCCAGAGCTCCTGAAGTTTTGAACAGTGCCACCACATATGGGCATAAGTACCAACTTGGTCACAACCTCTCCAGCAATTGCCTGTGTGTTCCCTTGTAGCTATTTTATTTAATATTACCGGAACCATGTGCCATCTTTGAATGATCTTGAAATATATCTCTCTCAAGAAAACACATGATATATTATTTTCAGTTGTTTCCAAGGCTCCAAACCAATCAATGGGTTCCCTTGTATATTTAATTCATTCTCCCATCTGGTCATTCCAAGGGATTTACATGTAGTCATAGCTTAAATTACTTTCATACATTTAGAAACGTTAAATTTGGAGTTATCACTACAAGGTAACATCACATATAATAGTTGTCAAACTACGAATTGTTGTCACGCTTTGTGAGCTCGCGAAGCGAGCTTGCAAGAACTGCGTCCCTCGCGATGCGAGGGGGCTCCGTTGTGGAAGGTGGAGGCTTTAAGGCACATGAGTTTGGAACAACACAACCCCACACACCTCTAAACTCGCAGCACTTAGTCCTACGGCGCCCCAAACCACCCCACACAACCGTTAACCCGCAGCACTTAGCCCTCTCCTTCCCCTACTCCTCTCCCTCCCCTGTGTCTCACAAAATACCGCACTAACCGCACCGAACCACGCACGCACAAAAACACTAAAAAGCCCAATAATTAAAAAAAAAACACTCACCCACAGCACGGGGGGACAGCCAGGACAACTGGAAGTGAGGTTAAACTTGAATGTAACCCCAAATTCCACCGTTTTGGCACTTGAAAAACAGCTAAGCGAGGAAAAAAATGGCCGCCGAAAAAAATGAAAACAAGGCTCCACGACCCCGGACTGCCCAGCCACGTACAACACCCAAGAAGGGATCCGAGATAAGCTTGGAAACCCGCATTAACCACACATTATCCCTTGCAATGGGGGTCCCCGATTAACCCCACATTAACCCTTGCAGTGGGAGTCCCTGATCGCATGCGATAGGCGACCCCCGCTGCAATCAAAATTCTAAATTCCCACCTTACGGTTCCTTAAAAGACTGTAAAGGTCCTTAAAGGACCCGTAATAAAAAAAACAATTAACCCTATCACGCATAAGGGCTCTATACAGAGCCCCATCAACACCTAAAAAACCCTGTCACTCATGGGGGTCAATCCAGACCCCCATAAACCCTTCATTAACCCTGTCACTCATGGGGGTCAATACAGACCCCCATAAGCCCTTAATTAACCCTGTCACTCATGGGGGTCAATGCAGATCCCCATAAGCACTTAATTAACCCCCTCACTCATGGGGGTCAAGAAAGACACCCATAAACCCCTTATCAACCCTGTCACTCATGGGGGTCAATACAGACCCCCATAATACATATAATTAACTGTGTCACTCATGGGGGTCAATACAGACCCCCATAAGCACTTAATTAACCCCGTCACTCATGGGGGTCAATACAGACCCCCATAAGACAATAAACAACCCTTGCACTCATGGGGGTCAATACAGACCCCCATAAACCTATAATTAACCCTGTCACTCATGGGGGTCAAAAGAGACCCCCATAAACCCATAATCAACCCTGTCACTCCTGGGGGTTAATACAGACCCCCATAAGCCAATAAATAACACTGGCACTCATGGGGATCAGTCCAGACCCCCATAAAACCCTAAATTAACCCTGTCACTCATGGGGGTCAATACAGACCCCCATAAGCACTTAATTAACCCCCTCACTCATGGGGGTCAATACAGACACCCATAAACCCCTAATTAACCCTGTGACTCATGTGGGTCAAAACAGACCCCCATAATACATATAATTAACCGTGTCACTCATGGGGGTCATTGCAGCCTAAGTGCCACGTGCCTCAACTGCTCCCCTCGCCTTTGGCGCTCATTGTAGGCTAAGTCCCGTGTGCTGCAGCCGTCAACGGCTCGCCTTGCTTTGCGAGGCTCGAAAAGTGTGACCAACAACCTTTGGCCTATTATATGGGATTATACGCTATCTTATGATATTATTACTATCATTGTTATTATAATTGTTATCATATGTATTAACCTTTTTGCATAGTAAATAGTGCTCATTAGTTTAATGATATAGGAATGTGACACAAATGTGATGTATGTACAAGGTGAGAACGGTATAACAAAGCTTTATTTCATACACAGAGCACAATCGGAAATGGACAAGACTGTGTATTAATATCATGGCTGTGGTGTGGGAGGCTCCCGGGAAAGCAAGAGGCTTGGAGGAAAAGGGGATACCTATGGGGGCTAATGTCATAGTCTAGAATAAGCATGATAAGCATGATACATAGCACCTACCAGGATCAAATGTGGTCACTACACCACTGCAACCCGAATCTGATGAAAAAAAGGATCATCAGAAATCACTCCATGTAATGGAAGAAACCATTAATGTGCATAACACTTACAACTTGTCTAGATTTGCTCAATGAAACAGATGCTTAAACCTCTGGACTGTGTAATCCAATCCAGTTTCACACATACAGTGTGTTGAATAATAGATATAACCTACATTTTATATATCCTGGTGTTTCACACCTGTTTTAAGACTTCATCAATTATATTTATTGGATATATTAAAAGTGAAAAAATGATGCATTCTGTTGTATTCAATGATATCATTTAATATTGATCTTTTGATTGATTACATATACATTAGAGGTTTAATTTAGTCATTCAGTAAACCTCATATGGCTAAGAATAGCTCTAATCCTAGGATACTGAATTGAATACAGAAAAATAATATCATTACAAAACATTAGAATGTGTTAAAAACATGGTGGAGACATATATTATCCAATCAACTGTTTATGCTTGTAACAGTAGTTGAACTCCAAGGATATAGAGAGGAGTCCTTGCGTTACCTATACACATAGACTTGTAAAAGGTTCACAAAGATGAAGCATTTATACCCAAAACTTGACTTTTTTGTCCAGATTTGAATTTTCCTTTGGATAAATATATCTGTGCAAAAAAATGTATTCATGCAACAAGCAGTTTATAAAGAACATATTCTGTGTACATTCTTTGTCATAACATAGCAACCTTTAGGTTCATTCATTACTCAATGTAATGTCCCATACTTAGCCAGTGCAAATGTTAATAACACGCAATTACGTATGTCAATAATTTATATCAATAAAGTTGAATCCTTAATATAAAAATAGGAAATAGAACAACACTATGTTATTTTCTTCTTTTAGAATGAAACTGTATTCAGCATGAATTAGCGTAACAAGTATTGGCACCCAATGAATATTCCAAAAATACCTTCCCCTTTGTACCATTTGTTTGTATTACATGCCATTGCTTTGAACGACTGTTAACAGGTAAGGTATTCTACCCTGCAAATACTTGCGGTTTTGCTATCCTTGTCCCTGCCTGTATGATCGGGAGCCTCAGTCGCGGGTGGCATTCAAGGGAAGTAGTGTCCCCATGGAAGGGCTATAAAGCTTCATCAGGGTCCTTGAAGGCATTTATAGATGCACATTGATGTTAAACATTTACTCATTCAATGAAATTGATTCCGTATTGCTTATCGGGGAAGGACTATAATGCTAAAATTAATTAATGAGCCACATCAAGGTCCTTAACGGCATATGTAGGCACATATAAAATGTTCGTAAAAATAATAATTTATTCAATGGAGTTTAATTCAGTATTACCTACATTAAATATCTAGAAATAATAAAGTGGGCTAATCTGGCATAATAAAGTGGTCTAATCTGGGATAATTAATATCCAAACAATATTGGTGGTGGTGTGGACGGATGCCGGGAAGGCAAAAGGCTCTTGGGAAAAAAAGGGGATACCTAGAGGGGATAATGTCATAGTCTAGAATAAGCATGATGCATAGCCCCTAACCTGGGTCACACGTGGTCACTACACCACTGGAACCAGAATCTGATGAATAAAAGGATCATAAGAAATCACTCAATGTAATTGAAGAAACCAGTAATGTGCATAGCACTTACAACGTGTCCAGATCTGCTCAATGAAACAGAGGCTTAAACCTCTGGACTGTGTAATACAATCCAGTGTGGTGACAAAACAAAAATCTGAAAAAAGTGGTCTACAAAAAAAGGCGGCGGAGGATAAAAATGAAAAAAGCAGTGCTACATACTGTAACTGTAACAATATACCAACTCACCTGATTCCCTTTTGCAAGCATTACTAACCATTAGCTAGTTCTCAGGATAACTCACTGGCCATGACCATAAATAATGATGTGTCATCTCACAATAAATGCTTAGCTGTGACCAGCGTCAGTGGTCAAGGTGTACTATCACCTTTTCCATATTATATTGTTCATCAACATTGATTTCACATCCATCAGATATACATGGACTGGCTATTGGTTGATTACTGTTTTTGTGCCCACTGAAGAGAGTGATTTGTCACCTTCATGGGTTTAATGACACATGACTGATCCATCTATCCCTTTTATATTCCATGAAGCTGACATGTCAATGTCCTTGTTGGTCATCCTGTACATGTGTAGTGTGCGTGATGTACATGTGGTGGCATGTTGGTGTATGTACCTGACGTGGAGGCTGGATCACCAGGCCTGAAGCTCCTGTGGCGGGCACAAGGCTCAGTAGGTCCTTGAGGTCTCTGTCCCACTTATTGTAGGTTACAGTCACTCCGGGGGCACCACTTGTCGAGGAGGCCATCTCCTTGGCCATCTTCCTCCTCACCAGGACTCTGACATCATCGAACCTGTGCTACCACCTACTCTCACTCTGTATATCCAACCTCCAAGCTCTTGGACCTGCGTGCTACTTTGGAAGAATCTACAACACAGTCAATGCATGGGCGTGTGGAACGCAGCTTTATTATCTCCCTCAGAATCCCGCTTTTCATTGGCTCTGAGGCCTGAGCCACACTCCGCAATTCATGGGTTGGGTTATAACAGCGGACCGCATCTATTTCAGCCCACTGACAGCTTGAGGGCCCGGGCCCTTTGGTTGTGGCCTTGTTAATTGTAATTGCTCTGTAACTCTAGCAGATTTATGGGCTAGGTGATGGCCGCTGCGGGCTTGGAATTTAATGGGGCACTGTGTTTTAAGGTGTAACTGTTAAGTTGGGCCAATAAAAAATATTTTGTGGTTAGTACCACTCGCAGTTCGCTCCCAGTTCCAGGGTCAGGCTATTGTCCTGGTCAGGTTCGAACTGTTCCAACTATGGTGCTTTGTCCCGTGGTTAACCACAAATTAGGAAATACTTGACCTAAGTAATTGTTCATGACCTCCTATGTGATATAATAGGTAGACTGTGCTTCCCATAACCCAGGTCTGTTCACCCTAGTTTCATGGTTCCCCTCTTGAATTAGACTCCGACCCATAGCTCAGACACCCTGTCTGGGATACATATGTATGGTGTTTTTAATTTAGAGAGAAGGCATTTATTATTTTTTTTTAAATCTCAAAAATAATGTCCTGGATACTGATGACTTGGCATAAGCATCTGCAAATTGTCCTAACATCATGCTAAGCCGTCCTGTGTGAGGGAATACAAAACCTGGTTACCTGCAGCCTAGCAACCTTTTTCAAGCCCAATGAAGAGTGGGTTGTGACACTTTATTTCTTTATCAATACAGACAGGGCTGATTAAGCCAAAGCTCTTCTAGCACAAACCATTTACATTAGAATAAAGAACAAGAAAAAGCAGTGCCCTTAGACTTCAGCAGTAACAGTATTGATACAATTAATGATTCCTTTGACTGGACAATCAGACGAATATTTACTGAAAAATAGGTCCAAGCTAATAATATATTTTAAGGTGGTCTAGAAACTGCCCATTAAAGGCCACTTCCATACATAATTTTGACTTAAATAATGAACCAATAACATAAATAATCAACCATGTTGAATATAAGACAATAGTTTACTCTACTTATTCTTTTGGTGAAAGAAAAGATAAGTGTTAGCAAGATTTCAAATTTACTTAGTTTACTTAGTTAAATCCTATCAGTAATTCCCAGTAAAGATCTTCTGTAGACATTTTCTCACTCAACAACAATTTATCTTTAATCTCTTGGGACCCTTTACAATATCTCCTGTATCTATAGACTTAGGCCCCTATGAAAAAATGAATGGTGATACTGTTCTAGTCCATGTGGGTGAACTGATATGTATTAACTCCTTGATCACCAAGATGATAGAAAGATTTGCAAGCTTGAGACTGTTGTGCAATTAATTGATTTTTGATTGAGTATTGATTTTATATTTGCATTTACAGTGCTACAAACAGGTGTTTAACCCCCTTGCGATTCCTATCTGGTACTCATAGGATTTTCTTCTATATTTGCCATTTCGGGCTTGAGGAATTGTAGCAATTGAATAGCGATTTGCGATTGTAACATTTACAGGCTTAAAAGATCAAAGGCTTAGCTGGGTCGGAGTTACGATTTTAATAATTGCAGGGATTTTGAGCTTAACCTGCGAATTTTATGGGGTGTGACAGAACCGGCCTTAGGCTACTGGTTGCTCTGGTGATTTTCCCATAAACCACGGAGTCAGATATACTTTTAGCTGTGTTTTAATAAAGGCTTTCAAAAACAAACAATAGTTTAACTTCAGCATAAAAGAAACCTCTACAGAAACGGGCTTGCTAATTTTCAGGAACACCCTGTCTAGCCCTGAGACCGCTTCTCGGTCTGCAGGTAAAACAATTACTGTTCACACAGAGGAGTGGTACCTTTAAGTTCAGTCTCTTTCAGCTTCTCAGCTGCAATGGATCCTTTGTCGGTCCTCTACTTTTACAGTAGACAGTCTCTCAGGTGAGTATTGTTGCAGTCACACAGACCGACCCTCTTACTGGCAACTTCCTGTGCTGCTCTGGAAGTCCTGCCAGGTCCTGTTCAGGAGCTCTGTCTCTTCCTCCTCTCAGGTCACGCTGAAGCACTCAGTGCCTCTTCTTAAGCTGCTGGCTGTATTCTCCAGGCAATCCAACTTACTTGCCAGTGTCTCTCTGTACTTTATTCTGTATTATAAGCAGTCTTCCTGACTGTCTTACTTCAGAGCTTATATCAGCTCAGCTCTCAGGATCCAGTCTTCCTGACTTTCTCACCTCAAAGCTTCTCCCATAGACTGCAGCTCTACACAGACTCCTCACGGCACTTAGGCCAGAGCCTAATCAGCCACTCCCCCATGTCTGCTTTCCGTGTTTTAAAGTGAAGTTGCACCTGCAACAATTAGGGAGTTCTTCTGTCAAGAACTCTTTACACTAATTTACTTGGCACCATCCTCTAGGGGGCAAACGGTTACAGCGGCTAGTGAAAAAACGCAAATTGAATAGCAAATTCTTTTATGGGCTTTATTATGGGCCACAGTAATTTGCAATTGTTCAGTTTAGTAAGGTCCTTAGTGTCTATTTTTATTTTATTTGACCTTAGTTGCCTTCTGCCATTCATTCATACAACAATCTATTTATGCCTCCACTTCAAATCACGGTTTACATGCACAGTATTATTCAACAACTTTTTCTTCAGAACTACATAATTTGGGGTATTTATCCTCTGTCCAGTTCTGTATTACAAACAAATATCCACATATATCACAAACTCGCTCACTTCATTTTTCCAGGCACAATCCAGTCTCTCACTTGTTTAGTCTCTCTGCTTTTCATCAAAGACCATTTCCTTCTTAAAGTCATACATAGAATCTCATTATCCAGAGATACAGGCTCAACATCAGTAACTACTGTGTCCTTTCTACCAATTCTATTACATTGACTAGCGACTTGCCCATCAAAAATTACTGCAATAAAATTTTAAGCCTGGCAATGCTGTTTGCCAGACAATGCGATGCTCCCCCCCCCTAACTTACAGGCCTCAAGATGAGTGCATTTGGCGCTCATTGCGTGCCTCTCCCACCGTCTACTTTACGGGGCTCGCGATGTGCCCCTCAATGAGGGCTTTGCCACTTATTGCAGGCGTCAGCCAACCTGCCACTTTCATACTTCGCAATGAGCACCTTTGGCGCTCAGTGCAAGCCACTTCCCCTCTACTTTACAGGGCTTCGTTGTCCAACCCTCAACTTTCTAAATGTTAAACTGAAAGGGGAGACAAAATAAAATAAACTAGTATACAATAATTTACATATCAGTCCTACACAACTCAATTTCAAAGGAAAATATCAAATACAAAACATAAGGGCAGAAATATTGCAATATGGAACAAGCATAGGAAAGAGGTTAGAAACAGATGACAAGAAATGACTAGAGGGGGGCATATTTTCTTTATTGTGCATAGACGGATGTAGTTTAGATGCGTTATTTTATTTCATATATCATTTTTTTATACCTCCTCCTGATGGATATCTATGTGGCAATGTCTCTAATTATGGGTTACCCATAATTATTTTTTATATTCCTCATCGGTCTGGTATGGTCTTTTGCAGAGTCATCTACAGGAAATTGATATTAAGTGGTATTAATATGAATATTAATATTTATGGGTAATATTTAATTTACATTTAGGGATTTTATCTATATATTTACACAGTTAATAAATACTAGTCTCTTGAGGGACTTATTCATTATCTTTAAGAGCTCCTGAAATAGGTACTTCATTTATTTTTTGAATATATATTGAGGAAGCATGAGGCAGCAGTGTCTAGCAGCAGGAAACCTCAGTTTTGGTGTCAAATGAGTGGGTGGGGCGCTCTGTTTTGCAGCCAAATTACACGGGGCAGCACCAGAGGGTTAAAATACACCAAACCATTTAATAGTGCTTTATCTCTGCATAAGTGTTTATATATTTTTGAAGATTTCATCATTGAGAAAGCCCAGGTACAGGGCGAAATATGCTTGATATATGTTTTTATACTGATTATCATCATATGGGCAATAAACTATTTTTATTAATTAAATTTGTGTGAATAGTTTTATTTATTCTACATAAGGTTATAAGGGGGAGATCCCATATACTGTGACATTTACTGGGGTTACTTCTGAATATACTCTAGAACCAGGACTATTCAAGTCTGCAGTTTGTATTTCAGAATATAGGGGCCTTCTAACTAAAACTCCATGTGACCACTGCTTATGTTTTTATGTGCCTGATAAAATAAACAATCTGTATTGATACTAATTGAACTTGTGAACCTTGGACTGGAGGAATCACTGCTACCACATACTTGGAAAGTCCTCTATGCGGGATTTATATATATGTGCGAATTTACTACATTTCCATGCTGAATCATTGAATACATTTAATGGATCTACATTAGGAAGTGGCCTTTGCACTTGTTTTATCCATTACCCTTTTTTGTCACAAAAAATCAATCCCACCCTTACTTGAGTATCAGTCTGCCAAAGGCACTTTGAAGCTGGTAAGTTCAGAGAAACGTCAGTCTTCACTCCCAAGTTGACAGGTGCTAGCTGTGCACACCGATCACAACCACTAATGCAGATTTACAAAGCTGGTACTGCTTACTTTATATCCCAGTGACCTTGGCTGTGGGGCAGAGCTGCAGTCCTGTCATTTCCTGTAGGTGTTACAGAAGAGATATTGTCTGCCCACATTCTCCACCAAAATGTAGGAGAAAAAATTATTTTCAGTTCTTTCTCTACAAAACTCACTCAAGTAAGGAATGAATAGCAGCAACATCAATCAAGTTTCTTTATTTTACAAATCTGGTGAACATAAGACAGATACATGTGGAGTGGTCTGATTTCATTATTATTAGCATAGCATATTATAGTTTTCTTAGCAGGTGGCGATAAAGTAACATACACCAGTACACCGGGTTGGATCTAGGACTGATAACAAGAAATACATGCTAAAGGAATGTTTCCAATTCCCCTGTGCTAGTCTCTGACTGTCACAGAAAAACAATTGAAAAAGTGTGCAAAACTAAAAACTGGATACAAAATGGATGCCGTGTCTACTGTTCCATGCATGGGTATACAATATAAATGAGTGAATATATCACATAATAAAACACAGTAGACATGCAAAATATATATTTTGCCTACACAATCCAGACAGCCCTGGGAAGCAAGAGACAGGAAGCACGATGATCCAAGAATTACAGCAATATTCGTAGCCAGGGTGTACTGGATGAAAGGTGGCTGAAGAAGCAAGGTTACCATGTAACACAGCAATGATGGTAGCCAGGTGGTTTAGCAGCATTATTGGGAAGAGGTAACTGGAGGACAGGTGACACAGTAAGCCAGATGATCAGGTAGTACAGAAATACTGGTAGACAGGTGGTATAGCAGAACAGACTGTTCACTTCCTCCCGTGGCAACTAGCAGCTTCCTCTTTTTTATGCAAGATAAAATGTTCCCCTTAACTGTCTCAATAAAATGTATTTTATACAATGTACAGAATGACATAATATAGTTACATAGTTACATAGTAATTGAGGTTGAAAAAGACTTTCAGTCCATCAAGTTCAACCTTTTAAGGTCTCCACTAATCTGCAAAATGCAAATTAGTTGTTAATTAATTGATACAGAGGAAGGCAAATAGAAAAAACCCTGTGAAACTTTGCCAATCGTCTCAAAGGGAAAAATAAAATAAAAATGAATTCCTTCCTGACCCCAGGTACTGGCGATCGTATTGCTCCCTAGATCAATATTCCCTCTCTAATTATCCAGGATAACCCTGAATACCCTTTTTAACTAAACATAAATCCACTCCCTTTTTAAAGTTATTTATGGAATCCGCTGTAACTACCTCCTTTGGTAGAGAATTCCACAGATTAACCACCCTTACTGTGAATAATTATTTTCTTTCTTTAAGGTGGAATCTTTTTACTTAACCTCAAAGGTTGTCCTCTTGCAAAACTTCTTGGCACAAAAAGCTCACTTGACAAATCTTTATACTGACCCTGGATGTATTTTGTATTTATATAGGGTAATCATATTTCCTCTTAGATGCCTTTTTTCCAGGGAAAATAAGTTTAATTTGGTTAATCTTTCTTCATAACTTAGCCCCTCCATTCCCCTTATTAGTTTTGTAGCCCTTCTCTGTACCTTTTCCGGCTCTAACATGTCCTTTTTATGAAATGGGGCCAAAAATGGTACTCCATATTCCAAATGAGGGCTTACTAGGGATTTGTATAGTGGCAGAATTATATTTGCTTCCCTTGCTTCTATCCCCTTGTTAATACATGCTAATATGTTATTTGCCTTTGCAGCTGCTGCTTGGCATTGAGCACTGTTACCTAGGTGGTTGTCCACAAGTACTCCCAAATCCCTTGCAATATCTGATACCCATATATTTGCTCCATTATGATTATAAAGTGCATGGCTATTTTTCCTTCCCAGATGCATAACTTTACATTTATTCGTATTAAATTTCATCTGCCATTTAGATTCCCATTCCTCTATTTTTTTTAAATCCTTTGGAGGGAAAGTACCTTCTTATCTGATTTAATTACGTTGCACAATTTTGTGTCATCAGCAAAAATGGAGACACTACTTTCCAGTCCAACCTCTAAGTCATTAATAAATATGTTAAAAAGGATAGGACCTAATACTGAACCCTGAGGAAACCCATTTACCACTTTAGTCTAATCAGAGTATGTTCCATTTACCACAACCCTTTGCTTCCTGTCTTTTAGCTAGCATTCGATCCATGAGCAGATATTTGCTGCAATTCCTGTATCCCTTAGTTTGCACAATAGTCTTCCATGTGGCACTGTATCAAAAGCCTTTGCAAAATCCAAAAGACTACACCCACTGAGTTGCCTTGATCCAAGTCCCTACTAACCTCTTCATAGAAACTAATTAGATTTTTTTGACATAAACTATCCCTCATAAATCCATGTTGGCTCCTACTTATAATCCTGTTCAACTAGACATATTTTTGTATATTATCCCTTATTAACACTTCCAAAAGCTTTCTCACTACAGAAGTGAGGCTCACTGGTTTATAATTCCCCACATTTGCTCTTGCTCCCTTGTTAAATATAGGTATCACATCTGCTTTTCTCCAGTCATCTGGTAGTGACCCAGTGTTGAGTGAATCATGAAAAATTAGATATAATGGTTTGGCTATTACAGAACCGAGTTCCCTCAGTACCAGTGAATGTATTCCATTAGGACCTTTTGGCTTTATTAACATTTATTTTTTCCAACCTCTTTTGGATTCTTTCCTGCATTAACCAATTATTCGGTGAAGGTAGTGTAGCCCCATTATGTTGCAGTGTCCCAACCACTGGTACCTCCCTTGTGTATAGCAAAGAAAAGAACCAATTTAACTAATCTGCCTTTTCCTGGTCACTAATTATCAGACAGCCTGTGTCACAATGTAATGCTGCTATTGCTTCCTTCCTGGTCTTCTTTCCATTAACATATTGACATTTTTTTTTAATTGTAAGTCTTACTCTCTTTTGCAACTAATGTTTCATTTTCTATGTTAGCCAGTCTAATAGCCCTTTTGCAAGCCTTGTTAATTTCCTTGTACTCATGCAAAGCAGTCTCTGTCCCCTCTTATTTGTATGATTTAAACATATCTTGATCTTTAAATCATTGTTAATCCACACTGGATGTGATTTGCTCCTTTTGCTTTTATTCCCATGTATTATATGCTGATAAGTATGTATATTTAGTAAGGATTTAAATGTTGTCCATTTATATTCAGTATTTTTACCTGTCAGTTCTTTGTCCCAGTCTATACTTTGTATTGCTGCCCTTAGACCGTTAAAATCGGCCCTTTTAAAATTAAGAGTTTTTGTTGGCCCCTTAGAGTTTCTTTTTTTTAAATTCAATATCAAATGAGACTGTGTTGTGATCACCGTTTCCCAAAGGTTGACCTATTGCAGCCATTGATACCATATACATTATTTTTGTGATGACTAAATCCAAGAAAGCTTCATTTTAGTAGGCTCTTGTATAACCTGGGCTAGATAAAGATCCCTGAGTGTGCTCAAGAACCTGCTCCCCTTAGCTGAACTGCTGGTCTCATTTAACCAGTTTATTTCTGGGCAATTAAAATCTCCCATTATTAGAACTTGCCCATGCTTAGCTGCATTTCCAATCTGTAACAATAATTGTATTTCCTTGCTTTCAATTATATTTGGGGGTTTATAGCATACTTCAACTAATATTTTTTTAGAATTTGCTGCTCCACTATTTAAATCTACCCACAAACAACATTACCGCTAGTTCAGCATAAATATCTTCTCTGACTATAGGCTTAAATTCAGGTTTGACATATAGACAAATCCCTCCTCCTCTTTGACCATTGCCCCTATCTTTCCTAAATAGGTTATACCCATCAAGATTAAAAGTCCTGTCATGAGATTTATCCCACCATGTGTTGGTAATGCCTATAAAACCTAGGCGCAAGTACTCTGGTTATTTGGTTTATTGATTACAATAGAGAGGTTTATATATGTTTGAGCTATTTTTTGCCTGTGTTACTTTACTCCTTGTGACTACTGTGAATTGCCAGTCAGCATTAATGACATATAGTAGTCTCAGGCAAACAGGAGTTGCATCACTATTGTATGCTATAACACATCATTTGTACATATTTTTTATAAACCCCCCTGTACCTTTTTTCACAACCAGTAAAGTACTTCCATGCGCTTTTTTCTACATTGGTTTTAACCACACTTTTTTGAGCTAAACACTTTTTATATATTTTCATACTTTTGTCCTCCCAAGGATTAGCAAATTTATTTTGCCATATGAGGGAAGACTGTATGTACTCAAGAATATACCAGCTAGTAGCTCATTTAAAGGAATCATCCATTCCAAACCCTATAGTTCCTATATATTTATTCTACTATTATTACCATTGTTAAGGTGTTAGGCACCAAGGAACTTTTTTACAGTGATATACTTAATCAATGCCTATAAAATCCAATTTTTCATTAATTGCCAATAATTCTAACTCTCTATTTTCCTGACAAGCTTCTGGCATTAAAAAGCATACATCTTATGTTATGAGTTTGTTGTTTTGAGGTGCCTGCCTCTGTACTTGTGTTACTTAGTAATACCTCCGAATTGACTATACTAATCCTTCCCCCATCTCCTCCCCCATGAGTAGTTAATTCATCCTTAATCACTTCTACACTTTCTACCCCATTACATTCATCTTATCCCCCCCCCCACCTACTAGTTTAAAAACTCCTTTAGCCGTTCTACCATCCTATCCTTAGCACAAAAGCTCCCTCATCATTAAAGTGCAATCCATCCCTGCTATAGAGATTGTACCCAAGCGAGAAATCAGCCCAGTGTTCTAAAAACCAGAACCACTCCTTAATGCACCACATTTTTAGCCATGCATTAACCTCTCTAAGCTATTTCTGTCTCCCTTGGATAGCATGTGGCACTGGTAGTTTCTTAGAAAATACTACCTTGCTCGTAGTACATCATTTTTCAAGGATGTGAGTGTCTTTTAGGCTGTTTGAAATGTTACATTTGTATTACTAGAATATATTAACACCTAGTTCTACATCCTGGTTCAGTCTTTTGAATAAATAACTTGTGATATCCATGAGTCATCTGTATAATATTGACTGTACTTACACATGATGAGTTGTGTCAAGTACGCTTTACTTAGCATTAATGATTTTACTTCAGAAATTGGAGTCACCCCAGCACACTTCAGACTGATCTCTAAAATGTTCAAAAAGACAATAACAGGATGTATCTATTCTTGAAAAACTCTACTGTCCTTAATCACCATGTACCACTCAAGGCTGTGTGATGTATTCTATTTTCACTGGGCCTCTAGGATAAGGGATTCACTTAACTGGTGGTACCATGTCTAGCTCTGTGTATATTCACTGTACTATAGAGGTGGTTGTTTTACTGTACTGTAATACTGGGTGCATTATAGTTGTGGGTAACATCTTGCTATAGTGATTATAGTAATGTTAAATGCACCTGATATTTGTATATATTTATTTGGGGTCAGCCCCCTCTCTCTGATGTAGCTGATGTGTGGCCGGAAGCTATGCCCAATTAGGCTTATTTAGAGGGCCATGGGCTGGTGAATAAATGGAATGAGATGGGGTGGGGGTCAGGATCTACGTGTGCAAAGGTTAGAGGAAGGGGAGTGCCTATTTAAACGGAGGGGGAGAGGGACCACCCCACAATACCAGGTAACCTTACCTTGAAATTTGTGGTCGGCCCCATCTCCCTGATGTAACTGATGTGTGGCTGGAAGCTACGCCCAATTAGGCCTGCTTAGAAGGCCAAAAGAAAACCAAGAATAAATAAATAAATAATTTGAATGCTTCTCGAGTTTCTGTTTGGGATCTGGAGGTAGTGATAATAGCGATTAGTTGATGTGGCCCGATGACTTAATGATTTAGACAGTGTATTAAATATGGAGGCTGACGAGGCTGCTCCCATTCTGAATGTGTCTGGTATGTGAATGCAACATCATTATCTCAATGTGGTATGGGTTTTGGAGTCCTTAGGGGATATGAGTTGCAAATGAGTGGAATGGGAATTAGTTTCTAGGTTACATAGTAATTAAGGTTGAAAAAAAGTCTTTAGCCCATCAAGTTCAACCCTCCTAGATCTCCTCTGATCTGCAATATGCGGATTAGTTGTCAATTGATGCAGAGGAAGGCAAACTAAAAAAAAACAATTGAAACTGTATCAATTGTCTCAAAAGGGGGAAAGAATAAATTCCTTCCTGACCCCAGATACTAGCGATCGGACTCCTTCTTGGATCAATACTCCCTCTCTAATTAGCCAGGATAACCCAGAATGGCCTTTATATCCAAAATATATCCAATCCTGTTTAAAGAAATCTATTCTATGTTAGTGTGAACAACCTGGAGCTACACGCTTGTGGAGTGATTCAGAAGCTTCCTAGATGGAAGTGGTCAGTGACAAATGCAAGTGGTGTATAAATGAAGCATGGTCATGAACTCGTAGAAGTGAGCATAGTGGCATATAGAGAGGGGAGCGAGATTCCTGCCGAAATAGAGAGATGAGAGGGAGTGGTGGAAGAAGCCCTTGGACGAGCTGGGAATTCCTTTGTGAAGAACACGATCAGAGATGCATTGGGAGGACGAGAAAGTTAAGCGAAATTGAAACAAGAGAGAAAGGGATGAGGAGAAGAAAAGGGGAAGAAGGCCAAATGAACTATCCCTCATAAATCCATGCTGACTCCTACTTATAATCCTGTTCAAATAGACATATTCTTGTATATTATCCTTTATTAACCCTTCTAAAAGCTTTACCACTACAGAAGTGAGGCTCACTGGTCTATAATTCCCCGGATTTTCTCTTGCTCCCTTCTTAAATATAGGTATCACCTCTGCTTTTCTCCAGTAATCTGGTAGATACCCTGTGTTGAGTGAATCTTGAAACATTAGATCTAATGGTTTGGCTATTACAGAACCCAGTTCCCTCAGTACCCTTGGATGTATCCATCAGGACCTGGGTCTTTATTAAAAAAAAAAATGTTTTAACCTCTTTTGGATTACTTCCTGCGTTAAACAATTATTTGGTGAAGGTAGTCCCAACCACTGGTACCTCCCTTGTGTATACCGAGGAAAAGAACCTATTTAGCTAATGTGCCTTTTCCTGGTCACTCATTTTCAGACAGCCTGTGTCACATTGTAATGTTCCTATAGCTTCCTTTCTGACCTTCATCCCATTAATATATTTAAAAAAATATGTTAGGGTTAGTCTTACTCTCTTTTGCAACTAATTTTTACCTGTCAGTTCTTTGTCCCAGTCTATACTTTGTATTGCTGCCCTTAGACCATTAAAATCAGCCCTTTTAAAATTAAGAGTTTTTGTTGGCCCCTTAGAGTTTCTTTTTTTTAATTCAATATCAAATGAGACTGTGTTGTGATCACCGTTTCCCAAAGGTTGCCCTATTGCAGCCATTGATACCATATACATTTTTTTGTGATGACTAAATCCAAGAAAGCTTCATTTCTAGTAGGCTCCTGTATAACCTGGGCCAGATAATGATCCCTGCGTGTACTCAAGAACCTGCTCCCCTTAGCTGAACTGCTGGTCTCATTTATCCAGTTTATTTCTGGGCAGTTAAAATCTCCCATTATTAGAACTTGCCCATGCTTAGCTGCATTTCCAATCTGTAACAATAATTGTATTTCCTTGCTTTCAATTATATTTGGGGGTTTATAGCATACTTCAACTAATATTTTTTTAGAATTTGCTGCTCCACTATTTAAATCTACCCACAAACAACATTACCGCTAGTTCAACATACATATCTTCTCTGACTATAGGCTTAAATTCAGGTTTGACATATAGACAAATCCGTCCTCCTCTTTGATTATTGCCCCTATCTTTCCTAAATAGGTTTTACCCATCAAGATTAAAAGTCCAGTCATGAGATTTATCCCACCATGTGTTGGTAATGCCTATAAAATCCAATTTTTCATTAATTGCCAATAATTCTAACTCTCTATTTTCCTGACAAGCTTCTGGCATTAAAAAGCATACATCTTATGTTATGAGTTTGTTGTTTTGAGGTGCCTGCCTCTGTACTTGTGTTACTTAGTAATACCTCCGAATTGACTATACTAATCCTTCCCCCATCTCCTCCCCCATGAGTAGTTAATTCATCCTTAATCCCTTCTACACTTTCTACCCCATTACATTCATCTTATCCCCGCCCCACCTACTAGTTTAAAAACTCCTTTAGCCGTTCTACCATCCTATCCTTAGCACAAAAGCTCCCTCATCATTAAGGTGCAATCCATCCCTGCTATAGAGATTGTACCCAAGTGAGAAATCAGCCCAGTGTTCTAAAAACCAGAACCACTCCTTAATGCACCACATTTTTAGCCATGCATTAACCTCTCTAAGCTATTTCTGTCTCCCTGGGACAGCATGTGGCACTGGTAGTTTCTTAGAAAATACTACCTTGCTCGTAGTACATTATTTTTCAAGGATGTGGGTGTCTTTTAGGCTGTTTGAAATGTTACATTTGTATTACTAGACTATATTAACACCTAGTTCTACATCCTGGTTCAGTCTTTTGAATAAATAACTTGTGATATCCATGAGTCATCTGTATAATATTGACTGTACTTACACATGATGAGTTGTGTCAAGTACGCTTTACTTAGCATTAATGATTTTACTTCAGAAATTGGAGTCACCCCAGCACACTTCAGACTGATCTCTAAAATGTTCAAAAAGACAATAACAGGATGTATCTATTCTTGAAAAACTCTACTGTCCTTAATCACTATGTACCACTCAAGGCTGTGTGATGTATTCTATTTTCACTGGGCCTCTAGGATAAGGGATTCACTTAACTGGTGGTACCATGTCTAGCTCTGTGTATATTCACTGTACTATAGAGGTGGTTGTTTTACTGTACTGTAATACTGGGTGCATTATAGTTGTGGGTAACATCTTGCTATAGTGATTATAGTAATGTTAAATGCACCTGATATTTGTATATATTTATTTGGGGTCAGCCCCCTCTCTCTGATGTAGCTGATGTGTGGCCGGAAGCTATGCCCAATTAGGCTTATTTAGAGGGCCATGGGCTGGTGAATAAATGGAATGAGATGGGGTGGGGGTCAGGATCTACGTGTGCAAAGGTAAGAGGAAGGGGAGTGCCTATTTAAACGGAGGGGGAGAGGGACCACCCCACAATACCAGGTAACCTTACCTTGAAATTTGTGGTCGGCCCCATCTCCCTGATGTAACTGATGTGTGGCTGGAAGCTACGCCCAATTAGGCCTGCTTAGAAGGCCAAAAGAAAACCAAGAATAAATAAATAAATAATTTGAATGCTTCTCGAATTTCTGTTTGGGATCTGGAGGTAGTGATAATAGCGATTAGTTGATGTGGCCCAATGACTTAATGATTTAGACAGTGTATTAAATATGGAGGCTGACTAGGCTGCTCCCATTCTGAATGTGTCTGGTATGTGAATGCAACATCATTATCTCAATGTGGTATGGGTTTTGGAGTCCTTAGGGGATATGAGTTGCAAATGAGTGGAATGGGAATTAGTTTCTAGGTTACATAGTAATTAAGGTTGAAAAAAAGTCTTTAGCCCATCAAGTTCAACCCTCCTAGATCTCCTCTGATCTGCAATATGCGGATTAGTTGTCAATTGATGCAGAGGAAGGCAAACTAAAAAAAAACAATTGAAACTGTATCAATTGTCTCAAAAGGGGGAAAGTATAAATTCCTTCCTGACCCCAGATACTAGCGATCGGACTCCTTCTTGGATCAATACTCCCTCTCTAATTAGCCAGGATAACCCAGAATGGCCTTTATATCCAAAATATATCCAATCCTGTTTAAAGTTATCTATTCTATGTTAGTGTGAACAACCTGGAGCTACACGCTTGTGGAGTGATTCAGAAGCTTCCTAGATGGAAGTGGTCAGTGACAAATGCAAGTGGTGTATAAATGAAGCATGGTCATGAACTCGTAGAAGTGAGCATAGTCGCATATAGAGAGGGGAGCGAGATTCCTGACGAAATAGAGAGATAAGAGGGAGTGGTGGAAGAAGCCCTTGGACGAGCTGGGAATTCCTTTGTGAAGAACACGATCAGAGATGCATTGGGAGGACGAGAAAGTTAAGCGAAATTGAAACAAGAGAGAAAGGGATGAGGAGAAGAAAAGGGGAAGAAGGCCAAATGAACTATCCCTCATAAATCCATGCTGACTCCTACTTATAATCCTGTTCAAATAGACATATTCTTGTATATTATCCTTTATTAACCCTTCTAAAAGCTTTACCACTACAGAAGTGAGGCTCACTGGTCTATAATTCCCCGGATTTTCTCTTGCTCCCTTCTTAAATATAGGTATCACCTCTGCTTTTCTCCAGTAATCTGGTAGATACCCTGTGTTGAGTGAATCTTGAAACATTAGATCTAATGGTTTGGCTATTACAGAACCCAGTTCCCTCAGTACCTTTGGATGTATCCATCAGGACCTGGGTCTTTATTAAAAAAAAAAATGTTTTAACCTCTTTTGGATTACTTCCTGCGTTAACCAATTATTTGGTGAAGGTAGTCCCAACCACTGGTACCTCCCTTGTGTATACCGAGTAAAGAACCTATTTAGCTAATGTGCCTTTTCCTGGTCACTCATTTTCAGACAGCCTGTGCCACATTGTAATGTTCCTATAGCTTCCTTTCTGACCTTCATCCCATTAATATATTTAAAAAAATATGTTAGGGTTAGTCTTACTCTCTTTTGCAACTAATTTTTCATTTTCTATTTTAGCCAGTCTAATAGCCCTTTTGCAAGCCTTGTTAATTTCCTTGTACTCATGCAAAGCAGTCTCTGTCCCCTCTTGCTTGTATAATTTAAATGCCTGTTTTTTACTCTGTATCTTGATCTTTAAATCATTTTTAAATTAAATTGGATGGGATTTACTCCTTTTACTGTTATCCACACATGGTATATGGTGATAAGTATGTATATTTAGTAAGAATTTAAATGTTGTCCATTTATGTTTAGTATTTTTACCTATCAGTTCTCTGTCCCAGTCTATACTTTGTATTGCTGTCCTTAGACCGTTTAAATCTGCCTTTTTAAAAGTAAGAGTTTCTGTTAGCCTCTTACAGTTTGTTTTTTTAATTCAATCTCAAATGAGACTGTGTTGTGATCACTGTTTCCCAAAGGTTGCCCTATTTCAATATTTGATATCATATTGATATTATTTGTGATAACTAAATCTAAGATAGCTTCATTTCTAGTAGGTTCTTGTATAACCTGGGCCATATAATGATCCCTGAATGTGCAAGCTATAACAGAGATAGATGATGTGAGTACAGCGTCAGGCTCTTTATTACTATTCTACAGGTCAGTCAGGGTTTATGAGAGACTGAAGACTGGTCCAATATTTTATATATATGATTTTAGCTATAATACTATCCTATGATTTTATGTACATCTAGGAGGATAGTTTCAGCACTTTATTGAATTTAATATTGGCTATTTCTATACCTTTTGTATATATGTGCATATCTGAATATTCACATTTATCACTGTGTTAATATTTAATTAGAGTATCATTGCATTTAACATTTTTATATTAGCACTTTGTATTACATTACTTATTACTATATTTATTCACATATGCACTATATTTATATCGATATTTATATCTCCTATAGACACTATATACTATGGCTCTTGTGTAGGATTTTTAGGGTCAATATTCACACTGTTTATATAGGGGATTATACCTATATATCTTTATCATTGTACTTAATATAAGGAACTATCCTTTAGGACAATTCCTTTAGCACATATTCACCAATTCATTTATATCGCTCTTTATATCCACAGTATTAATCCTGTCCATATATGTGTATATAGATTCTTTGGTTTTATAGCTATAATTGGTATCCCTTTATATATGCATTTCTTATTCTATTCTATTTTAATACGGCGTGATTCAGTATTTTAAACTATTATTACATTTGATATTTTATTCTCTCTTTTTAAATTTATTGTATAGTCTTCATCAGGTGTTAAGCACCAGGGACCCAAGCCAGGGGTTCCATACTCTATTGTAATTGTAGCAACCTAGGTCAGATAATGATCCCTGGGTGTACCCAAGAACCTGCTGAGTGTGAGTGTTTGTGTGAGTGTCTGTGTGAGTGTGTGAGTGTCTGTGTGAGTGTCTGTCTCTGTGAGTGTATGTCTGTGTGAGTGTCTGCCTGTGTGAGTGTTTGTGTGAGTGTCTGTGTCCATGTGATTGTCTTTTTCTGTGAGTGTCTGTCTGTGTGAGTGTCTGTGAGTGTGAGGGTCTGTGTCTGTGTGTAAGTGTCTGTGAGTGTCTATGAGTGTTTGTTAGTGTCTGAGTGTCTTTGTGAGTGTCTCTGTGTCTGTGATAGAGAGTGTCTGTGTGAATGTCTGTGTCTGCATGAGTGTCCGTGTGAGTGTCTGAGTGTCTGCGTGAGTGTCTCTGTGAGTGTCTGTGTCTCTTTGTGAGACAGTGGGTCTGTGTGTGTGTGAGAGAGTGTGTCTGTGTGTGTCTCTTTGGGCTGGGGGAGGTAACAAGGCAATTCACTGGGGCAGAGGGAGGTGATGGGGCAATTCAGTGAGACTGGGGGAAGTTTTACCTGGGATGTAGCAGACCTTGTTCTGGGTATTACACAAATCTAAAAGAATGCTACAGCTCAGTTCACAGACCAAAAAGATACAATTTATTAGTTATGCTAATTTTCACTGGGAATTTCCGGGGTTGTCAACATTGATAGAAAACAGTTTGCAAATGCAAGAAATTCAGCAAACTTTACGGTAACTGTTTAAATATTTAGTTTGGTATTTTTTCATTCAAAGATTTTTTTTCACACTCTACTAATTCTCCTCTATCAGATGCATTCACAATCCAGCTCACATGCATACAACTTTAAGGTTGGTGTACTATTGAGAAGCTGTTAGCAGCAGATAAAAAGTTACATTTGGCCAGCAGCAGACACTGTCCCACTGTCCCACTGTCCCAGCAATGGTCAGTTTGAGATGGAAGTGAAACCTCACCTGGTCAGGTCAGTAGCAGTTAATCCAAATCTGCCCTGCCAGTGTATCTATCCTGAACCCCAGCAAATGACCGACTGTTGCCAGCAGTGAAGTAGTTCCACTCAGCCAGCACATACTCTGTGCTATGATTTCCAGTGAGAGAGGATTCCCGGTCAGAGTGGTCCCTAGTAAAAAGGCCAAAAAAACACAGAAGGGAGAGTAAGGAAAGGCAGGAGGCAGGAAAAAACGAGAAGAGCAAAGGAGGGAATGAGGTGGACAGATGCAGGAGGGGGAGGGGGAGAGGACTCTCCCACAATACCAGGTAACCTTACCTGGAAATATATGTAGTTGTCATGAGGACCTGCCAATGAATAAACACACTGTTTAGATTGTCTCATCTGCAGGCTCCAGTGTATAAGTGCTGGAAGAAGGTTTGCTGCAGGAAAACTATTTTTCATGTGTCCACTTTAAAAGAAAAGTTCTTTCCCCATTTAACATGATAAAGTATAAACCTTTTATTTTATGCTGTATCTTTATAAGGTAATCCTGGGATTAAGCTGATTCAGTAACGAGGCATATGAGGAATGTTGATATTATGCAAATAATTTATACTTTATGCCACTTATACTACATATTTATCAATTATAACAATGGATATATTTATTCCACATATAGAGATGGTCTAGGCATTTATAAAAACATTTTCAATTTAAAAATAGTGGTACTTTATCCCAATCCATTTATCAGATTTATAATTAGGGACACAGATAGAGTGCCACTGTCTGGACCTAATATAACATATCACTTCTATCAATAGTATAAGGATATAGGATTGCCTACTCAGTTATCAGCACTATTTTGATGACAAATTAGCTCTGTTTTAATTTAATAAAAATGTATATATAATAATGAGGTGTTATGCACTAGGATATACTTTTTTATAGGTCACAATTATAATTAATTGGGGAAAGTGCTTAAAACCTAATACTCATTGATATTTGTTTACTGTGGGTATAATCCTTAGAGTGTGGTATAGGGCAAAAACATGAACCTCCTTTTTTGGAGTGACAGACCCTATTTTCAGGCAAATTCCCCTGTCCCTCTTAACCTCCCAAATGTTCATGATTTAAAGGAAAATGCCACAATTAAAGCACAACCTGTATTTTGAGCCCAGACCTTGTCCATTTTTTTATTCCAAAAAAGGGGAATAAAGAGTAATTATCCAGGGTATCTCTAGAAAACACATATAATAATTGGATATGAACACATATCTCCTAAGTTATGTAGTTATTGAGAAAATATAATTGGCAGTGTGAAAATTGACCATAGAAAGCAAAGAGAAAAAAGTACACCTTTAATTCCAATGATATTATATACCCTAATAGGATGATCCTGCATATGTGGAAAAATAATCTAAATCAAAATACCTTATTAAAATATGATTTTATTAATGTACACAATATACACAAAACAATAAAATAACTAAAATCACGGTAGTCCGGCCATCTACAAAATGTGATTACATAGATGCAAAACTTAATGATAAATGAATTAATCCAACTGTACATCTATATAGAATATGATATAAATCTACACAGATTAAATCAGAAATAGACTAGTAGATACAAATCTATATAGTTAGTTAGAAATTCATACAATAAAACGTAAATATACGGTATCTAGGTTGCATATGTGTCATAGATTTATACATTCATAATGCAAGTGCCACCTTCATTCTATAGTGGGGAGTGTATAGGCAGGTAGGGGAGACTATAGTTGTACCACTGTGGCCCTCTCTGTAAATACACTAGCTGTTAAAGTATATGGAGGCCCGCTAGTTACCTCCCTAACTGCCTGTATAAATTGTGGCTATACTGTCTATACTGGGACTATGCCCACCACCTGCCCACTTACCCACTCAGAATGACCACTGTGGATTGCATACATAACTCAAAACATCAGCTGAGCTTGGATCCCATGCAAACAGAGATCCAACAGCATGGAGTCAAAAAACGGAAACCGGAAGTAGAAAACCGGAAGTAGACATCCGGAACCGGAAGTGATCAGACGCGCACGTTTCACGCCAGCTTCAACAGGGATCTTATTCCACCTGTTGTTTTCTGTTAACATCTAGGAGAATAATAGAAGCCATTCCATTCTACAGTAATAAACAGTACATTTCTGTTCACATTTGAATGTCCTGCTTCCAGCTCAGAATTCCCGAGAAAAAACATTATTACACTGAATTCTGGGAGCCTTTGCAGGGACATGCAAATGTACCCACAAAGACTACACTCTTTCAATCCATAACCATATGAAACATGGCTTTCCTTAAGCATATGCCCACTACATCAAACAGCTTTGAGCAAAGATAGGGTTGGATTATACACAAAGCCAGGAATGCCACCCACGTACAGCTGTTTCTAGCTTACTGCCTATCATTGGCATGGATCGGGATCTTCACTTGTGTAGTGGATATTTTGAGTAGGTAGTTCACCACAACAATCATTTAATATATGGTGGGCAAAAGAGCGATAGAAGCCCTCCACCGTACAGTAAATAAATAGTACATCTGTCTTCACATTTGAATGTCTAAAACCGGTTACAAAGCTTGTTTCATGATATACATATTAGCGATTTGCCCGTCAAAAATGACGGCAATAAAATTTGAAGCCTTGCGAAGCTTTTTGCCACACAATGCGAGGTTCTCCCCCCTCTAACTTTCGGGCTTCGCCAACCCACAACTTTTGTGCCCCGCAATGAGCGCCAAAGGCGCTCATTGCAAGCCTCTCCCCCCTCTTCTTTCCGGGCCTTGCGATGAGCCATGCAATTTGTCTTCATATACCCTCATGGGACTGATGAAGTTAAATAGAGGCTTATGAGGGTCTGTATAGACCCCCATAAGAGACTGTGTTAAATAGGCTTTGATGGGGTTAAATAGGCCCAGTTAGAGTTACATAGGTACTGTTAGGGTTAAATGTGTACTGTTAGGATTAAATAGGCTACCGGTTGGGTTAATGGGTTATAGTTAGGGTTAATAGTGTAGTGCTTACACTTTGTGTCATGAGGGTCCTGTATGACCCTCATGGCATTTAGAGTGTTATTACATGGGTTAATTAGTGTCCTATAGGCGTCTATATAGACCCCTATTGGAGTGACAGGGTTAATTATTGGCTTATGGGTGTCTGTATTGACCCCCATGAGGGACAGGGTTAATTAATGGCTTATGGGGGTCAGTATTGACCCCCATGAGTGACAGGGTTAATGAAGGGATTCTGGGAGTCTGTATTGACCCCCATGAGTTCTAGGGTTAATGAAGGGATTATGGGGTCTGTATTGTCCCCATGAGTGACAGGGTTTTCTAGGGGCTCATGGGGCTCTGTATAGAGCCCCATGAGTGATAGGGTTATTTTTTTTATCGCAGGTCCTTTAAGGGATCCGCGATAAAATAGGGACACTGCATTGGGGTTAGCACTCCTTCCCCCAGGTCGCCTATCCCTCTCTGATCCCTTTCTCTCCTCTGATCTGTGGAGGAGAGGCGGAGCCGGCAGGGGTGGAGCCAGAAATGGACGGATCCTCTCAGGTAAGGAGCTGCTAACCAGGAGGGTAAGTGAAGAGAAGCGAGAGAGGAAGGGAGTGTGTGAGACAGAGGAGGGAGAAGGAAAGAGAGAGGAGGAGGGAGAGACACAGAGAGAGGCAGAGGGGGGGGAGACAGATGAGGGAGAGATACAGAAGGGAAGAGAGAGAGGGAGAAACAGAGGAGGGAAAGAGAGGGAGAGACAGAGGAGGGAGAGAGGAGAGGGAGAGACAGAGGAGGGAGAGAAAGAAGGGAAGAGAGAGAGTGAGGAGGGAGAGAGAGTGAGGAGGGAGAGAGAGTGGGGAGGGAGGAGAGAGGGAGGAGAGAGAGAGAGGGAGGAGAGAGGGAGGAGGAAGCGAGGGAGAAGGGAGAGAGAGAGGATGGAAGGAGAGAAAGAGGAATGAGAGACAGAAAGAGATAGTGTGGGAGAGAGCAATAGGAAGAGGAGGGAGAAAGAGTGAAAAAGAGAGTGTGATGGAGAGGACGAAGAGAGAGAGTGAAGAGGGGGGGAGCATGAGTGAGAGTGTGTGTATGTGTGTGTGTGAGAGACAGAAGAGGAGGGAGAGAGAGATGAGGAGGGATATATATTTTCAAAAGGTGTAATGAACTTTATTGAAATACACAGTGACATAAATACTTGGGAGATAAAAAGTTACTGACAATTCTATTAGTCTATATGCAGACTAACACAAGGTAATATAATTAAGCTAGGAAGACCGGCTAACCTTACCACTGAGCTGGAGGCTAAATGCATTGTGTTAGGTTTTCACAATGGACATCTTAGGCCTGTCCTATATATGAATCAAAACACTACGTAAAAAAAAAAAAAAAAGCCTAAAATGGATATAATCAGTATAACCAGCTGTTAGCCGGACAATGCCTGAAACACACAGACAAAAGGGGTCACTGAGAATGAGGGTCACCAGATCCTAGACAGCCTTAATAGGGAAATGACATGATTATCACAGGGATAATTATTGGCTGGTCGTCGTAATTAGTGATCTCACTGTATGAACATGTGCTCTGAAAAATAAAGATTATGATCTGCTTGGGACATATGTGAATGGTGTGTTACATTTAAACAGAAGACTTTTATTATAATTTTTTTTCATTTAGAATTTTATTTCTGCAACTTGTCCTTTACCCTGTATCATGAAACTCTTCAACTTGGTCTGGAGAAAGCTGTAACTTGTCCTAGCCTCTGGTTAATCTATCATGTGTGAGGGGATCCTAAGAACCTAACCACCTCTGGGTAGGATTAGTCACATGGCCTTTTCAAGCCCAATGAAGAGTGGTTTGTGACAGACTTTTGACATGTTACTGCAATGGCAAAAAAAACAGCAGTAATGTCTTAACTGGAAATGTCCACACCTGCCTCTTACTCACTGGGTGTCCTTTGCTCTCTAATTCTCTCCACTCTCATTTTTCTTCAGACGCTCTTATTATCTTCCCTCATTGTTTTATCCTAGCTCTCTTATCCCATCCCCTCTTCTTGTTTCGCCTCACTCTCACATTCTCTTTCCACTCCATATTTTCTCTTCATTTTTCTATGCTCTACAATCTCCTTGTTTATCCTCCTTTCTCCTAATACAGTCTGACTGGCCATTATTTTACCAGTACATATCAGTGCTAAGTAGAGATGTCGCGGACAATTTGCCCGCGGACTATTCGCGGCGATTTTGGCTCTTTCGCGCTCGCATCGGACAGCGGACACATGCGCTTTTCGGTCCGTCCCCTATTCTTTATCATTGAGAAAACTTTGACCCTGCACCTCAGAGTCAGCAGACACATTCCAGCCAATCCGCAGCATACACTCCCTTCCAGAGCCTTCCATCTGAAGGACAGCATACATTTTAGAATCATTCTGAAGCTTCATTCGTTGTGAGAGGACAGATAGTGTAGCTGCTGGAGATTTAATAGGGAAATATATAGCCAGGCTGTGTATTTAGCTTCCACTACAGACCTGAAGGACTCATCTGATATCTGCTACAAGGACAGCAACCCAAAAAGCCCTTTTTAGGTCTAGAACATAATTTATTTTATTTTATAATTTTTTTCTGTGTAATCTAATTGCATATGCCTGCCGGCCAGCGTGTGTGTGTGACAGGCTAACACCTAACAGCTTATATTGTGCTTATTTTCACTACTCACACCTGGTGGTGTACCATACATTGAAAACAACCATTTTTTTCCTGTAATCTAATTTCAGTTGCCTGCCTGTGTCAGGCTCACAGCTTATATTGTGCTCAGTGAAATAAAACAACACTTTTTTGACTGTAATAGATTGAATAGCAATTGCCTGCCTACAGGCGTGTGTGTGAAGCCTATTGCATCTACTCTGCCAACTTTTTCCAGTGCACAGTGATACGTCATATCTGGTGCAACCGTAGAGTACAGTGACATAAAACAACACTTTTTTTACTGTAATCGATTAAATATCAGTTGCCTGCCTACAGGCGTGTGTGTGAGGCCTACAGCGCCTACTCTGCCAACTCTTGCAAGTGCACAGTGACACTCATATCTGGTGCAACCTAGTGTACAGTGAAATAAAAGAACCCTTTTTTATCTCTAATCGATTGAATATCAGTTGCCTGCCTACAGGCGTGTGTGTGAGGCCTACAGCGTCTACTCTGCCAACTTTTGCCAGTGCACAGTGACACTCATATCTGGTGCAACCTAGTGTACAGTGAAATAAAAGAACCCTTTTTTTACTGTAATCGATTGAATATCAGTTGCCTGCCTAAAGGCGTGTGTGTGAGGCCTACAGCGCCTACTCTGCCAACTTTTGCCAGTGCACAGTGACACTCATATCTGATGTCACAGTAGCTTGCACGCATAGTACCACTAATCGAAAAAAAATTGACAGTCAGAGGCAGGCCACCCTGCAGGGGCCGTCGTGGTCTTGGTGCTGTTATTCCCTTTGGCCCTAGAATAATGCCCAGTTTTCAGAGGCAACGTACCCTGAACTTGAAAAGTTCTGAGGACATGGTTGACTGGCTAACACAGGACACCGAATCTTCTACAGCTTCCGCTCGGAACCTAGACGCACCATCCTCCTCCAGCTTAGCTTCGGGCACCTCTCCAGTTACCACTCGCCCGCCTGCCGCCACCACCAACACTAGCACCACAGCCGCTTCACTTGATCCGTCAGCAGAGTTATTTACACATCCGTTGGAAGAAATGAGTGATGTGCAAACATTAGTGCCAGAGGATGTAGATAACAGGGATATGTCCCAGTCAGGCAGCATTACACACATGGACGTACGTCTGATGATGATGATGATGTTGTACTCGGTGCTGCTTCCTTTGTTGAGTTGTCAGATACAAGTGAAGCGGTTGATGATGACGATGCATCCGTGGATGTCACGTGGGTGCCCGCTATAAGAGAAGAAGAACAGGAGGAAAGTTCAGATGGGGAGACAGAGAGGAGGAGGAGACGAGTTGGAAGCAGGGGGAGGTCGTCGCAAGTAGCTAGTGGCACAGTCAGACAGCATGCATCGGCACCCGGGGTCAGCCAGACAGCACGCCAGTCAACGCATGCTGTTGCCACCACCAGAATGCCGTCATTGCAGAGCTCAGCAGTGTGGCAATTTTTTGGTGTGTCTGCCTGTGACAACAGCGATGCCATTTGCAACCTGTGCGAAAAGAAACTGAGTCGTGGGAAGTCCAACACCCACCTAGGTATAACTTCTTTGCGAAGGCACATGATGTCACATCCCAAACGCCTATGGGATCAACACATGAGTACAAGCAGCACACAAAGTCAAAGCCGCCATCCTCCTCCTGGTCCAGCATCTTCAGCCACGTCAACCACTGCTGCCCTGCTTGCCCCCTCTCAACAATCCGCCACTCCGTGTCTCGCCCTGAGCAGTCCCTGCTCATCTGCCCACAGTCAGGTGTATGTCAAGGACATGTTTGAGTGTAAGAAGCCAATGTCACAAAGTCACCCCCTTACCCGGCAACTGACAGCTGGCTTGACTGAACTCTTAGCCCGCCAGCTTTTACCAAACAAGCTGGTGGAGTCTGAGGCGTTCAAAAAATTTGTAGCTATTGGGACACCGCAGTGGAAGGTACCCGGCCGAAATTTCTTTGCACAAAAGGCAATCCCCAACCTGTACTCGATTGTGCAAAAGGAAGTAATGGCATCTCTGGCACACAGTGTTGGGGCAAGGGTCCATCTGACCACTGATACCTGGTCTGCAAAGCATGGTCAGGGCAGGTATATCACCTACACTGTGCATTGGGTAAACCTGGTGACGGCTGCCAAGCATGGAATACGTGGCTCTGCAAAGGGGTTGGTGACACCGCCACGACTTGCAGGCAGGCCTGCTGCCACCTCCTCTACTCCTCCTACTCCATCCTCTTCCATAACCTCCTCGGCTGAGTCCTCTTCTGCTGCTGCTATGTCTTGCTCCACATCAACGGCACCCCCCCAGCTCCACAGGTACTATTCCACATCCCGTATACGGCAGTGTCACGCCGTCTTGGGGTTGACTTCCCTGAAAGCAGAGAGTCACCCCGGACCAGCACTCCTGTCCGCCCTGAACACACAGGTGGATCAGTGGCTGACTCCGCACCAACTGGAGATCGGCAAAGTGGTTTGTGACAACGGAAGAAATTTGTTGGCGGCATTGAATTTGGGCAAGTTGACACATGTGCCGTGCATGGCACGTGTGTAATCTGATTGTACAACGCTTTTTGCATAAGCACCCAGGCTTACAGGACGTCCTGAAGCAGGCCAGGAAGGTGTGTGGCCATTTCAGGCGTTCCTACATGGCCATGGCGCACTTTACAGATATCCAGCGGCGAAACAACATGCCAGTGAGGCACTTGATTTTAGACAGCCCGACACGTTGGAATTCAACACTCCTAATGTTCGACCGCCTGCTCCATCCAGAAAAGGCTGTTAACGAGTATTTGTATGACCGGGGTGCTAGGACAGCCTCTGCAGAGCTGGGGATTTTTTTGCCACGTTACTGGACGCTCACGCACAATGCTTGTAGGCTTATGCGTCCTTTTGAGGGGGTGACAAACCTGTTCAGTCGCACCGAGGGCACCATCAGCGACATCATACTATTTGTTTTCTTCCTGGACCGTGAAGAGTGCTGGATCAGGCCGTAGATGAGCGTGAAGAGTTGTGGTCACCATCACCACCAGAAACAGCCTTATCAGCATCTATTACTGGACCTGCAGCAATGCTGGAAGAGGATTGTGAGGAAGAGGAGTCAGAGGAGTAATGTGGCTTTGAGGAGGAGGAGGAAGACCAACCACAACAGGCATCCCAGGGTGCTCGTTGTCACCTATCTGGTACCGGTGGTGTTGGACGTGGCTGGGGGGAAGAACATACCTTCAGTGAGATCACTGAGGACGAGGAACGGGACATGACTAGCTCGGCATCCAACCTTGTGCAAATGGGGTCTTTTATGCTGTTGTGCCTGTTGAGGGACCAGCGTATAAAAAGGATGAAGGAGAACGACCTGTACTGGGTGTCCACGCTACTAGACCCCCGGTATAAGCAGAAAGTGCCTGAAATGTTACCGAATTACCACAAGTCGAAAAGGATGCAGCACTTCCAAAATAAATTAAAAAGTATGCTTTACACAGCGTTTAAGGGTGATGTCACAGCACAACGGCAATCTAACAGCGGAAGAGGTGAAGATAATCCTCCTCCTCCCACGACCACGCCGGCAAGGAGAGGACGATTTACAGACGTGTTGTTGATGGAGGACATGCAGAGCTTTTTAAGTCCTATGCATCGCCACAGCCCTTCGGGGTCCACCCTCAGAGAACGACTTGACCGTCAGGTAACAGACTACCTCGCCTTAACTGCAGATATCAACACTATGAGGAGCGATGAACCCCTTGACTACTAGGTGTGCACGCTTGCCCTGTGGCCTGAGCTATACCAATTTGCCATAGAACTTCTGTCCTGCCTGCTTCAAGTGTCCTGTCAGAAAGGACCTTCAGTGCAGCAGGAGGTTTTGTCACTGATAAGAGAAGTCGCCTAGGTCAAAAAAGTCTAGATTACCTCACTTTTATTAAGATGAATGAGGGATGGATCCCGAAGGGACTGACAGTGTGCGATACATTCGATTAAAAAAGGCCTGATAGATGAGCTGCCTTGAGCTAATAATGGTCCACACGCTGCTGTATTTTATCCCTGAATGCCAGATGACTTGCGTGACTTATCCGCCACCAACTAGGGTTCAAGACGCAATGTTTTAGGGCACTTTCTGCCTGGCAAACTAACATCAATTTTTCTGGTCGCTGCAACAATACCTAATTTTTGCATTTAAATTATTTTATTGTCAGAAGGCGTACAGCATGTAATGAAAAATAAAGCATTTTTAAACAGTCTTGCATAACAGTTGTGCAAAAATACATATTTACAATAAAGACATTTTGTGAAAGTTAGCTGGCTAGTCCTTCCTATTTTTACTTTTTAGGTTAATAATTTTTCTTATTTTTTACTGTGATTGCAATTTAAGAGATACCTAAAACATGGTAAAACATACAATAGTAAAGAGTATATCTGCAGGAAACACCAAAGTCCTATTAGCTATCATCCCTTCAGCAGTATTAGCTTATTATTTACAATATCTAACCTGTGCAATCACCCTTGGGTTAACCTAGGGCAGGCTTCAGTAAGCGACCTCTCCTTTCCTGGGATGATTTTGCCACCGGTTGCTTCTGAAGGGTCTCCAGGGCTCCCCCACTCCGGTCCTTCCCCCAGTGTCGCTTCAACCAGTAACAAATGTTTTGTATTTGTAAAGCGACCCAATGATCCCCCTTGATAGAGGTTTATCTTTACAGATTTTGGAGAATCTATCTAGTTTCCTTAAACCTCCACCGGTGTTGTGATGTTGTGCTCATGTGTTTTGGGGCCTGAGGGTGGTCAAGAATTGGGGTCATTTGAGTGGATCCAGGGAACAAACCCGTGTGTTTCTTGGCCCATTTCCAGTATGATAGTGAGTGTCTGATTAGGGGGTTTGGCAAGTTTTTAAGGCTCTGCGGCAATTCTGATTGCCAAGCCACCTTGTCCCAGGTTAAGGGCCTTAAAGTGTGGTTCTCTAAATACACCCAGGCCGGTTGATGCTCTATAGAATGTGCTATTGGGAGGAAAGATAAATGAGCTGCCTTGTGGTAATATTTTAAGTTTGGACACGATAGTCTCCCCTCTGACTTATGAAGGTACATAATTTTCTTTGTGATGCGTGACGTACAGTGGTTCCAGATAAACTTAAATATTTTCCTTTAAATATTTTCTAATTCTTTTTATTTAATCCTGATCAGGAGTGTTTGAAATATGTAGAGCAACTTAGGAAGGACATTCATTTTTATCGTATTTATTCTCCCTAGCCATGATAACCTATACTTTGTCCATTTACTCAGGTCATTAATTATTGTTTTATAAAGTTTGGAGTGGTTGGCTTTGTACAAGTCCTCTAGCTTAGGGGTTAGTCGGATTCCCAGGTAGTTTATGTGGTTCTTATCCCTCTTAATATTAAACTTCTCTTGGAGACCCTGCTTCTCTACTGCTGTTAAGTCAATCGCTAGTGCTTCTGTCTTCTCTATGTTCAGTTTAAGGCCAGAAAACTGACCAAACTCCTCCATAGTTCAAATCAACTCTGGGACCGATTGGGTAGGGTTTGACAGCATACACAGCAGGTCGTCTGCAAATAGACAAGTTTTGAAATGGTGATGGCCTATTTTTATCCCTGTGATCCCAGCATTGGCCCTAATTGTCTGAGCCAGGGGTTCCATTGCTATTGTGGATGGAAGGGGAGAAAGGGGGCACCCCTGTCTTGTTCCTCTTTCTATTTTAATTAAGGATCTCTCATCTCCCTGAATTTGTAACCTTGCCCTGGATGATTTTTATAATGAGTGTATGAGATTTATGAAATGGCCTTTAATACAAACATTTTCAAGCGTGGCATATAGGTAAGTCCACTCCAGGGAATAAAACGCCTTTTCAATGTCAAAGGCCATAAGACAGGCTTGAATTTTAGAGGCTTTGGTGTGGTACAGTAGGTTCATGACTTTTCTAATGTTGTCTCCCGCTTACCTGTGGGAGACAAAGCCTACTTGGTCATTATGTATTAACTTAGGCAAGATAGATGACATTCTATCCGCTATTATTTTTGACTGGATCTTTGTATCACAGTTTAGTAATGATATTGGCCTGTAGTTTTTTGGTTCTAGGGCATCTCGACCCTCCTTAGGGAATAGAACAATATCTTCCCTGTTCAGCTCTGCTGGTGTTTGCTTGCCTTCTAGAACTTTGTTAGAGTGACCAAGTGCGGGCCTAATATGTCTATACATTTTGTATAATATAAATTGGTGTACCCGTCTGGGCCTGGTGACTTACCAGGTTTAAGGTTCTGGACTGCTTTTCTCACTTCCTCTAGGGTCACTTTGGCATTTAAAGTCTCTAAGTCATTTTCTTCTATTAAGGGGAGATCACAGGAATTAAGAAATCCCTTCATTTTGTGTAGATCTATGTGTTTTGTTGCCGTATAAAGGGTATTGTAAAATGTTGTAAAAATCTTCTGGATCTTATTTGGGTTCGTTGTTTTTTCTCCCTTTGAGGTCTTAATTTGAAGTATCCTATTTTGTGTTGTTTTGGTTTGTAGTTTCCTGGCTAGTTACGGGCCAGGTTTATTGGCTTTATTGAATCCGATAGGAATAAATAGTACAACTGAACACACCACTCCTATCTGGTGGCACCTTAGATTGCAGGCGCAGTGCCCCAAATTTAAAGTGGGAGGACCGACCAAGCATCTTTTTCCATCTCCCGCATCCAAAAATCTATGCCAAATACACGTCCCCTGATAGGTGACGTAACAGGTATCAAACTGATAGGAATAAATAGTACAATTTAATACACCACTCCTATCTGGTGGCACATTACATTGCACGTGCAGTGCCCCAAATTCGAAGTAGGAGGTCCGACCAAGCATCTTTTTCCATCTCCCTGTTCCAAAAATCAATGCCATATACACGTCCCCTAATAGTGGACGTAACAGGGATTAAACCGATAGGAATAGTACTACTTAACAGTACACACCTTATAATAACGCAGACAGAGGCAACGCAGAGAGAGGAGTCTGAAGAAGAGGAGTCAGAAGAGGAAGGTGGCTTTGAGGAGGTGGAAGACCAAACACAGCATTGTCACCTTTCGGGGACCCTTGGGGGCTGGGTGGAGGAAGAGACCTTCAATGACATTAGTGAGGACGGGACATGGCTAGCTTGGTATCCAACCTTGTGCAAATGGGGAGTTTGCGGTTGTGCAAAGGGACTGTTTGCGATTGTTTGCGGTGCATTAAACGGGGAGATTGGTCTGTTACTGTGAAGCAGGTGTAACCCTTACACTACCTGATCGATACAACATCATACCTGATGTTTTAAAGCATGTTATTCCAAACAATTGACTCTGCATCAACTATGTAATTTTCCGTGGGAGTTTTGCCATGGATCCCCCTCCGGCATGCCACAGTCCAGGTGTTAGTCCCCTTGAAACAACTTTCCCATCACTATTGTGGCCAGAAATAGTTCCTGTGGGTTTTGAAATTTGCCTGCCCATTGAAGTCTATGGCGGTTCGCCCGGTTCGCCCCTTCGTAAATATTTGATAAAATTTGCGTCCGCGGTTCGCGAACCGAAAATGTTATGTTCGCGACATCACTAGTGCTAAGGCCTTAGATGTTACACATTTACCTTCTCCCTCTCCTTAATTTATCCATGCACCATTTACTGTCTTACTTTCTCAATTTTTTTCTGTCTTCTTCCTACTTCTCATGCTTCTGGGTGCCCTCAGTATCCTTATTTGCTCTCCTTCTTGCCCTATTCTTTTCCACCAGTAATTCTTTACCCCCATCTCCCTTCTTTTCTACAGCCCTGTACATTATCTATTCACGCCAGGCTCTCTTCTGTAAGAAGAATTTAAGCTAAATTACTTTGGATAAGTAGCAGGAGTCACCAGTCAAGGACAGGCACAATTAACAAACCCTACAAGTAACTAGTATAACAATAATTTGGAAATATACATAGAGCATAATCCAAAGGAAAATCTTTATTGGGAAGCTTTTTAGCACACTTTTATAGGAACAAGAATAGTAAAATGCAATGTTATAAACAATAGCATACATTTATAGGCTCTTGGCTTAGTAACAATTATCTGACCCCAGTGTATAACTTGTGATTTTGAAGGGCACACAAAAAAATGTACCAATGACATGAAGAACTGAAAAATCCTTTCATTGAAAAAAGAGGGGTCTGTAGCACCAGGCTGATAAATGCTGCAAAAGTTATACAAGTCCGGCTTGGACACCAACTTTCTATCCTCATTTTCCGGGCAGATTGGATAAACATCATTAAATCTCTGAGTCAGGTTGTTGTACTTAGAGGGTCTACTCCCATGCTCCGCCACTATTGTGAGATTGACCCATACAGTGAGTTACATGATTAGTGAATATAGATGGGTACCTAAGTACAGATTAAGCCTGAATAGCAGAGGCAATCCTAAAATATTTAGTAAGAATGGAGGAGGTGTTTTATCTTTATTCAGTTTGGCCAAGTTCACTGCTCTCTCCCAAGATTGGGGAAAAACCTCTTGGCAATGTTGCTATTATCCATGGGAGAAGACCCAGTGTGATTTTCGCAAACATGAGCTGTGCTCTAGAATGAAGTATGGGTTGACAGTGGAAGAATTTTCATTATTTACCAAATTTGTTTTTTAATAGTTAAAAACAGAAAATGACAGTATTGCTGTAGAGCATTAAAAAAACTTTTTGTGGTAGCTAGCTAAAGCTCTTAACTGTGCTCTTCACTTTTGGTATCAGTAGCAAAGCGTGCAGATGTAATACTATACCTTTTTTTCAATCAGAGGTGGGCTCTAATTAATCCTGTCTACCCTCAGTGGTTGTGTATTTCTCTTAATTGTATATCAATTTTAGAAGACCTCACACTGTATTACCGAAATGCTCCAGATTTCAATGTACTAACAACTGTTAATGACAGTGCCATTCAACAGTATCTGAGCTTTCTGTCTTGCTACAGTGGTGTTTGTGTCTCTTATGAACAACGTTACAGATTAGGTATAATATCAGAAGCTGGGCCCACAAAAAATTGTTTTCTTTGTTATAACTTTGGTCTGTGATGGGTTTTTGACTGGACTCCCAATTAGATCTTATGACAATCTCATTTCATTTGCAGTGACATGGCTTCACTATACAAACATGACTTTATTTATTTTGATGATCTCCTGATACAGCAGAAGTCTTGAGATATGACAGTTTGCATACTTATGTTTTTGCATTTGACAACATGAATATTGATATATATATTGCTATGAAACTGATCTGCAGAAACAATAATTTTCACAGTGATCCCTCAGACTTACAGGATGGAATCAAGAGCTCAGAAGTTTTACCATGAAGATCACATTGATTTCAATGAAGCTTTTCAAACATATTATTCATCAAAAATAGGAGTTGTAGAAGAAATCATGATGTACAAAATGAAAGTACTGCATGAAGAGTTTTCCTCAGGCAAGTTAATTTGTTATTTAATTTTAAGATTATATGGAAAATCTCAGAATATTATTATTCCCCAGGTTACTAAACAGATAACCCCTTCCAAAAAATATAGGTTTATGGGTTTGTGGTGTTATGTGTCTCCCCAGTAGATGGCACCAACTATTAATGTTTTCTATTTCTTTGTTTTGTTTTTTCTGTATATTTTTTCTAAGAGAGTATCATGTTCTCCATTTTTTTATGTTGTAATGCTCTTTTCTCCAGTGTGTGTAAGGCCAGACTTAATAGATTAAGAAAAATTCTGCTGGGAAGAGATAAAAGGAGAGGGGGATAGGTATACTAGAAAATAAGGAAGAGATGCCTAATAGAAGCTCTATAGTATTTTCCTGCATATTTCTTCACCAGGTAAAAGGGGGACGGTGTAAAAGCCGGAACGGAACGGAACAGGCCGGAACAGGCCATTTATAAAAGAAATCAATGATAATATCACTGGGATGTGTTAGATATTATTGAGAACAATATTTAAGAACCAAAACAAATTCAATATAAAACTTTTTTAACCCTTTAAAAACCCCAAAATCAAATGGAACAGGCAAAAACAGGCCGGAAAGCACACTTTATGAAGGGAATCCATGCTAAAATCATTGGGATGGGTTAAATATATTTGAGAACTATATTTAAGAGCTAACCCCAACGGAGGCTTTCCAGATGGTCAAAAATACCAAACTCACCAAATACACAGAACTAGGTGGGATTCATGTAATAACCTTCATAAATTCCATAGAAACTAATTTCAAGTACCCATTCCGGGCAAAAATACAATATTTCGCAAAATTACCCGGAACAGTGACTTTTTAGAGGGTGAAAAATACCAAATTCACCAAATACACAGAACTAGGTGGGATTCATGTAATTACCTTCATAAATTGCACAGAAACTCATTTCAAGTACCCATTCCGGGCCAAAATACAATATTTCGCAAAATGACCCGGAACGGCGAGTTTTTAGAGGGTCAAAAATACCAAATTCACCAAATACACATAACTAGGTGGCATTCATGTAATAACCTTCATAAATTCCACAGAAAATAATTTCAAGTACCCATTCCGGGCCAAAATACAATATTTTGCAAAATGACCCGGAACGGCGACTTTTTAGAGGGTCAAAAATACCAAATTCACCAAATACACACAACTAGGTGGGATTCATGTAATAACCTTCATAAATTCCACAGAAACTCATTTCAAGTATCCATTCCGGGCCAAAATACAATATTTTGCAAAATGACCCGGAACGGCAAATTTTTAGAGGGTCAAAAATACCAAATTCACCAAATACACACAACTAGGTGGGATTCACGTAATAACCTTCATAAATTCCACAGAAAATAATTTCAAGTACCCATTCCGGGCTAAAATACAATATTTTGCAAAATGACCCGAAACGGCAACTTTTTTGGGGGTCAAAAATACCAAATTCACCAAATACACATAACTAGGTGGGATTCATGTAATAACCTTCATAAATTCCACAGAAAATAACTCCTAGTACCCATTCCGGGCCAAAATACAATATTTCGCAAAATGACCCGGAACGGCAAATTTTTAGCGGGTGAAAAATACCAAATTCACCCAATACACACAACTTGGTTGGATTCATGTAATATCCTTCATAAATTCCACAGAAAATAATTTCAAGTACCCATTCCGGGCCAAAATACAATATTTCGCAAAATGACCCGGAACGGCGATTTTTTAGAGGGTCAAAAATACCAAATTCACCAAATACACATAACTAGGTGGGATTCATGTAATAACCTTCATAAATTCCACAGAAAATAATTTCAAGTACCTCATCCGGGCCAAAATACAATATTTCGCAAAATTACCCGGAACAGCGACTTTTTAGAGGGTCAAAAATACCAAATCCCCCAAATACACAGAACTAGGTGGCATTCATGTAATAACCTTCATAAATTCCACAGAAAATAATTTCAAGTACCTCATCCGGGCCAAAATACAATATTTCGCAAAATTACCCGGAACAGTGACTTTTTAGAGGGTGAAAAATACCAAATTCACCAAATACACAGAACTAGGTGGGATTCATGTAATTACCTTCATAAATTCCACAGAAACTCATTTCAAGTACCCATTCCGGGCCAAAATACAATATTTCGCAAAATGACCCGGAACGGCAACTTTTTAGAGGGTCAAAAATTCCAAATTCACCAAATACACATAACTAGGTTGGATTCATGTAATAACCTTCATAAATTCCACAGAAAATAATTTCAAGTACCCATTCCGGGCTAAAATACAATATTTTGCAAAATGACCCGAAACGGCAACTTTTTAGAGGGTCAAAAATACCAAATTCACCATATACACACAACTAGGTGGGATTCATGTAATAACCTTCATAAATTCCACAGAAAATAACTCCTAGTACCCATTCCGGGCCAAAATACAATATTTCGCAAAATGACCCGGAACGGCAAATTTTTAGAGGGTGAAAAATACCAAATTCACCAAATACACACAACTAGGTTGGATTCATGTAATAACCTTCATAAATTCCACGGAAAATAATTTCAAGTACCCATTCCGGGCCAAAATACAATATTTCGCAAAATGACCCGGAACGGCGACTTTTTAGAGTGTCAAAAATACCAAATTCACCAAATGCACATAACTAGGAGGGATTCATGTAGTAACCTTCATAAATTCAACAGAAACTCATTTCAAGTACCCATTCCGGGCCAAAATACAATATTTCACAAAATGACCCGGAACAGCGACTTTTTAGAGGGTCAAAAATACCAAATCCCCCAAATACACATAACTAGGAGGGATTCATGTAATAACCTTCATAAATTCCATAGAAATTAATTTCAAGTACCTCATCCGGGCCAAAATACAATATTTCGCAAAATTACCCAGAACAGTGACTTTTTAGAGGGTGAAAAATACCAAATTCACCAAATACAAAGAACTAGGTGGGATTTGTGTAATAACCTTAATAAATTCCACAGAAACTCATTTCAAGTACCCATTCCGGGCCAAAATACAATATTTCGCAAAATGACCCGGAACGGCGACTTTTTAGAGGGTCAAAAATACCAAATTCACCAAATACACATAACTAGGTGGGATTCATGTAATAACCTTCATAAATTCCACAGAAAATAATTTCAAGTACCCATTCCGGGCCAAAATACAATATTTTGCAAAATGACCCTGAACGGCGACTTTTTAGAGGGTCAAAAATACCAAATTCACCAAATACACACAACTAGGTGGGATTCATGTAATAACCTTCATAAATTCCACAGAAACTCATTTCAAGTACCCATTCCGGGCCAAAATACAATATTTTGCAAAATAACCCGGAACGGCGACTTTTTAGAGGGTCAAAAATACCAAATTCACCAAATACACATAACTAGGTGGGATTCATGTAATAACCTTCATAAATTCCACAGAAAATAATTTCAAGAACCCATTCCGGGCTAAAATACAATATTTTGCAAAATGACCCGAAACGGCGACTTTTTAGAGGGTCAAAAATACCAAATTCACCAAATACACACAACTAGGTTGGATTCGTGTAATAACCTTCATAAATTCCACAGAAACTCATTTCAAGTATCCATTCCGGGCCAAAATACAATATTTTGCAAAATAACCCGGAACGGCGACTTTTTAGAGGGTCAAAAATACCAAATTCACCAAATACACATAACTAGGTGGGATTCATGTAATAACCTTCATAAATTCCACAGAAAATAATTTCAAGAACCCATTCCGGGCCAAAATACAATATTTTGCAAAATGACCCGAAACGGCAACTTTTTAGAGGGTCAAAAATACCAAATTCACCAAATACACATAACTAGGTGGGATTCATGTAATAACCTTCATAAATTCCACAGAAAATAACTCCTAGTACCCATTCCGGGCCAAAATACAATATTTCGCAAAATGACCCGGAACGGCAAATTTTTAGAGGGTGAAAAATACCAAATTCACCAAATACACACAACTAGGTTGGATTCATGTAATAACCTTCATAAATTCCACAGAAAATAATTTCAAGTACCCATTCCGGGCCAAAATACAATATTTCGCAAAATGACCCGGAACGGCGACTTTTTAGAGGGTCAAAAATACCAAATTCACCAAATGCACATAACTAGGAGGGATTCATGTAATAACCTTCATAAATTCCACAGAAACTCATTTCAAGTACCCATTCCGGGCCAAAATACAATATTTCACAAAATAACCCGGAACAGCGACTTTTTAGAGGGTCAAAAATACCAAATTCACCAAATACACAGAACTAGGTGGGATTCATGTAATAACCTTCATAAATTCCACAGAAAATAACTCCTAGTACCCATTCCGGGCCAAAATACAATATTTCGCAAAATGACCCGGAACGGCAAATTTTTAGAGGGTGAAAAATACCAAATTCACCAAATACACACAACTAGGTTGGATTCATGTAATAACCTTCATAAATTCCACAGAAAATAATTTCAAGAACCCATTCCGGGCTAAAATACAATATTTTGCAAAATGACCCGAAACGGCGACTTTTTAGAGGGTCAAAAATACCAAATTCACCAAATACACATAACTAGGTTGGATTCATGTAATAACCTTCATAAATTCCACAGAAAATAATTTCAAGAACCCATTCCGGGCCAAAATACAATATTTTGCAAAATGACCCGAAACGGCAACTTTTTAGAGGGTCAAAAATACCAAATTCACCAAATACACATAACTAGGTGGGATTCATGTAATAACCTTCATAAATTCCACAGAAAATAACTCCTAGTACCCATTCCGGGCCAAAATACAATATTTCGCAAAATGACCCGGAACGGCAAATTTTTAGAGGGTGAAAAATACCAAATTCACCAAATACACACAACTAGGTTGGATTCATGTAATAACCTTCATAAATTCCACAGAAAATAATTTCAAGTACCCATTCCGGGCCAAAATACAATATTTCGCAAAATGACCCGGAACGGCGACTTTTTAGAGGGTCAAAAATACCAAATTCACCAAATGCACATAACTAGGAGGGATTCATGTAATAACCTTCATAAATTCCACAGAAACTCATTTCAAGTACCCATTCCGGGCCAAAATACAATATTTCACAAAATAACCCGGAACAGCGGCTTTCCAGATGGTCAAAAATACCAAATTCACCACATACACATAACTAGGTGGGATTCATGTAATAACCTTCATAAATTCCACAGAAAATAACTCCTAGTACCCATTCCGGGCCAAAATACAATATTTCGCAAAATGACCCGGAACGGCAAATTTTTAGAGGGTGAAAAATACCAAATTCACCAAATACACATAACTAGGAGGGATTCATGTAATAACCTTCATAAATTCCACAGAAAATAATTTCAAGTATCCATTCCGGGCCAAAATACAATATTTCTCAAAATGACCCGGAACGGCGACTTTTTAGAGGGTCAAAAATACCAAATTCACCAAATACACAGAACTAGGTGGGATTCATGTAATAACCTTCATAAATTCCACAGAAAATAACTCCTAGTACCCATTCCGGGCCAAAATACAATATTTCGCAAAATGACCCGGAACGGCAAATTTTTAGAGGGTGAAAAATACCAAATTCACCAAATACACACAACTAGGTTGGATTCATGTAATAACCTTCATAAATTCCACAGAAAATAATTTCAAGAACCCATTCCGGGCTAAAATACAATATTTTGCAAAATGACCCGAAACGGCGACTTTTTAGAGGGTCAAAAATACCAAATTCACCAAATACACACAACTAGGTTGGATTCGTGTAATAACCTTCATAAATTCCACAGAAACTCATTTCAAGTATCCATTCCGGGCCAAAATACAATATTTTGCAAAATAACCCGGAACGGCGACTTTTTAGAGGGTCAAAAATACCAAATTCACCAAATACACATAACTAGGTTGGATTCATGTAATAACCTTCATAAATTCCACAGAAAATAATTTCAAGAACCCATTCCGGGCCAAAATACAATATTTTGCAAAATGACCCGAAACGGCAACTTTTTAGAGGGTCAAAAATACCAAATTCACCAAATACACATAACTAGGTGGGATTCATGTAATAACCTTTATAAATTCCACAGAAAATAACTCCTAGTACCCATTCCGGGCCAAAATACAATATTTCGCAAAATGACCCGGAACGGCAAATTTTTAGAGGGTGAAAAATACCAAATTCACCAAATACACACAACTAGGTTGGATTCATGTAATAACCTTCATAAATTCCACAGAAAATAATTTCAAGTACCCATTCCGGGCCAAAATACAATATTTCGCAAAATGACCCGGAACGGCGACTTTTTAGAGGGTCAAAAATACCAAATTCACCAAATGCACATAACTAGGAGGGATTCATGTAATAACCTTCATAAATTCCACAGAAACTCATTTCAAGTACCCATTCCGGGCCAAAATACAATATTTCACAAAATAACCCGGAACAGCGGCTTTCCAGATGGTCAAAAATACCAAATTCACCACATACACATAACTAGGAGGGATTCATGTAATAACCTTCATAAATTCCACAGAAAATAACTCCTAGTACCCATTCCGGGCCAAAATACAATATTTCGCAAAATGACCCGGAACAGCAAATTTTTAGAGGGTGAAAAATACCAAATTCACCAAATACACATAACTAGGAGGGATTCATGTAATAACCTTCATAAATTCCACAGAAAATAATTTCAAGTATCCATTCCGGGCCAAAATACAATATTTCTCAAAATGACCCGGAACGGCGACTTTTTAGAGGGTCAAAAATACCAAATTCACCAAATGCACATAACTAGGAGGGATTCATGTAATAACCTTCATAAATTCCACAGAAACTCATTTCAACTACCCATTCTGGGCCAAAATACAATATTTCGCAAAATGACCCGGAACGGCAAATTTTTAGAGGGTGAAAAATACCAAATTCACCAAATACACATAACTAGGAGGGATTCATGTAATAACCTTCATAAATTCCACAGAAAATAATTTCACGTACCCATTCCGGGCCAAAATACAATATTTCGTAAAATGACCCGGAACGGCGACTTTTTAGAGGGTCAAAAATACAAAATTCACCAAATACACAGAACTAGGTGGGATTCATGTAATAACCTTCATAAATTCCACAGAAACTCATTTCAAGTACCCATTCCGGGCAAAAATACAATATTTCGCAAAATGACCCGGAACTGTGACTTTTTTAAATAGGCCAAAATACCAAATTCACCAGATACACATAACTTGGTGGTATTGATGTAATAACCTTCATAAATTCCATATAAACTAATTTCAAGTACCTGTTCCAGGCAAAAATACAATATTCCGCAAAATGACCCAGAACAGCGACTTGTTAGAGGGTCAAAAATACCAAATTTATCAAATACACAGAACTAGGTGGGATTCATGTAATAACCTTCATAAATTCCACAGAAACTCATTTCAAGTACCCATTCCGGGCAAAAATACAATATTTCGCAAAATGACCCGGAACTGTGACTTTTTTAAATAGGCCAAAATACCAAATTCACCAGATACACATAACTTGGTGGTATTGATGTAATAACCTTCATAAATTCCATATAAACTAATTTCAAGTACCTGTTCCAGGCAAAAATACAATATTCCGCAAAATGACCCAGAACAGCGACTTGTTAGAGGGTCAAAAATACCAAATTTATCAAATACACAGAACTAGGTGGGATTCATGTAATAACCTTCATAAATTCCACAGAAACTCATTTCAAGTACCCATTCCGGGCAAAAATACAATATTTCGCAAAATGACCCGGAACTGTGACTTTTTTAAATAGGCCAAAATACCAAATTCACCAGATACACATAACTTGGTGGTATTGATGTAATAACCTTCATAAATTCCATATAAACTACTTTCAAGTACCTGTTCCGGGCAAAAATACAATATTCCGCAAAATGACCCAGAACAGCGACTTGTTAGAGGGTCAAAAATACCAAATTTATCAAATACACATAACTAGGTGGTATTCATGTAATAACCTTCATAATTTCCACAGAAAGTCATTTCAAGTACCCATTCCGGGCCAAAATACAATATTTCGCAAAATGACCCGGAACGGCGGCTTTCCAGATGGTCAAAAATAACCTTCTGATGGAAGTATAAACAGGATAATAGTCCATTATCTGGGACAGGATGAGAGACCTCAGGAAATATGAAAAAATATACAATGAGAGGTCATGTACGTACCATGCCATCTGTGTTGTCAGAAGCAGTCGGGCAAAACACTTCAGCCCATTTATGTTTTATCAGCGTAAAATAGCAACAACTGTAGCATCAGCTGAATATATAAAAGCAATGCTTCCTAAAGATACACAACAAATAAAAAATAAACTGAAATATGAGAAAAACAAAAGTAGAATCAGCCATGATGACCTATATGGTGTGTATGAACTTCACTATGCACTGGAAGGGTTTGTCTGGGAATATACCCTTGTCCCTGAGGTATCTGTAATCTTGGCTCTTCCAGAAATTATTAATATTTTTGAAGAAGTGATCATGTTGAAAGCAAACACACTTCTGTCTTACGATACAACGTTTAACCTTGGAGACTTTTATGTGTTATCTTTAATTTTTCAGTGTACTTTCTTTGAGGAAAACCCAGCAATCCCTTTGGCTATAATGATCCATGATAAACGGACAACAAATGTGCATGAGGGTTTTTTTCATTTGTAGGAAAACGCATACCCAAGATCAACAATGATTCTCTTGTTATAGTCACTGATAGAGAAGCAGCCATTGTGAATGCTATTGAGAAAGCAATTCCAGGTTGTACACACGTGCTTTGTTGGAATCATATTATAAAAGATGTAGAGTTCTGGGTCTCAGCACATGAAGGAGGAAAAATTGATCCGAAAGTTTATACCAACAATATCCTTAAACTTATGGATAGTGAGAGTGAACACGAGTTTCAGAAATTGCTTCAGAAGTTGGAGGTAAAGTGGAGTGCCGGCTTTCTTGACTATTTTAATCAGAAGCTTAAAAAACCATTGTGAATAACTGTGGCAGAAAAAAGAGGGATCTACAAGAAAACCAGTGGCATTATCACTAATGTATCTGAGAGCAAGAATGCTGTGTTCAAGAGGCTTTGTATGGAGAAGGAAGTAAACATGGATGAAATGGTTTTAACATTTTATTTCCTTCAGACATATTATCAAAAAGAAATTCTTAGAGGCCTGTGTGGAACTGGAAATTACCACCTCTCAGCAGAACATGGCATTCGACAACTAAATCCTGATACTACACAGTTTCCAGAAGACTGTGTTCCTGTGGATGATATTGTGTACTTCATAAAGCAGGGAAAGATGGAAACAGACCATGTACATGAACTTCAAAGAAAAGACCGTAAAGCAAAGACAATAGAAGGTCTAGCTGATTTAATAATAAAACAGAACCGCATTTTCTTACAAGCACAGTCTGGCTGTTTTGTTATCAGAGGATTACGTCAGAAAGAACATGTGGTGAAATGATTCCCAAGAGAAAAATGTTCTTGCAACAGTTCCAGGTCATGCTACCATATTATGGCAGCCTGGATTTCTGTAGGAAAGGGTCTACATGAGACAAAGGTGATGCATTCTTTGAAAAAGCTGAGGATGAGTGGACGAAAAGGAAAATCTGGAAGAAAAAAACCAAGGCAAAAGGATGAGTTAACCATACTGCCTGCATCCGATTCCCTTTTGATAAATTCTTATACTACGAATGAAGCCTCCCAACTGGAAAAGAAGGCAAATGGAAATAAAGATGGTGATGAAGAAATGGTACTATCATCCTTTGCCTTAGATCTTGAACAAGGAGTCCCTTATATTACAAGCACCCCACAAAAAATTAAACAAGGAGAACTTGTAAGAAAATATGGACCTGTTCCATGGGAATCTACAACAGGCTATCCACGCATGAGAAATGCAACCATACAAAGAGTCTACATCAATGCAATAGACATGAAATAGCTTCTGGATCAAACAGCGCAAACGGTCACCAAAAACGCGAACTGACAACTATTATGGTGATACACATATGATACGGGTTTTAGAAGTAAAGGTTGGAAATGTTGTTTTGGGTTCGCGAGGCTCGCATGTGGCGGCCTGCAATGAGTGCCTTAGTCGCTGATTGCAGGCTGCCACATGATTGAAGGCGTTCATTGCAGTGCGGCCTGCAATAAGCACCTTGTGCACTCATTGCAGGCCACCACATGTTCGGGTCATTTTGCGAAATATTGTGTTTTTGCCCGGAATGGGTACTTGAAATGAGTTTCTGTGGAATTTATGAAGGTTATTACATGAATCCCACCTAGTTCTGTGTATTTGGTAAATTTGGTATTTTTGACTCTCTAAAAAGTCGCCGTTCCGGGTCATTTTGCGAAATATTGTATTTTGGCCCGGAATGGGTACTTGAAATGAGTTTCTGTGGAATTTATGAAGGTTATTACATGAATCCCACCTAGTTCTGTGTATTTGGTGAATTTTGTATTTTTGACCCTCTAAAAAGTCGCCGTTCCGGGTCATTTTACGAAATATTGTATTTTGGCCCGGAATGGGTACGTGAAATTATTTTCTGTGGAATTTATGAAGGTTATTACATGAATCCCACCTAGTTGTGTGTATTTGGTGAATTTGGTATTTTTCACCCTCTAAAAATTTGCCGTTCCGGGTCATTTTGCGAAATATTGTATTTTGGCCCGGAATGGGTGCTTGAAATGAGTTTCTGTGGAATTTATGAAGGTTATTACATGAATCCCTCCTAGTTATGTGCATTTGGTGAATTTGGTATTTTTGACCCTCTAAAAAGTCGCCGTTCCGGGTCATTTTGAGAAATATTGTATTTTGGCCCGGAATGGATACTTGAAATTATTTTCTGTGGAATTTATGAAGGTTATTACATGAATCCCTCCTAGTTATGTGTATTTGGTGAATTTGGTATTTTTCACCCTCTAAAAATTTGCCGTGCCGGGTCATTTTGCGAAATATTGTATTTTGGCCCGGAATGGGTACTTGAAATTAGTTTCTGTGGAATTTTTGAAGGTTATTACATGAATCCCACCTAGTTATGTGTATTTGGTGAATTTGGTATTTTTTACCCTCTAAAAAGTTGCCGTTCAGGGTCATTTTGCGAAATATTGTATTTTGGCCCGGAATGGGTACTTGAAATTAGTTTCTATGGAACTTATGAAGGTTATTACATGAATCCTACTTAGTTCTGTGTTTTGATGAGATTGGTATTTTTGATCATCTGGAAAGCCGTCATTCCGGGTCATTTTGCAAAATATTGTATTTTTGCCCGGAATGGGTACTTGAAATGAGTTTCTGTGGAATTTATGAAGGTTATTACATGAATCCCACCTAGTTGTGTGCATTTGGTGAATTTGGTATTTTTGAGCCCCTAAAAAGTCGTTGTCCGGGTCATTTTGCGAAATATTGTATTTTGGCCCGGAATGGGTACTTGAAATGAGTTTCTGTGGAATTTATTAAGGTTATTACATGAATCCCACCTTGTTGTGTGGATTTGGTGAATTTGGTATTTTTCACCCTCTAAAAATTTGCCGTTCCGGGTCATTTTGCGAAATATTGTATTTTGGCCCGGAATGGGTACTTGAAATTAGTTTCTATGGAACTTATGAAGGTTATTACATGAATCCCACTTAGTTCTGTGTTTTGATGAGATTGGTATTTTTGATCATCTGGAAAGCCGTCATTCCGGGTCATTTTGCAAAATATTGTATTTTTGCCCGGAATGGGTACTTGAAATTAGTTTCTATGGAATTTATGAAGGTTATTACATGAATCCCACCTAGTTCTGTGTATTTGGTGAGTTTGGTATTTTTGACCATCTGGAAAGCCGCCGTTCTGGGTAATTTTTTTGAAATATTGTATTCTGGCATGTTAAAGGGTTAATAAAGCATACTATAAGATTGGGGTTAGCTCTTAAATATAGTTCTCAAATATATTTAACACATCCCAATGATTTTAGCATGGATTCCCTTCATAAAGTGTGCGTTCCGGCCTGTTTTTGCCTGTTCCGTTTGATTTTTAAGTTTTTAAAGGGTTAAAAAAGTATTATATTGAATTTGTTTTGGTTCTTAAATATTGTTCTCAATAATATCTAACACATCCCAGCTAACCATGCATGCGCCCAATCAGCAAAGATCAGTGACATCAGCGGTGACAACGCCTTCAAGGACTCTGAGGTTTCGGGAGGTGCAAGGGACAGGAGGACGGCAGCAGGGGTGGACTGTGCAAGTGTGTGTGTCTGTCTGTGTGAGTGTGTGTCTGTGTGAGCGAGTGTGTGAGTCTGTGTGAGTGTGTATGTCTGTGTGTGTGTCTGTGTGTGAAAGTGAGTGTGTATGTCTGTGTGAGTGAGTGAGTGTGTATGTCTGTGTGTGTGTCTGTGTAAGTTAGTGAGTAAGTATGTGTGAATGTGTATATCTGTGTGAGTGTGTCTGTGAGTGAGAGTGTGTCTGTGTGAGTGTGTGCGCGTTTGAGTGTATGTGTGAGTGTGTGAGTGTATGAGTGTGTGTGTATGTGTGAGTGAGTGTGTGAGTGTATGTGTCTGTGTACGTGTGTGAATGTCTGTGTTTGTGTCTGAGTGTGAGTGAGCGTGTCTGTGTGTGTGTCTGAGTGAGTCTGTATGATACACTCTGTGTCTGTGTGAGTATGTGTCTATGTGAGTGTGTGAGTGTGTGAATGTCTGTGTGTGTGTGTCTGAGTGTGAGTGAGTGTGTCTGTGTGAGTGAGTGTGTGTGTCTGAGTGAGTCTGTATGTCTGTATGAGTCACTCTGTGTCTGTGTGAGTATGTGTCTGTGTGAGTGTGTGCGTGTGTTTGTGTGAGTGTGTCTGTGTGTTTGTGTGAGTGTCCGTGTGTTTGTGTGTCTGTGTGAGTGAGCATGTGTGTCTGTATGAGTGTCTGTGTTTGTGTCTGAGTGTGAGTGAGCGTGTCTGTGTGAGTGAGTGTGTGTGTCTGAGTGAGTCTGTATGATACACTCTGTGTCTGTGTGAGTATGTGTCTGTGTGAGTGTGTGAGTGTGTGAATGTCTGTGTGTGTGTCTGAGTGTGAGTGAGTGTGTCTGTGTGAGTGAGTGTGTGTGTCTGAGTGAGTCTGTATGTCTGTCTGAGTCACTCTGTGTCTGTGTGAGTATGTGTCTGTGTGAGTGTGTCTGTGTGAGTGTGTGATTGTCTGTGTGTGCATATCTGAGTGTGAGTGTGTGAGTGTCTGTGTGTGTGTCTGAGTGTGAGTGAGTGTGTCTGTGTGAGTGAATGTGTGTGTCTGAGTGAGTCTGTATGTCTGTATGAGTCACTCTGTGTCTGTGTGAGTATGTGTCTGTGTGAGTGTGTCTGTGTGTTTGTGTGAGTGTCTGTATGTGCATATCTGAGTGGGGGTTTGTGAGTGTCTGTGTGTGTGTCTGAGTGTGAGTGAGTGTGTCTGTGTGAGTGAGTGTGTGTGTCTGAGTGAGTCTGTATGTCTGTGTGAGTCACTCTGTGTCTGTGTGAGTATGTGTCTGTGTGAGTGTCTGTGTGAGTGTGTGCGTGTGTTTGTGTGAGTGTGTCTGTGTGTTTGTGTGAGTGTCCGTGTGTTTGTGTGTCTGTGTGAGTGAGCGTGTGTGTCTGTATGAGTGTCTGTGTCTGTGTGAGTGTCTGTGTGAGTGTGTGCGTGTGTTTGTTTGAGTGTGTGTCTGTGTGAGCGAGTGTGTGAGCCTGTGTGAGTGTGTATGTCTGTGTGTGTGTCTGTGTGTGAAAGTGAGTGTGTATGTCTGTGTGAGTGAGTGAGTGTGTATGTCTGTGTGTGTGTGTGTCTGTGTAAGTTAGTGAGTAAGTATGTGTGAATGTGTATATCTGTGTGAGTGTGTCTGTGAGTGAGAGTGTGTCTGTGTGAGTGTGTGCATGTTTGAGTGTATGTGTGAGTGTGTGAGTGTATGAGTGTGTGTGTATGTGTGAGTGAGTGTGTGAGTGTATGTGTCTGTGTACGTGTGTGAATGTCTGTGTGTGTGTCTGAGTGTGAGTGAGCGTGTCTGTGTGAGTGAGTGTGTGTGTCTGAGTGAGTATGTATGTCTGTATGAGACACTCTGTGTCTGTGTGAGTATGTGTCTGTGTGAGTGTGTGAGTGTGTGAATGTCTGTGTGTGTGTCTGAGTGTGAGTGAGTGTGTCTGTGTGAGTGAGTGTGTGTGTCTGAGTGAGTCTGTATGTCTGTATGAGTCACTTTGTGTCTGTGTGAGTATGTGTCTGTGTGAGTGTGTCTGTGTGTTTGTGTGAGTGTCTGTGTGTGCATATCTGAGTGTGAGTGTGTGAGTGTCTATGTGTGTGTCTGAGTGTGATTGAGTGTGTCTGTGTGAGTCACTCTGTGTCTGTGTGAGTATGTGTCTGTGTGAGTGTCTGTGTGTGTGCGTTTGTGTGAATGAGTCTGTGTGAGTGAGTGTGTGTGCCTATGTGAGTGGGTGTGTCTGTGAGGGAGAGTGTGTCTGAGAGTGAGAGTGAGTATGTGTGAATGTCTGTGTGTGTGTCTGAGTTTGAGTGAGTGTGTCTGTGTGAGTGAGTGTGTGTGTCTGAGTGAGTCTGAATGTCTGTATGAGTCACTCTGTGTCTGTGTGAGTATGTGTCTGCGTGAGTGTCTGTGTGAGTGTGTATATGTGTTTGTGTGAGTGTGTCTGTGTGTTTGTGTGAGTGTCTGTGTGTTTGTGTGTCTGTGTAAGTAAGCGTGTGTGTCTGTATGAGTGTCTGTGTGCGTGTGTGTGAATGAGTCTGTGTGAGTGAGTGTGTGTGCCTATGTGAGTGAGTGTGTCTGTGAGGGAGAGTGTGTCTGAGAGTGAGAGTGAGTCTGTGTGAATGTCTGTGTGTGTGTCTGAGTGTGAGTGAGCGTGTCTGTGTGAGTGAGTGTGTGTGTCTGAGTGAGTCTGTATGTCTGTACGAGTCACTCTGTGTCTGTGTGAGTATGTGTCTGTGTAAGTGTGTCTGTTTGTTTGTGTGAGTGTCTGTGTGTGCATATCTGAGTGTGAGTGTGTGAGTGTCTGTGTGTGTGTCTGAGTGTGAGTGAGTGTGTCCGTGTGAGGGAGTCTGTGTGTCTGAGTGAGTCTGTATGTCTGTGTGAGTCACTCTGTGTCTGTGTGAGTATGTGTCTGTATGCGTGTCTGTGTGAGTGTGTGCGTGTGTTTGTGTGAGTGTGTCTGTGTGTTTGTGTGCGTGTCCGTGTGTTTGTGTGTCTGTGTGAGTAAGCGTGTGTGTCTGTATGAGTGTCTGTGTGTGTGCGTTTGTGTGAATGAGTCTGTGTGAGTGAGTGTGTGTGCCTATGTGAGTGGGTTTGTCTGTGAGGGAGAGTGTGTCTGAGAGTGAGAGCGTGTCTGTGTGAGTGAGTGTGTGTGTCTGAGTGAGTGTGTATGTCTGTATGAGTCACTCTGTGTCTGTGTGAGTATGTGTATGTGTGAGTGTGTGTCTGTGTGAGTGGGTGAATGTCTGCGTATGTGTCTGAGTGTGAGTGAGTGTGTCTGTGTGAGTGAGTGTGTGTGTCTGAGTGAGTCTGTATGTCTGTACGAGTCACTCTGTGTCTGTGTGAGTATGTATCTGTGTGAGTGTGTCTGTGTGTTTGTGTGAGTGTCTGTATGTGCATATCTGAGTGTGAGTGTGTGAATGTCTGTGTGTGTGTCTGAGTGTGAGTGTGTCTGTGTGAGTGAGTGTGTGTGTCTGAGTGAGTCTGTATGTCTGGGTGAGTCACTCTGTGTCTGTGTGAGTATGTGTCTGTGTAAGTGTGTCTGTTTGTTTGTGTGAGTGTCTGTGTGTGCATATCTGAGTGTGAGTGTGTGAGTGTCTGTGTGTGTGTCTGAGTGTGAGTGAGTGTGTCCGTGTGAGGGAGTCTGTGTGTCTGAGTGAGTCTGTATGTCTGTGTGAGTCACTCTGTGTCTGTGTGAGTATGTGTCTGTATGCGTGTCTGTGTGAGTGTGTGCGTGTGTTTGTGTGAGTGTGTCTGTGTGTTTGTGTGCGTGTCCGTGTGTTTGTGTGTCTGTGTGAGTAAGCGTGTGTGTCTGTATGAGTGTCTGTGTGTGTGCGTTTGTGTGAATGAGTCTGTGTGAGTGAGTGTGTGTGCCTATGTGAGTGGGTTTGTCTGTGAGGGAGAGTGTGTCTGAGAGTGAGAGCGTGTCTGTGTGAGTGAGTGTGTGTGTCTGAGTGAGTCTGTATGTCTGTATGAGTCACTCTGTGTCTGTGTGAGTATGTGTATGTGTGAGTGTGTGTCTGTGTGAGTGGGTGAATGTCTGCGTATGTGTCTGAGTGTGAGTGAGTGTGTCTGTGTGAGTGAGTGTGTGTGTCTGAGTGAGTCTGTATGTCTGTACGAGTCACTCTGTGTCTGTGTGAGTATGTATCTGTGTGAGTGTGTCTGTGTGTTTGTGTGAGTGTCTGTATGTGCATATCTGAGTGTGAGTGTGTGAATGTCTGTGTGTGTGTCTGAGTGTGAGTGTGTCTGTGTGAGTGAGTGTGTGTGTCTGAGTGAGTCTGTATGTCTGGGTGAGTCACTCTGTGTCTGTGTGAGTATGTGTCTGTGTGAGTGTCTGTGTGAGTGTGTGAGTGTGTTTGTGTGAGTGTGTCTGTGTGTTTGTGTGAGTGTCCATGTGTTTGTGTGTCTGTGTGAGTGAGCGTGTGTGTCTGTATGAGTGTCTGCGTTTGTGTGAATGAGTCTGTGTGAGTGAGTGTGTGTGCCTATGTGAGTGAGTGTGTCTGTGAGGGAGAGTGTGTCTGAGAGTGAGAGTGAGTCTGTGAGATTGTGTGTATCGGTGAGTGTCTGAGGCTGAGTGTCTGAGTAAGTGTCTGTGTGAGAGTGTGTCACGGGGCAATACACTGGGGATTGGGGAGGTCAGAGGGCAATTCACTGAAGCTGGAGCGCAATTCACTGGGGCTGGGGCCAGTTGATGGGGCAATTCACTGGGGCTGAGGGGCAATTTACTGTGGCTGGGGGGGGGGGGGGGGGGTTACAGGGGCAATTCACTGGAGCCCAGGGAAGTCACTGGGCAATTCATTGGGGCTGGAGGGCATATTCACTGGGGCTGGGGTAGGTGATGGGGAAATTCACTGGGGCTGTGGGACAATACACTGGGCCTGTGGGGTTACAGGGGCAATTCACTGGGGCTGAGGGAGGCTATGGGGCAATTCACTGGGGCTGCTGGAGGTCACTGTGCAGTTCAATGGGGCAGGGGGAGGTCACAGGGCATTTCAATGGGGCTGGAATAGGTGATGGATTAATTCACTGGGGCTGGGGGAGGTCACTGGGAAATTCACTGGGGCTGGGGGCAATTCACTGGGGCTGGGGCAGATGATGGGGGCAATCCACTGGGGCTGGGGGGTTACTGGGGCAATTCACTGGGGCTGGGGGAGGTCACAGGGCAATTAACTGGGGTGGGGCAGGTGATGAGGTAATTCACCAGGGCTAGGGGGGCAATTTACTAGGGCTGGGGCAAGTGATGGGGGCAATTCAATGGGACTGGGTGGCAATTCACTGGGGCTGGGGTGTTACAGGGGCAATTAATTGGGGTTGGGGGAGGTCACAGGGCAATTTACTGGGGTGGGGCAGGTGATGAGGTAATTCACCAGGGCTAGGGGGGCAATTTACTAGGGCTGGGGCAAGTGATGGGGGCAATTCAATGGGACTGGGTGGCAATTCACTGGGGCTGGGGTGTTACAGGGGCAATTAATTGGGGTTGGGGGAGGTCACAGGGCAATTTACTGGGGCTGGAAAGCAATTCATTGTGGCTGCCGGAGGTGATGGGGCAATTCACTGGGTCTGGGGCAGATGATGAGGAAATTCACTTGGGCTAGGGGAGGTCACAGGGCAATTAACTGGGGCTGGGGCAGGTGATGGGGCAATTCACTGGGGCTGAGAGAGGTGATGGGGCAATTCACTGGGGCTGGAGGAGGTCACAGGGCAATTCACTGTGGCTGGGGGGGTTACAGAGGCAAATCACTGAGGCTTGGGGAAGTATCATGTGGGATGTAGATAAAACAATCAGTGAATGACGTGACACAGACCATGTTCTGGGTATTATAGAAATCTAAACGAAAGATGCATATCAATTCACAGACCAAAAAGCTACAATGTATTTTGTATGCTAATTTCCCCTGGGATTTTCAGGGTTGTCAACATTGGTAGAAAACAGTTTGCTAATGCAAGAAATTCAGCAAAATTAAGCACAACGTTTTAAATATTCATTATGGTATTTTTTCATGCAAACAATGTTTTTCATAAACCACTAATTCTCCTTTATCATATGCTTTAATAACCCAGCTCACTTGAATATACCTTTAATTGCAGCTAAAACAGAGATAGTAAGCATATGTGACTATTCCGTATAACCAGGTGGATGGAATGAGCAGTTTGGGTGGGCCCATTGGTTGTTAACTAATCTCCAGTCTATGGGCCTCATTCAATTGCAATTTGGCCAATTGAATAGGGCTCTAAATAAGCACATAACATATTTTTTTTAAAGAAGTTTTTAGTTGGTGATTGACTTGCTTTTGGATAGATGTTTACTAACTAAAAACTTCTTGAAAAAATATATGTTATGTGCTCGTTTAGAGCCTTATTCAATTGGCCAAACTGCAATTCAATGAGGGCCTATGTATGGGCAGCAAAGATGGAGGAGGAAGTGAATGAAGATCTGAAATCCTCCTCCTGACTTTAAACTTCAGTTCCACTTGTCACAGAGAATGTTGTTCTGAACCAGAAAAGGCCTCTAAATTCCATAATGTAATACCAAAAATGTCAGTCAATAGAGAATGGCAATCTGTGTTTCATTTTCATGTAATTAATTTTCATGTATAACAATAGCTGCATACAATGTAAAAACTCGGGTGGAGCTCCTCATGACTGATTTTATCTGTTTTCACCATACAAATAAAATTGTATGTTTAAAGAGCCAGTTACTTTGTAGTTCAGTTTAGAATATCACACAATTGTAATCTATATTTTATATTTGAAAGTTTTCTCTTTAATTACTGTTATTTTGTACTTTCATTTGTTAATAAAATAAGAAATATCTTTATAATTGGTCTCTCAACACTCTGCAGGTTGTACTAAAGGGGATACCTTAATGGACCTCACCGCTGGCCCTGCCATTCATCACCTTCTTGCTGCCTGTGAGTTCTTCAACAACATCACTGTTTTGGAGACTAGTGAGTCCTGCTTCACTGGACTGCAAAAATGGGTCAACAAGGAAACTGATGCCTTTGACTGGTCCCACTTATCCACATTCCATTGTGACTTAGAAAGGAATTGGTAATGTATATGTATCTGACATCTTTGACACACCAGCTCACGTGGCCAATGCAACACTGCTCTCTTGTGGTTCACATTATCATGGTTACAAAAAAAGAGAAAAAAGAACACCGGAAGAAACTGTCAGGTAACCCCCTAGAGACAATATATCAACTGACACCAAACAAAATAAATACTTAACATTTCAACTTTTATTCTCTAGCGACTTGCCCGTCAAAAATGGCGGCAATAAAATTTGAAGCCTCCCAATGCTGTTTGTCCCACAATGCGAGCCTCTCCCCCCCCCCCCTCAACTTTACGTGCCTTAAGATGAGCGCCTTCGGGCTTTGCCACTCATTGCGGACCTCGGCCCCTCTGCAGCTTTCATGCCTCGCAACGAACACCAAAGGTGCTCATTGCGAGCCTCTGGCCCCCTCTACTTTGCACTCATTGTAGGCGTCGGGCAACCCACAACTTTCATGCCTCGCAATGAGCACCTTTGGTGCCCGTTGTGTCTGTTTCCCCTTCTCTCCCTCCCGTGTCTCTTTGCTCCCTCTCCCTGCCCTGGGTTTTCCCCCCTTATCTCTCTCCCCTGTGTCTCTTTCCCCCCTCTCTCACCCCTGTGTCTCTTTCCTACCCACTCCCTCCCCTGTATCTCTTTCCACCCTCTCCCCTCTCCCCTGTGTCTTTCTCCCCCCTATCACCCCTCTGTGCTCCTGTTTGCATTTACGGGTGTGAAACCATTTGCGGGCTTTGGAAATTGATGATTTTCCCCAAGACCGAAATATATTTCCGATGTACAGGCTTGGAAAAAAAATTACGGCTTTACACACTCTTTTTTTTCCCTCGCTTAGCTGTACTGAGACCTTTCAAAAATGTTGATTACATAGCAAATTAGCTTGCAACCTCACTTACAGGCTCCCTGCCTCTCCCCCTGTGCTGGGTGAGGTTGTAAGTTAATTTTGTTTTTGCTGTCTCCCAACGGCTTCCGAGTTACAGACGGTCGTTAAACCCGTAATTTTTTGAAGCCTGTAACTTGTAAGCTGTTTGTAACCTCTCCCCCCCTCAAGTCAGTCACGTACGGGCCTCGCGAGGAGTGCTGTAGGCATGCGTTTCGACGGGGCTTCTTCCTGGGCCAGCTGGCGAAACGCATGTGTCGGCCTGCTCTGTCTTGAGGTCTCACCCGGATGACGTAATTGGTGTGCTCTGGGTCTTTTGGCGCCATGCTTTGAGGAATATACAGCGTCTAAGGTATGTATCTGCTTGGCTGAACTATACATACTGACTATTGCTCCTGTTATCTTTAATTTGATTGTGTTATCTATGCTGTGCAAGGATTTAGAAACTAGGAGGTGAGTGCAGTTAGATAGTTGTTTGCCTATATAGAACAAGGGATAAGCAGCAAATCCCCAAAGCCACTGTGCTTATTAGGGCCACAGCTTTCCCTTTAGTAGAGTGTAGATAGTGTGTTTCAGCTAGGGAGCAAACAGTGGGCTCCACCAACTGCTGCAACAGTCTCTGTAGGGCTCTTTATGCTAGGTTTATGTGCTACACTATTGGGGTAATATAGAACCATTTTAATTGGGCTATTCAATTAAATGCACTGTGCAATAAATAGTGGGTAATATTATGGTTCATTATACTTGGTTCATGTTGTATAGTTACATTAGCACATAGTACTTTTATTATTGGATATATATATGCATTGGTGGACACTTATTTTTTTATGCACATATATATAAGTTATATTCTTATGATACTTTTTTCATATCAATTGGTGATTACTTTTGCATGTGTTTATATAGGTTTTATAATCATATTTACCTATTTATTATGTATTATTTATTTTTCCATGTATATATGAGTCTTACATTTATTTATACTGTTGTAATAATAGTTATTTATTGATTTGGGATTATTCTGGTTATACTTAGAACTTTTTGAGCTATATTGGTCAGTGTATATTTATTGGCGGGCATTAATACTCTTGTGTGTATATGTATATGCAGTTTTTCTGTGGATGGCAGTATTCTTGCTATATACGTTTATTTCGATTTGCATTAATATTCTTATTATTTATAATTTCATTACATTTTGGTTAATTGCATTTATATTTGGTGACGTCATCCATTGTGAGACCTGCATCTTAACTATTTGATTTGTGTTTTTTTATTATGTATTAATAAAAGTTGAAATTTTAAGTATTTATTTTGTTTGGTGTCAGTTGATATACTGTCTCTAGGGCGTTCTTTTTTCTCTTTTTTGTAATGTGTTATTTACACTTACTATCAAGATTATTTTGGATCATCATGAAATTTAGCTGTTGATAAAATGATTATACTTATGTACTTATTTATCGAGTTTAATTGTGGACCTTGCTGCTTATGGTAATGATATTATGAAATCATTATATATTAATGTGTGGAACTCAATTGGTGGTCCTTAATGTTACCCCAGTAAAATGTCTTAGCTACTTATTATTTCAGTGCACATTATCACGGTAACCACTCATTTAGTGCCTCCTTATCTGCGATAAGTTTAACACCATATCACTCAATTTTTGGTATATCAAGGTTTACTTGTGGGTTCTTTACTGTCCTCAATCTATATTACATTACATGTACAATGATAGCTTGCGTGAAGATGGCTAAAATGTGCAAGTGGAGGTGGAGAAACTGTAGATATTAGGAAAGACTGTAGTTTTGGTTGTAGCAAGAAAGCAAGGTGTGAAGGAATGGGTTCATATGAGCAAATTGTGAGATCAGATGATGGCACGAAGAGAATACTAAATTTAGTTTTTCATACACCAAATAAGGGACTTATGCTATTCCAGGGAATTTCATAAAAGTATATCAAGGATTAAATTATATTAAATTTGCTTAAATTCATGAGTATTTGCATTTCTTTATTTTGTAGTGAGTGGGAAGAAAAAGAAGAAATATTAAGAAGATCAATTAAACATATTCTGATATGTGACTTGAACAAAGAAAACCCTACAGACCCCATTGTGCTACCAAAGGCTGACTGTTTCCTTAGTTCAAATGGATTAGAGTTTATTAGCAAAGACCAAACCACCTATCAAACCAACCTGAAGAAGATCTCATCTTTACTGAAAGTTGGTGGGCACCTGTTATTATTTGCGTTTTTGAATGCGTCTTATTTCATAGTGGGTGGACACAAGTATCACCTCTTGACATACAATGAAGAGTTTTTAAGAATGGCTCTTGGGCAAGCTGGATTTACTATTGAGAAATGTAAAACTCTGAAGAATGAAAGAATCAGTGACCATATATATTTCGAGCACCTGGTGTTTATTAAAGCAGTTAAAGAGAGGGAAGTTTAAACAGTCACTCAGTACTAGTGAATTGTGTTGGATACATTTGAGAAATCATAGAAATAATGTACTATGCCATTTTCCTGTTACTGTTTAGACACTATAGTATTTTGTGTTTATAAACACATGGTTTTAACCTTTCTCCAACTTAATTTCAGTAAAAAGCATGTGAAACTAACACATAATGAGACAGACACCAAAACACATTGGCTTTCTCTTCCATAAGCATACCTCTATACCACTACTATAAGCACAAATCCGGGAAAGGTTATCTCAAAGAACAGAAGATACTGGACTAAGACGATTGATGAGATCAGACTTTCCCATCCTAAATAATCCCAAATCACGAACTCTGGCCCCTTTCGTCCAGACCTCCACTACCACTCCACTACTAACATTTACTATTTATCTCTCCTAAACTCAAAATCAATGAATAAACAATCAAACATATTATGTCTCTTTTTTTAAGTTTCTTTGACTGTATCAAACTTCCTGCAAATATGTCCTCCATTATTTAGAATTATCTACCTATGTCTTAAAATATTGAAAAATTCACTGAAAGCCCACCTGCTCACAGAAGGATAACACTACCCCCCAAAAGTCATGTATTTATCCTCTGATGGTATAAAGATAGATGATAGATAGATAGATAGATAGATAGATAGATAGATAGATAGATAGATAGATAGATAGATAGATAGATAGATAGATGGATGATAGATAGATAGATATAGTTATGGAAAGATCCCTTTGTGGGTGGGTACTGTTTGTTTTGGTTTATTGAACAAATGTAACATGCCAGATAGTGACACTAGCTTGTTAATTCCCCCCAAACAGGCAAGAGTTCAGCTGTCAATTTAGAGACATTCAAAAGGGGATACTAAAGAGAGCAGGGGAGGTGACCGTTTAGTCTTATTAATCATCAACACTAATTTAGTTTCTGTATGTGTGTAATGCTGATGTCATCAATGAGGCGTGGTCATGATGTCATTGGGGGTGGGACCGAAAATCTGATCCTAACAGAAGCAGGTAGCCATTTGCATTTCAAAGTGAGTGAGTGGGAGGGAGAGAGAGAGGAACAGAGTGAGAGAGACAGGCACAGAGAGAGAGACAGATACAAAGACAGAGAGAGACTGGTACAGAAAGCGAGAGAGACAGGTACAGAGAGAGCAGGTGAGGTACAGCATGAGAGTGAGGTACAGAGAGAGAGAAAGAGAAACAGAGAGGGAGAGAGAATTACAGAGCAAGAGTGAACACAAACAGAGAGGGTGCACACAGACAGCGCACACAGAGCAAGAGAGAGAGAGAGAGAGAGCACACAGAGTGAGAGAGAGAGAGTGCACAGACAGAGAATGCAGAGAGAGAGGGCACAGAGCGCACAGACAGAGAGAGCACAGACAGAGAATGCAGAGAGAGAGAGAGAGAGAGAGTGCACAAAGAGGGAGTGCACAGGCAGAAAGCAAGCACAGAGAGAAAGTGCTCAGAGAGAGAGTGCACAGAGAGTGCACAGACAGAGAGAGTTCACAGGCAGAGAGCACACAAAGAGAGTTAGAGAGAGTGCACAGAGATAGAGTGGACAAACATAAAGCGCAGAGAGAGAGAGAGACACAGACAGTGCACAGAGATAGAGACATCACCAGGAGTGAGAGAGAGAGAGGTTAGAGAGAAAAACAAGACAGAGCGAGAGGTACAGAGAGAGAGAGAGGGGTATAAAGAGAAAGAGTGTACAAAGACAGAAAGAGCTCACACAGACAGAAAGCACACAGAGAGAGGAAGTGCAAGACAGATAGCACACAGGCAGGGAGTGCAAAGACACAGATCGCTCAGAGAGAGAGAGCCACAGACAGTGCACAGAGAGAGAGAGAGTGCACATCAAGAGAACGGGCACAGAGAGAGAGAGAGACAGCACCAAGAGCGAGAGGGACTGGTCAGAGAGAAAGACAAGATAGAGTGAGAAAGACAGGTACACAGAGAGAGAGACAGAGAGGGAGGGGTACAGAGAGAGAGCACACACAGGGAGCGCACACAGAGAGCGAGAGAGCACACAGTGAACAGAGAGAGAGAGAATTACAGAGCAAGAGCGCACACAGACAGTGCACACAGAGAGTGCACAGAGCGAGAGAGAGAATGTGGAGGCAGAGCCAGAGCTTGCAGAGGCAGAGTGCACAGACAGAGAGAGCATGCAGACAGAGAGAAAGAGCGTGCAGAAAGAGAGACAGCACGGAGACCGAGAGAGCACACACAGTCAGAGCATACAGAGAGTGAGTGACTGCACAGAGAGAAAGCGCACAGAGATAGAGAGTGCGCAGATAGAGTGTACAGGCAGAGAGCGCAATGAGAGAGAGCTACAGACAACTCCCAGAGAGAGAGAGAGAGAGCACACAGAGAGAGAGATAGCACCAGGTGCAAGAGTAACAGAACAGAGAGAAAGACGAGACAGAGAGATAGGTACATAGACTGAGACGGAGGGCTACAGAGAGAGAAAGCACAGACCGAGAGAGTGCACAGAGGTCCAGAGAGAGAGAGATCACACACAGACAGCACACACATAGAGCGCAAGAGAGCATGCAGACTGAGTACACAGAGAGAGAGAGAGAGTGTACAGACAGAGAGCACACAGACAAAGAGAGAGAGTGCACAGAGAGAGAACAGACAGAGAGAGAGTGCACAGAGAGAAAGTGCACAGACAGAAAGCACACAGAGAGAGAAGTCAGAGAGCGCACAGAGATAGTGCACAGAAAGAGCTCACTGAGAAAGAGTGTGTACAGAGAGAGAGACAGCAACAGGAGCGAGAGAGACAGGTCAGAGAGAAAGAAGGGAGAGTGAGAGAGACACAAGACAGAGAGAGAAAGACCGGACAGAGAGAGAGAAAGATAGGACAGATAGAGCGAGAGAGACAGGACAGAGTGAGAGAGAGAGAGACAGGACATAAAGAGAGAGAACGCAGGAAATTCTAAATAACATTTATGATGGGCAAGCTACTAGTCTTTTAAAAACACTGGATTTGTGGCATAATGTATAATCCCTAGTTACTGTTTATACCAGAATATAAGTATGGATCATGAAAAACTATTTACTAAGATATCTTTGCATTGAAATGAAACTGAAATGAAACTGGGGGTTGCATAATCTGTATGGCTAGCCAGTGGCTGAAAAGGGTTTTAATTCTTTGCATATGTATCTGTTAATGTGCTGTTTGGATTTGTATGTGGTCCTCCAAGGTTACCCAAGAATAAGGGAAGTTAATGTTTACTATTTCATGTGAAATTTTCCATGTGTGCGGAGGTATGCATTATACAATCCAGGTACTATAATGCATTGGTATCCAGTGACTGCTATTTAGCTGCAAGAATTTTATTTGCCTGGCTGAACCAGCCCAACCAGAATACATCGGTCTATATTTATTATGATGATTGTTATTATGATGATGATGATGATTAATATTATTATTTTTAACCAGTATTTGTAACCATTATTTGTAAAAGTTATTCCCGCTACTCTGGGCGATTACAAGAAAGGGTTAACTCTAAGTCTTGTTGGTAAGTTAAACATTTGCAATTCAGACATACTGTCTCTTCCTAGGATGAGTGTGATTACCCCTACCAAGTACAGAGAGCAGTAAGAACAGCAAATGGAGGACTCTTAGCTACTCCAGGCCCTGGCACACAGCGTGAGTGTGGGGGTAATCAGTTACTAAGACCTCAACCAGGTAATATGACCCCACATGGACCAAGACTGCAACATTGTGAGTGAACCATGCTTTGTTTACCTAAGGCAGGGTCCCAAAGCCAATTGGTTGCTGAAACAGAGAAATATGTGTGTTTCTTGCTACAGATCTCGGAAACATTATATTTGGATGAACTGTATCTCTTGCCTGTCTTACAAGGCTCGGCAAGGGGACCAATAATATCTACTGCCAATCTATAACAGGCTGGGGCATTCACTCACACTCACCAAAATGCTGACCACTATCACATAAAGCACAGAATATAATGACATCTTTTTTTTTAACTTTTTATTCTTTTTTTCCTTTTATTGTACAAAATCCAACATACATTACAATACAAAAAGAATAAAACAGTATTTACACTCCATTGAGTAGCATCATATAAAAATGTTTATATCCACATTTCCTAGTTCTGAGTTCTCCTGAACTTCCCATCAAGACAAAAGAGGCAGGCTCAGATGTACCAACAAGGGGAGAAAACAACCCAAAAAAAAAAAAAGAATGCAAAAACAGACAAAAAGAAAATAATAAATCAACGTATATACATACAGTACTTACCAACATACACAAAAAGGACCTGAAGGCTTTGCTGATTATTTATCCCATATTTGCCATTTTAATTTGTTGTTTTTAACCATAACCATACCTAAGAAATCTTTTTCTAAATCACGATTTCTATTTATAATTGTTTTAACTTCAGAGTAACATGGTAAATTAGATTGCTTTCATTTAGAAACTAGAAGCCATTTTATTATTAGTATCGTTTATTTATAATGAACTAACATATTCCTTAGCCACCATTATGATTTGGATTATTAAAGCCCTAACGTCCAGGGAAAACTTGGCTTGGATTATATGAAATAGTGCTACTTCTGGGGAGAGGGGCAATTGGGTCTTCAAAACCGTAAAAATCTGGGTAAAACAAGCCACCCAGAATTTCTGAATTGCATTACATTCCTACCAAATGTGGTAGTAAGAGCCTATTTGACCACATTCCCTCCAGCACATTTTTTATTTATTGTCTTTAGGGATTTGGGTTAGTTTTGTGGGGACTAAATGCCATATATTATAAGCTTAAAGAAAACCTCTTTATATGAGGCATTTTTAATAAATCTTTCTATATATGATATGGTTTTTAACCAAATGTTTTTGGGCCAAAATTGTTTCAAATCGTTTTCCCAAGTTATCATTTTGCCAGTTTTCTTTTTCTCCTGTTTCCGCCTCAAAATATTAAAACATTTCAAAACCATGTGTGCATTGTTATTAGCTGTAATCAACTTTTCGAAGGGAGTCAGAGGTCTAATTTTATTAGTGAGAGTTTTAAGTTTTTTTCAAACTCATTCTGAGTTTATTATAATCTAACCATGGGTTGTTTGGTAGCCCATATTTTCGAATTAAGTCTTCAAAAGTCATAAGTTCACTTTCTAATGAAAGCTCTCTCAGCGAGTTGAATCCCTATTTAGGCCAGAATTTTAGTGTTGACTTTCAACTAAACTATTTAAGCTACTCAATGGACTTCGGAAAGGGTATAGTGCCATTTTCAAATTGAGTTTGCCCAAAAATTCTAAACATTTGTTAATAATTGTTGCGCTTTCAAAAATATATTTTTTAAGATCGTAGATCTCAATTCACCTTTTAGAACCATTTGTGATTCAATATGTAACCATTGAATAGATTCAGTTGGTTCTGTCAATTTAGTTATATGAGATAATATCGTTGCGTTGTGATATGTTTTAAAAATTAGATAGGCAATGCCATCTTTCTTGAAACTTATAGCCATAATAGCTCTTTGAACTCTATTTTTTTAAATTTTGGATATAGTTATCTATTAATATTTAAAATTGTTTTATAATGTGCCCAGGAATAGGTATCTGAATACACCGGATTAGATAATTAAAGCTCGGCAAGAGGAGCATTTTCAGCTGAAAGGATTCTCCCTGACCCGGATACGTTTATGTTTTTCCAAGAAGATACCACTTCTGTCATTTTTACCAGTACATTTTTATAATATTTTTGTATCATCTGATTAAGATCACTAAAAAGTAACACCTAGATGCGTGATATTATTTGTTTGCCATTTATAGGGATAAATCGCTTGTAAGATTATTTATTTACTCGTTGGCAAATTTAATGTCATTATTTCTGATTTAGTTATGTTTAATCTATAAGTTGAGACTTTACCATATCTCTCTATCAAGTCATGGATACCTTTTAGAGACCTTGGAGGGTTTGTTAATTAGACTACATCATCGTCAGCAAAAAGTGTTATTTTATGTTCTACCTTGCCTTGTCTTGATTCCCTCTATATTCCTTGATCTTCTGATGGCTTAAGCTAACAGTTCCAATATAAGGACGAAAATAATTTGGGACAATAGGCAACCCTGTCTCGTTCCGTTAGTAATGTAAAATGTACATCCCTGGCCTGCGAGAGAGGCAGGTGGAATAGTTCATAGAGCTCCAATAGCACGTGCCCCGAAATCTCCAAGGCCAAACTTTATTAAGGTCTGCTCCATAAAATCCCACCCAACTCTGTTGAAGGCCTTCTCTGTATCTAATGATAAAAAGATGACGGGAATTTTTGGAAGTGGACAGAGTCCACCTGAGAGAAATTTGGGAAGCACAGAAAGTGCAGCAACTGAGATCTGGAAGTAACACTGTGGCTTCAATCTGAAGCGGAAGCATTAATTCAAATCACTTCTTAAAGAAGATGACAAGAAAGGATGATATTGAAACATACCCCCTGAATTTTTAGCAAATTGCCACTAGGGAGGGTTGGCCTTATGAGGATTGGGTCATAGTGCTTGGTCCCTATCTGTGTGGAGAAGTTTAGAAAATATAGGGAGTTTTGGAAGAGGAAAGGCAACAAATTATGGCATTCTGAAAGAGGAGATCCTTGACAGAGTAGGAGTGAACAGAATACAAAGATTGCAGTCATGGACATTTTTTGACAGACATGCTTATTGCTACCCAAGAGACATGCTTGTCTACCCAAATTTAAAATGCAGTTTCCCTGTTAAGGGATTGCAAACAGAACTTGATGCAGAAGGAAATCAGGAGTTGGAGACCTGCTTGATGGCAGAGAAAGTCCGAGAAGCCAACAGGTTCGGTACAGAGAGAAATAAAAGATTTGTTGGAGCACCAAAGAGACTGCAGAGAGGGCAAAAGAGACTGCAGAGATCACAAGTTAGACTGCAGAGAGTGCAAGTGAGACTGCAGAGAAAGCAAAAGTGACTGCTGGTGCAGATGAAGAACCTTTGCTCCTGGAGAAAGATGATATTAAAGTGACTGGATGAAGCATGTGGATCAAGTCACTGGGGAAGAGTTGAACTCAAACGCATGTAGAAATCTTAAGGGTAAGAACAATGAGAAGGCCTCTATTAGAAACTGGACAGACACAGACACCTGTTCTTGGTGAATACTCCTGATGTGGAGGATGATACAAGAGTCTAATAAAATGATACAAGAGTCTAATAAATTATACACTACATTTAAAATAGACAAGGAAATAGGAATTTTCTAGATAAGAGAATAATAACACTCACACAATTTCACTATTACTTTATTATTTTTACATTAAAAGTCACTTATATGAATTGACGATTAAATGTGTTGATTTACACGAGGATAACAATATTTAATCACTATATTGTAATTTCAGTAGAGACTTAACTTAAATAACTCTTTTAATTATAATTTAAATAGTGGGATATATTTTAGGTATTTTGTTAGGGGAAGAAGCTTTGGATTCAGTGCCAACATGTAACCATGTACTGTTAGAGGTACATTAACAGGTATTTAACTTGGGAAGTTAAGTACATGGACAACATGTAAGTACCAGAAGAAGATGATGGTGTCCTTCAAAAAAAAAAAAAAAACGTCTAACACTTATACACATTGGCGAATAGCCCTGTTAAATTCACTGCTTGTACCAACTGTTATGGTGAATCGCGCTTTTGAAAGTATGATTGCGGATATGAATAACTATAGGGACCTTGAGGGATATTCAAATGAAACAAGCTTGATACTAGCTTTCAAGATAAAAACGGTAAAACCTAAGGCCTATGATGGAATTGGTATGAATGGCATAATTGTGAGCATATAAGTCAGAGTGAAAGAATATAATGATTTTAAGGGGTACTTTATCAATAAATGTATAGTGAGGGATTTAAAGACAAATACTACAATGTTTAAATTGTATGATGGAAAGCATAAGATATTTTTGTAGTATAATGTCTATAAAGTTACTAAGGTTTAATACAAGGGGCCTAAATTCACCTAACAAAAGAAATTCAATATTGAGGTTATTAAGACAAGAAAAAGCTAATATTGTTTTATTGCAAGAAACCCATTGGGACAAAAATAAATTACCAAATTTTGGTCTATGAATATAAATATAACTCAAATTTAAAAAAAAAAAGGTGTTTCTATTTTTTTTTTTTTTTTGTAGAAACCTAAAAGTAAAAGAAGAAATTGACCCTAATGGATGTTTTATATTGTGAGTGGGAGAAGTAAATGTCCAGAAGTTCACCATATTAAACATTTACTGCCACAATGAGAAACAACTTCCATTTATAAAACGAGTTTATGGGAAGATGGAAAAATATGGTCAGGGGGCTGTAATTATGGCAGGGGATTTTAATGCAATTATCAGCCCATTATTGGATAGGAAGTCTGCAAAGACAACTAAGAATACTGGGAGGGTGTATAAATCTGCTCATCAACTTACAAATTACATTAATGACAAACAAATCTATGATGTGTGGAGGATTCTTCATCCCAATCAGAGGGATTATTCTTATTTTTCCAATGTCCACAAAGCCTATTCCAGGATTGTTTTTTTTCTAGTGAACAAAGCAAGCATGAATAATGTTAGTGGGCTGAAATTGGCCGCATTAGAATTTCTGACCATGCCTTTATAACATTGAATATTAAAATAGATTAGGAGGTTAGGTATAGACCAGCCTGGAAATTAGATGATGTAATATTGGACGACCAAGAAAGAGTATCATCTCTTAAAGACCAAATCAGCAATTTTTTTGGAATAAATAAAGGTACAGTTAATCTTAGCAGTACTTTGTGGACAACCTTTAAAGCTTATATTAGGGGGATTTTAATGCAAATGAAATTTCAGATTAATAAACTAAGAGGTCAACCACTTTGTGTATTAATAATTCCACTTCATAATTTGGAAAAAAAATAACAGATTAAATCCCAGCGACTCTACTTATGCCAAAATAAAAAAATTACAAAAATAAATAAAAAAAATAAATCAATTACTGTCTGATAGAGCAATTTGGAGGTTACAACAAAATTATCATTATCATGACAATAAAACAAGCAGGTTGTTGGCAAAAAAATAAAATAAAAAAAAAGATTACGAGTGATTGAATTGAATATTTGTAGAGTGAAGGTTAACGTATCTTTAAACCAAAGGAGATTGCTAAAGGCCTTTGCAACTTACTACCAAAATGTATATAATTTGACAAAAGATCCTTCGTTCATGGAACCCACTCTTGAAGAAATTCAGAACTTCCCTGATAGATTCAAATTACCCTCGGTATCTGTTTCAGATCTTGAAGATTTAAATAGACCAATCACAGTTAAGGAAATAATGGATGTTATAGGAAATAAAATAAAAAATTATACAATGCCGGGCCCGGATGGATATACAAACATGTTTAAAACAAGGTAGGGTGGGGGTACATGAGATTAACTTTGGCAAGGTTTGGCTTTGGCAGCTTCGGATCACATGACATCGGTGCTTTATATTCAGAGCCTATGGCATTTGTCAGTGGGATTGGATTTATTTCACATGAGTTTCAAATTGGCAATGGGACAAGACAGGGATGCCCTCTCTCTCCTACTCTATTTGCATTGTTGCTGGAATCGCTGGCGATTCTAGCAATAAGGAATTCTACTAGTATTAGAGGTATAAGGGTGGGGGAGCGAGAGCATGAAACCACCTTGTTTGCGGACGACATTGTCCTGACTTTGGTTGATCCAAAAGAATCTTTGACCCATTTGCTTCAATTAATACAGGAATATAGTATTGTCTCAAATTACAAACTGAACTCTAAGAAATCAGAGATCTTGGGCTTGAACATTTCCAATGAACTTAAAAGAACATTGAAGTTAGAATTTCTTTTTGATTGGGGACCTAATTCCTTTAAACATCTAGGTATTATTTTTGACCAAGATATAAATAAAATGATGGTTATAAATTGTAAAAACACTTATGATAAAGTTAATGATATCATACAAGGGTGGAAAAAGGCCCAAATGTCATTCTCGGGCAGAAAAGCAAGCATAAAAATGATAATTCTCCCAATAATCGATTATATTATTAGATGTTTACCTATTGACATCCCAAGATTTTGGTCTGCTAAATTCCAAAATATCATAGACAAGTTTATTCATTTGAGAAAGCACATAAGACTGAAGAGAGTAGTAATGTCCAGGAGATGTGTAAGAGGCGCGATAGCGTACCCATTAATAAAACCATATCAAAACCCCAAAATGCTGTCTCACGTAATAAAATGGTTAGAACCTCGAGACAAATACTCTTGGTACCAAATAGAAGAAACTTTGGTATTAAACTGGAACTTAAAAGCTCTAATCTTTGTGGGTAAATACCCTGTTAAATTCATCAGAAAAAAAGCATTAATAGTTAAAAATGTTTTTAGAGCTTGGTCAAGAATTAATAAGAAAATCTAAATTTGCCCAGGATTAAGTGTAATTACTCCAGTGAAAACTGTAACAAATTTTTACAACATAGGTTGGTCAAACACTTGGTCAACTGAAGGTATTTACTTCTTAAAATATCTTTTTATTGAAAATGAAATAGCTTCCTTTCAACAAATAAAAATTAAATTTTATATTCAATCCCAATTTTGGTTCATACATGAACAACTGAGGTCTGAAATTAACTTGAGAAATAATCTTAATAATTTTGAAACAGTTATCAAGAATCAAGACTTTTCACATATGATTTCTAAGATGCTAAATATTTTTCGCATTAAGTTGGAGGAAGGCAATACAATGAGTATGAACACATAAGCTATTGAAATAGGCATTGGACTGAATCAGGACCAATGGAATGAAGCCTTCAAGAACACTCATTTACTGATTAAAAATGCTGCTCAAAAGGAGCTATATTTTACGGTAATCAACAGATGGCACCTAGTCCCAGATAAAATAAATGAAATATCTCATAAATGTAAAGATAGACTATGCTGGAGGGTCTGTGGAATGAACGGAAGCACCTTCATGTGTGGTGGGATTGTCCCTTAATCAAACCACTGTGGTTGAAATGCTTTGACTTTGTTTTCAGTGTTCTTAAAAGGAATGTCTCTCCCACTGCTCATAGTGGGCTACTGCACATATTTGTAGAAAAGTATGGATCAGAAGATGTGGCTTTCATGGCACAAATTTACACGATTGCTAAAATATTAATAGTCTTCAATAGTCTTCTTTGGAAGCAAAAAAATCCACCAACATGGAAAGAAATTTTGTGCAGAAGGGATCGCTGCGGAGAGCTGGAGAGACATTTTCTTACCATTGGATTGTATTAGGAAAATTTAAGAAAATGGAAATTATGGGATTCTATATCAAAAGATTAACCCCTAAAAAAGAGTATACAAGAAAAACTGATTTTTGTATTAGACCCTTTACTAATATACTTATTGCCCCTTACTACTTATATCACAAATTATGTAATTCTGGTATGTATGGATTGTATGTGTGTGTAAGAACATGTATTATTTATCGCAGGTCACTAATACTTTTGTATATACGTCTACTTTTTGATTTTTGTATGTTAAATTTTGCAATAAAAAAAAAAAGATGAAAGATGGGTGAGGATGCTGAAATCACAAGCTTTTTTTAAGCAACTGAAAATTAAAAACCAAAAGATTGAAAGATCCTTCCTGGCAGAAATGGAGAGTCGTGGACCTTGCAGAATTGGAAGCACAGTGGTACAGAGTAAGCCTGCTGTGAGCCAAAATAAAGATGAGGTGCAGATCCAAGCACAAGAAGCAGCCCTAAGAGAGGATGTGCCTTTGCCGTCTATGAAGAATACTATACCAGTACAGAAACAAGATTGCTGTAGGAAGTTTGGTGAAAATTATAAGCCAGCCAATTGCAACACCTGGAAAAGAGAGGCCCATGTTATTTGTCCTTACAAACTATTGGCTCAGGACCATTTGAGGGACTGTGAAAGTACATGTGAAGAAAAGTTGGCAGAGGAACAGTCATAGAAGTTGCTATCCCTTAATGACGGTGAATCTAATAAGAGAGAGTTGGAGACTCTGCATAAAGAGCTAAGGACGGGAGCATGACCAGCTCCAAGCGTCACAGAGTTTGACCAAGGGTTACAGAGAGTCAGCCGTTACCTGATGCAGACACCACCCCCCGCACACTAGTTGTGTTAATGGAGCAACTGAGTGATGTGGAAGTATTGGAGAGAGAAAAATAATTCAAACTTCATAAGCTAGGAGCTGAAAGTTCAGAATGAGCACAGAAGCTTCCCAGTGCTCTGGTGAATTAAGAGGTTACGATTGATAGTATAAAATGAGAGCTGCAGAAGAAATCTTCTGATTAAATGCTTTAGTCACATGCTTCGTAGAGAATCAGTGTTCCTGGTGTTTCCCTGAGATGGTATGTGAGATGGACCTGGGATAGCCAGAAGTAGAGAGCCCAGAAGTCTTGGAGAGCATGGGGGCACCAGCAGTTGACAGACAGACACTGAGAGACCGGCCTGACCTGGACCATGTCCTTGGGGGCAGATTACCTCTCCACAGCAATTTTGAAACCGAAGAACCGTCCAAATCGATTAATTGTAGATGAAGCTACCAATGAAGATAACAGCATGGTGTCGATGTCTCAGGTCAAGATGGATGAGCTTCTATTGTTCCTAGGAGAACCTGTGTGCATTGTTCTTTTGGATGACACCTTCTCAGATGAGAAGATCTGGTTGTGTGTAACAACCTGAGGGTGTGGCTTACTTAAATGTTATCGCTATCCAGCCATGTCCAGGTATGAAGTCTGTATCTCGAAGGTTATTTCTTGGAAGCCTACGGACCAATCAGAAAAGGGGACATCCTCCTGGTTCATGGAGGAATGTGTGCTGTTGGATTCAAGGTGGTGGAGACAGACCCAAGACCATACAGTATAGTTGATCCAGGCACTGTAATCCACTGTGAAGGGAGCCCATTAAATGTGAGGATGAAGTGGAGATGTATATACAAGTGGCTATATTTTGACTTGGAACGACAGTACCATCTACACCATGTGGTTGCCATCTACAGTTTTAAAGGCCTCTCTGCACTAGTCGCTCATCCCCATGTTGTTGAGCTAAAGGTATATGAGACAGTGCCCCCAGAGGATGGCGCAAGGTACAGAGCCTTGAAGGGTTCTATACAGGAGTGACAGGGTTAAAACTCCTAGATGAGACTTAATTATAAGGTTGAATCAGCAGTTAAAAGTTTAGAAAGTAGAGATGGGAGGGGTACCACAGTGAGTTTAAGGCAGCAATGGAGTCTGCCACATCAGGAGAGTCTGTGTGACTAGAGAGTCATAGACAGCTGCATGTGTGGAACCTTAAGAAATAGAGACAATTGCCAGTGTGCAACTGCAGAACCAAAAGGAGATTTTTTTGGAGCAGAAGATTGGTGAGTCTTTTGTGAACAGAAGAATATTAAACAGTATTTGCTGAGCAGAGCAGCAAACAGTACAGACACAGGGAGGAATGTGGACTGCTACACTGGAGCTGTTGGGAGAGCCTCAGTTGGAGAGAGAGAGTGGAAAAAGAAAGTGTTGGAGCAGAGGAGGCTCCAGTCCAGAGAAAGGCTTCATGTGGAAAATATACCAGCACCCTTGGGCCAGAGGGACACACTCACTGCATCCTGAGACAACCACAGAGATTGACAGATTGCTTGAAACAAGTTATCAGAAGCCTTTATTCTAAGATTTACCCCCAGGAAGGGGACTGGTTGTTCAAAGAGTTGTTTTCTTACTAGAGTACATACAGTACTCTTAAAGGGTCCCTGGGGGAGGGCACATGGGGAAACGGGTGGGCCAGTGCCCCGACCATGAGGTGGTTATTGGCTGTGATGCTATTACCTGCCGTATTCCCGAGACTGTTTTGCGCACACTGGTGAAGATAGTGCTGCCTCTTATTTTGGTTATTTTTCACCTGAAGCAGATAAGCTGTTCAGGTGTAGTCAGGGTATTCCTGTATGTCAGTTATACCATTTGTGTAGCTTTTTATTTCTTTAGCAAAGTGACCACAATGGCTATTCTTTTGTTTTCACTGTCTCATTAATAAAGCGGTCTGTTGCACCATACTGTTCGTTTTGGTAATATCCTTTTAAGGAAATCACAGTTTCATGCAGCCATCCATGTCACAATCTATATAACCCTTTAAGATCATTATGTAATTACTTTTGTTTTATTAATTGATGTAATGACATTTGTTTTATTAATTGGTTGACAATTCTACCTGTTTGACCCTTGTATGACTATTTTCTCTATGACATAGAGCATTGCTACTACAACTTCCTCGACATACCCTTACTTTGGAATCATGACCAGAAGTTAGAAATAAAGATCTGATGACAGAATAAGAACATGTAAGCTCAACTAGCCTGTCCATTACTTATTTCTAAAAATAGTTTGTTTATAAATCCTAATGTTTTTCTTAAGCATAACCCAGGCATCCGTAAATTACTGAAATGTGCCTGTCCTTTCTATTTTCATAAGAAGATGCTTTTATAGTCTCGTGCGCGAGTCCGTGCTCTGCGCCACAGTGGTGAAATGATGAACAGTAGGTATGGCATGCATAAAAACGTATTTCTCCCTTCGAAGTGCCGCATAAGGCACGCCGACAGAAGAGGCTTTGAGCTATGAGAGGCGCGCCCAAGGCCCTGGGTGGCCGAGTGTCTGCACCGAACATATCGATGGCCTCAAGATGCGACACGTCGGAGGATGGAATAGTTATTTGCCTACACTACAACTTTTCAACACTTTAACACTGTGGCGCAGGGCACGGACACACCCACGCAACTGTAACAGGATAGGTCTGAAGACTGTTCAGCTTATCTACTTTCGACAAAGGAGTGCTTTTGCACTTTACCTCTATGACTTCTATTCTGAAACATAAAATTATTAACTCCTATGCCTGTATTCCTCTTTTTTATGCAAGATACTTATCTCAAAACTTTATTAAATTCACAGAAATATTTGAAGTATTTTATCATATCACCCCCTCTCCTCTATATTGTTGAAGCTATAGATATTAAGGTCATTAAGTACTTCCTTATGTGTTGTATTTTGATGATACACCATTTTATTTTGTACAGTGGAGGCTTCTATCAATCTTTTTCCCACCGTAAGTTAAATGATGCTGTGGTAATTAGCATTCCCACAAAATCTAATATAAAAGTTATGAACCAGCCCCAAACTGATGAGATCCAAATTGAGATGAAAACAGCTGTCTGTGGATAGGTCTCAATAACTTGTGCATGATCCATCCTATGCTATGCTTTAAAGCTGTGTAATACAGTGAGCATATGCCTAAAATGAGACATGCATACTAATCACGATATACCAAGTGGGAATAAAAGTAAAAGGAGTAAATCACATCCAATGTGGCTTAACAAAGATTTAAAGCTCAAGATACCGAGTAAAAAACAGGCATTTAAATTATAGAAACGAGAGGGGACAGAGACTGCTTTACGGGATTACAAGGAAATCAACAAGCAACAAACATCTCGAAAATATCCTCCCCATCGGCATGATACGACAAGCAAAATTTGATTCCACAAGCAACGATTGCATTTCCCGGAGTGTCACCTTCTTCAATACCAACATCCACTTGACTGTCATCCTTAGTCCCAGTTGCCTCAACTGCTCACCACACTTTGCGAGGCTCGCAGGAGCGCCTTTGGCGCTCATTTCAGCTTAAGTCCTGCGTGCTTCAATGACTCAACTGCTCGCCTCGCTTTGCGAGGCTCGCAGGAGCACCTTCGGCGCTCATTTCAGCCTAAGTCCTGCGTGCTTCAATGCCTCAACTGCTCGTCTCTATTCATGAGGCTCGCAAGCGTGTCCACAAATCAAAGTTTGACAACTATTATATGTGATTCACAAAAAAAACATCTGCTCGACGAAGGATAACACTTAACTCTATAAGTCATGTGTATATCCCTGTTACCTAGGTGGTTGTCCACAAGCACTCCCAAATCCCTTTAAATATCTGATACCCCTAGATTTGCTCCATTAAGATTATAAATTGCATGGCTATTATTCCTTCCCAGATGCATAACTTTACATTTATTCGTATTAAATCTCATCTGCCATTTAGATGGCCATTACTCAATTTTATGTAAATCCCTTTGGAGGGAAAGCACATCATTATCTGATTTAATTACCTTGCACAACTTCGTGTCATCAGCGAAAATGGAGACACTACTTTCCAGTTCCAGTCATTAATAAATATGTTAAAAAGGACAGGACCTAATACTGAACCCTGAGGATCCCCACTTACCACATTAGTCCAATCAGAGTATGTTCCATTTACAACAACCCTTTGCTTCCTGTCTTTTAGCCAGTTTTCAATCCATGAGCATATAATTACTCCAATTCCTGGATCTTTTAGGTTGCACAATAGTCTCCCATATGGCACTGTATCAAAAGCCTTTGCAAAATCCAAAAAGACTACATCCACTGAGTTTCCTTGATCCATGTTCCTACTAACCTCCTCATAGAAACTAATTAGATTTGTTTGACATGACCTATTCCTCATAAATCCATATTGACTCCTACTTATAATTCTGCTTGAATAGACATATTCCTGTATATTAACCCTTATTAACCCTTCTAAAAGCTTTCCCACTACGGAAGTGAGACTCACTGGTTGGTAATTCCCTGAATTTGCTCTTGCTCCCTTCCTAAATATAGGTATAATTTCTGCCTTTCTCCAGTCATGTGGCAGAGACCCTGTGTTGAGTGAATCTTGAAAAATTAGATATAATGGTTTTGCTATTACAGAGCCCAGTTCCCTCAGTACACTTGGATGTATTCCATCAGGACCCGGGGCTTTATTAACATTTATTTTTTCCAACCTTTTGGATTTCCTCCTGCGTTAACCAGTTATTTGGTGAAGGTAGTGTAGCCCCATTATGTTGCGGTGGCCCAAACACTGGTACCTCCCTTTTGTATACAGAAGAAAAGAACCTATTTAGCTCATCTACCTTTTCCTGGTCACTAAATATCAGACAGACTGTGTCACATAGTAAGGTTCCTATAGCTTCCTTCCTCGCCTTCTTCCCATTAGTATATTTAAAAAAAGATTTTAGGGTTAGTTATACTCTCCTTTGCAACTAACTTTTCATTTTCGATTTTAGCTAGTCTTATAGCCCTTTTGCATGCCTTATTGATTTCCTTGTACTCACGTAAGGCAGTCTCTGTCCCCTCTTGTTTGTATAATTTACATGCCTGTTTTTTACTCCTCATCTTCATCTTTAATTCATTGCTAAGCCACATGGGTTGTTATTTATTCCTTCTACTTTTATTTCCACATGGCATATGGTGATAAGTACGTTTAATTAGTAAGGATTTGAACATTGTCCATTTATGTTCAGTAATTTACCTGTCAGTTCTCTGTCCTAGTCTATACGTTGTATTACTGCCCTTAGACCGTTAAAATCTGCCCTTTTAAAATTAAGAGTTTTTGTTAGACCCTTACAGTTATGTTTTTTAATTCAATCTCAAATGAGACTGTGTTGTGATCACTGTTTCCCAATGGTTGCCCCTTTTCAACATTTGATACTATATCAATATTATTTGTGATAACTAAATCTTAGATAGCCTCATTCCTACTAGGTTATTGTATAACTTGGGCCAGATAATGATCTCTGAGTGTACTCAAGAACCTGTTCCCCTTAGCTGAACTGCAGGTCTCATTTATCCAGTTTATTTCAGGGTAATTAACATCTCCCATTATTAGAACTTGCCCATGCTTAGCTGCATTTCCAATCTGTAAAATTAATTGCATTTCCTCATTTTCAATTATATTTGGGGGCTTATAGCATACTCCTACTAATATTCTTTTAGAATGTGCTGCCCTGCTATTTAACTCTACCCACAATAATTCAACATTATCGCTAGTTCCACCATAAATATCTTCTCTGACTATAGGCTTAAATTCAGGCTTACCATACAGACAAATCCCTCCTCCTCTTTTACCATTGCCCCTACATTTCCTAAATAGATTATAACCATCCGGATTAACAGTCCAGTCATGAGAGTCATCCCACCATGTTTCAGTAATGCCTAGTAAATCCCATTTCTTATTAACTGCTAATAGTTCTCATTTTTATTGGCAAGCTTCTGGCATTAGCGAGCATACACCTTATGTTATGAGTCTGTATTTCTGAAGTGCCTGCCACTGTACTTGACTTACTTAGCAATAACTCTCTATTGACTGTGCTTACCCTCCTCCATCTTTTCTCCCATGACTTTCTACCACATTACTTCTATCTCGTCCTCCCCCCACCTACTAGTTTAAAAACTCCCTCAGCCGTTCTACCATCCTATCCCCTAGCAAAAAAGCTCCCTCACCATTAAGGTGCAATCCATCCCTGCTATACAGATTGTACCCAAGTGAGAAGTCAGCCCAATGCTCTAAAAACCCAAACCTCTCCTTAATGCACCAAATTTTTAGCCATGAATTAACCTCCCTAAGCGCCTTCTGCCTCCCTGGGCTAGCACGTGGCACTGGTAGTATCTCAGAAAATACTACCTTGGAGGTCCTTGCCTTCAGCTTATTACCTAGTTCTGTAAAATCATTCTTTAGGACACTCCATCTTCTACTAACTTTGTCATTGGCCCCAATATGTATCAAGACCGCCGGTTCATTTCCAGCCCCTCCCAATAATTTATCTACCTGATCCACAACATGCCGAACCCAAGCACGCGGGAGACAGGAAACTGTTCGATTGTGGGGATCTGGGTGACAAATCACCCTGTCTACCTTCCTAATAATAGTTTCCCCAACAACTAAAACCTTTCTCTTGCTCTGCCTATTCTGCCCTCCCACTCCTCCAGTAGAACTGTTCTCCTGGCTGATAGAGGCAACAGCTCTATCTGGCAATGCCATTCCTGAATGGACATCCCAAACCGTTTCACTCAATCTGGCAAATCTGTTGGTGTTTGCCAAATCAGAACTGGCCTGCCTCCTGCTCCTGTTCCCCCTGCTTCCCCTTGTAACTGTAACCCAGCTACCTCTCTGGACATCCTCACTAGCCCCAGCTCCACCCTCAATGCTAGGCCCAGCTAAACTGTGCTCAATGAGCACCAACTCCCTTTCCTGTGTCATAATATCATGAAGTGTTGAAATTCTTCTCTCCAGTTCTCCAAATTGAGTTTCAAGATAGGCAACATGCTCACACCTGTCACAGAGGTATGGACCCTGGATCATCTGTTCAAGTAGTGCATATATGTAACAGGATGTACACTGAGTGAGGTTTCCACTGAACTTACTGATAATTACAGTGGTGAAAAAAATGTATAAAACACTACAATGTGCTCCCATTTTGCACTCTCTCCTTTTATTTAAACTCATACACTTATACTAGAACTGCCCTTATGCTAGAAGAAGTGTTCCTACCTTACCCTGTTTTGTATTAGGTTCTTACTATTCACCTGCCCACTACTCAATGCCCAAGTACACAACACACTTACTGTTCAGGAGAAATCACAGAACACATGCAAGCAGACCACACAAAGTCACACACTGATATAGCTTTACACAGGCAAAACCACACCCCCTCTCAGCTGCCACTAATCACTGCAAAAGTACACAACACACTTACTGTTCAGGAGTAATCACATAACTTATGGAAGCAGACCACAAAAAGTCACACACTGATATAGCTTTACACAGGCGAAACCACAAGCCCTCTCACCTGCCCACTAATCACTGCACAAGTACACAACACACTTACTGTTCAGTAGTAATCATAGAACAGATGCAAACAGACCACAAAAGTCACACTGATATAGCTTTACTAAAAAACATGCTTGCCCCTGCTAACCCATCCCCTTTTTCCCTTATCCTGACCTGTCCCCGGATCCATAACAGCAGCTTGAGGGTGTGCTGAGTCACCACCCAGAATTGTTTCCCTAACCGGGTAGGATGAACCTATTGATCCACGAGGCCCTTAGCCCTGACATATCCCATGGAAGTAGACCTCTTTTAGGGTCTTAAGAGACTGTGAAGGGGAATCATATGTGAAAGCTAGATGAGATATTAGAGCTAGGGGTCATTAAGCTATCATATGGTCCTTGGACATCTCCTGTTTTGTTGGTCCCTAAGAAGGATGGGACAACATGGTTTTGGATTGACTATAGGCTCCTAAATGACCAGATGAATGCTTTTATCCTATGCCCAGGGTAAACAAGCTGCTAGATAGGCTAGGACAGGCAACACATATAACCACTCTGGACTTTGTTTGACAGATCTCACTTGCTGAGATCCCTAAAGAAGTCTGCACTCACCACCCCATTTGAGCTATACCAGTTTACTGTTTTGTGTTATTGAATGAAGAATGCCTCTTCACCACCTACTGCATGGGTTTCAGGATTTCGCTCATGCATACCTGGAGGATATTGTCATATTCATTCATACTTGTAATGAACATTTGGATCACCTAGCTAGATTTTGGGTTGTACACAACAAGTAGGATTGATCATTTAGTCAGATAAGTGCCAGTTTTCTGAAAGGAAGGTGAGTACCTAAGGAACAGATTAGAGCTTCGGAGGCTAGAGCCAGCCAATGTAGTTTGAAAGAGCAGTGGCCACCCCAATGATTAAGACGCAGTTGTGAGCATTTCCAGGTAGTGTTATGGCTCACCTGTAGGCTCAGTTCCTCTCATATCCCTTCCTTAATAGTGCTGTAGCCTCTTGCTAATCCTCTCCCAAGATCACCTTTGCAGTCTCTATTTAATCCTTCACCAGAGACAGGAAATTTGAAGATAAGACTCATCTTGCAAGCCACTTGTATGATATTTGCCTTTTAATGTATTAACTTCCACACCCCCCAATTGCCCAATGAGGTACTGCAGACAGCAATACTTGCTGCTTGAGTTCACTGGTTAAGGGCTAATAATTTAATCATGTTGTATTGTTCTTTTGGCCTATAAATGTTCTGATGCAAAGAATGTAAGAATGCCATATCATATTGGAAGATCTATGTGCTTGTGAGCTGCAGTTTCTTTAGGAAAGCAACTAGGACAAAGAAAGCCATTTTAAGAGTTACCTGCAGTAAGAGAGCTTTATTAAGGGAAGTATTTTTAATGGCTTCCAACAGCTGAATAAAGACGAAGGAAAATCCTGCGTCCAGCTTCTAGCCTCTAAACCTGGGTTCCAGAGATCCAGGGTTCTAGAGTTCCTGTGTTCTGCTGTTCCTGAGTTTAAGTTCCTGTCCAGCATCATCATAAATGTTGAGTGCTGTATGAACCCCTCAGATATGCGTAACCACAGCCTAACCGGTAGAAGGTCCAGATTGTTTGCAGGTCCTTCTTGCTGGCTTCCGTGAGAGGGGTGAGTGTTCATTGTTATCTCAGACTCACTTGATTCTGACTTCCTCCACTGACCTGTCACACAGATTTTCTGATCCAAAACAGAGGTATTGATTCTTGATACCCTGAAGATAGCCAAGCGGGGTCAAAGTATATTTCGTCAAAATCAGTGTTACTATTGAGAAAGAGTGCCTGGAAGTCATCCGGGCACTAGAGAAAATACAGTCATGGCTCAAGAGGGTTTTCACGGCAATGTATGCCTTTTGATATGAACTCTAGCCCTGCGGACTCTTTACTACAGGCATTATATCGGACACTTTGAATCTCCAGTCACCTATCACCCATTTAGCATATTGAATTGCCTGGTGGCTGGAGAGAGGGGGGTGATGGTGATGACAGCCTCGATTGGGGAAAAGTCTATATTAAAGTACCGTGGTACTTGCCTCTCTTTCTTCCCCAAAGGAGTCTTGTCTAGTCTTTCCTATTTACTTTGTGTTACCTTTTGTTAGTCTGCAGCCAGACTAATTGAATTGCTGGAAGAAGAGAGATAGGGAGAGGGATGGGGAGATAGGGGGAGAGGGATAGGGAGGGGAGAGAGCAATAGGGAGGGAGAGAGAGGGATGGAGATAAGGAAGGAGAAAGATGAGGAGGGAGAGAAATAAGGAGGAAGAGAGATAGGGAAGGGGAGGATGAGAGAGTTGAATATATATATAGAGAGAGATAGGGAGGGAGAGAGGGAGATAGATAGAGGAAAAGGGTTAGGGAGGGAAAGAGATGGGGAGGGAGAGAAGTATAGGGAGGGGGAGAGAGGGATGGAGGGAGAGAGAGGGATGGAGGGAGGGAGATAGAGTGATAGGGAGAGGGGTAGGGTGAGATAGGGAGAGAGGGGTAGGTAGGGAAAGAGATAGGGATGTAGAGAGGTAAAGGGAGGGATGAATAAGGAGGTAGAGAGCGGGATGGAGGGAAAGAGAAATAGGGAAAAGGATAGGCGGGAGATAGTGAGAGGGGAATAGGGAGAGAGGGAGAGAGCGATAGGGAGAGAGATAGTGAGGGAGAACGATGGGGATGGAGAGAAATTGTGAGGAAGAGAGATAGGTAAGGGGAGGAAGAGAGAGATGAATATACTGTATATAGAGAGAGAGATAGGGAGGGAGAGAGGGAGATAGATAGTGAAGGAGAGAGACAGCGGTATAGAGAGAGGCATAGGGAGGGAACGAGATAGGGAGGGGAGGGAGAGAGAGGGGTGAAGGGAGAGATAGGGATAGGTGGATAGGGAGAGAGATAGGGAGGGAGAGAGAGAGAGAGATAGGTAGAGGAGAGAGTTAGGGAGGGAGAGAGAGATAGGGAGGGGGATGGGGGAGATAGGGAAAGATGGATACGGAGAGAGGGATAGGGAGAGAGATAGAGAGGGAGAGAGATAGGGAGGGAGGTGAAAGATAGGGAGGGGGAGTGATAGGGAGGAAGAGAGATAGGGAAGGGGAGGATAAGAGAGAGAGAGGGATATGGAGGGAGAGAAAGGGAGGGAGAGGGATAAGGATGGAGAAAGATATGGAGGAGGAGGGAGAGAGAGATAGGGAGGAGAGAGAGAGATATAGGGAGGGGAGGGAGAGAGGGGTGAAGGGAGAGATAGGGATAGGTGGAGAGGGAGAGAGATAGGGATGGGGAGAGAGAGAGATAGGGAGGGAGGGAGAAAGATAGGGAGAGGGAGGGAGAGAGATAGGGAAGGGGAGGGAGAAAGATAGGTGGAGGGAGAGAGATAGGAAGAGAGGGAGAGCGATAGAGAGAGGGAGAGAGAGATAGGGAGAGGGGGTAGATAGGGATAGAGAGATAGGGAGAAGGGGAGAGATAGGGAGAGAGAGATCAAAAGGGATAGAGAGAGAGATATAGGGAGAGGAATAGAGAGAAATATTGCGTGAGGAATAGAGGGATATAGGGAGAGTGATAGAAAATTGGAGAGGGATCTATATCCCTCATGTCATGTATTTTATTTAAAGTAAATGACATCACTTTTGTCTATTTCTATGAGCTGCCACTAACAATTGTCTTGATCTAAAATGTATTCTATTTAATTTTTGCATCAAGAAATTGGAGGAACTTCCCATCATAAGGAAGTGAGCAGAACCAGCACCACTTCACCCTCATAAAGACAAGAAGTAAGTAAAGTAACAGGAAAAATATCAAGTGAATTGAATCTGTGTCAGTTTGCATGGCTGATATAATTTTATTGGTTTAGATATATAGGGGTCAACCTGGAGTGAAGGGGAGTGTGCTATGGGGGTGAAGTCAATGTGGTGCGAGGAGCCAGGTCTCTTTTTCCCACCACCCCCCACCTTGGAAAGTCACCAGCCGCCACTGTTATTAAGTATTATGTCCTAGTCTCAACTGATCAGGTGTGAGTACAGTCAACATTATACGGATGACAAGTTGTTTAATCAAAGTACTCAAGCAGGATGTTTAACTCAGTGTTGATATATTTTAAGTAATAACTTTTCTTTGGAATTTAACCCTATTTTTAGCTAAGCAGTTATAAAGAAATTAAAATAATATAATAAAATAAAATAAATACTAATTCTGTAGTTTTAAAAATGTAACAATTCAAATAGCTTAAGAGACGCACATATTCTAGAAAAAGAAAAATGCACTATTAGATGGTCATGCAGAGCCGGAGCTATTGCGAGAGCAAATGGTGCAAGGCACCGAGGCCCCTGGCCTTTTTAGAGGCCCCTGCAGAGTTTCTGCGGCACCTGCAAACCTCCCACAGGTTTTCTGTGGCTCCCGTGGCCCTCTAGTGGCTGCAGCAGTCTCCAGTGGACCCTGTGGCCCACCAGTGGGCTGACAGGGCCCTCCTGTGGCCCCTGCGGGCATCGATGATCTCTTGTGGCCCCGGTGGATCCTCTGTGGCCCCCTGCTGGCCCTCTGTGGGGTTCCTGTGGCCCTTGCAAGTCCCTTGTGGCCCCTGTAATGCCCTGTGCAAGTCCCCTCTGGCCACTGTGGCCCCCACAGACCTCATGTGGGTCCCCTGTGGCCCCTGATGGCCTCCTGTACCCCCTGCAGGCCCTGTGGCCCCACAGCCCCTTATGGCCCCCTCAAATCTCCCATAGGTCCCTTGTGGCACCTTAAGGCCCCTTGTGGCCCCTCAAAGGCCCCAGGGGCCCCCAGTGGCCCCTGCAGGCACTGTGGACCTGGTGAACCCCTGTGTTCCCCCTCAGCCTCCTGTGTTGCCCCTCGCAGACCTCTGCAGTCTCCCTCAGCCCCCTGTGGCCCCCTGTTGCTACACGCAGCTGCCATTGGCCGCCATTTGCCCCGTGTGGCCCCTTCGGTCCTTGCTGGCCCATGTGGCTTCTGTGGCCCCTCTGTGCTCTGGCCTGCTGTGGCCCCTCACCCCAGGAAGTGAAGTGCAGCATTGAGTAGGTAAGAAAGTATTTATATTTATATTTATATATATATATATATATATATATATATATATGTGTGTGTGTATATATATATATATATATATATATATATATAGGTGTGAAGGTATATGTAAATGTGTAAGTTTTTATATATATATATATATATATATATATATATATATATATATACTAGCGACTTGCCCGTCAAAAAATGACCGCAATTAAATGTGTATGTTTTGAATTCTGTTTTGCACTTAATATGAGCGTTTGACACTTTTAACCTTTTTATTATCTATGAAGAAGAACAACAGTTATATTAAATGTGTTTATGTTTTTAGCATGCAACTTGTAGATGACCAACTGGTAAACTATCTTTTTTTTAACAATAAAAACATTTTAATGTAAGAATAGGTCAAAGCTGTATGAATCAGTATTGTAAACATTACATAATGGTTTGTAACATGCAACTTGTAGATCAACAACTGGTAAACTACATAGGTATTGAATCCAGAGGAAGGCAAACAGTAAAACCCCCCATTGAAACGTAACCAATTGTATCAAAGGGGGAAAAATTCATTCCTTCCTGACCCCATTAACTGGCGATCGGATTACTCCCTGGATTAATATTGTCCAACAAAAGCTCATCCTCCTCTTAACATGAAACCTTAAATATATACAATTAAACAACCTTTTTTTGACAAAAATAGTAGCATTACAAACAGTAACTTAATGTAGTAACATTTAAACTTAAATTGTTATAAATTGCAACCAAAGTGTTTTGTGGGGCTAATCATGCTAAAAGGCCACTTCCAAGAAATTTCTATATTTTACTTTGTCTTTGTTGATTATTTTTTTGTTCACTTTTTGTTGTTATTGTTGTAAGTCTTGAAAATGGCACATAGAGTTTCCTATGTGAAATAGTGGTCCTCTAAAAAGAGACCACCAGACATAAAAGTTTGTCTGTGGGGTATAACCACTGTTCTCTATGTTTTTTGCCATATTATAGAGTTTCTTATTGAAATAATGGTCCTCTAAAAAGAGCCTGAGTGACATCAACTTTCATCCTCAAAATAAAACCACTATTCTTTATATTTGTTTGTTTTTTTGTTGTGAATTTGTTCTTGAGATGAAAGGATTGTTGGAAAATGGCACATAGAGTTTCTTATGTGAAATAGTGGTCCTCTTAAAAGAGTCCCAGAGACATCTAAGTTCATCCTGGAAGTAAAACCATTGTTCTCTATTTTTTTTTGCCATTTTATAGAGTTTCTTAGTAAAATAGTGGTCCTCTAAAAAGAGTCTGAGTGACATAAAAGTTCCTCCTCAAAATAAAACCACTGTTCTCTATATTTGTTGTGAATTTGTCCTCGAGGTGAAAGTATATATTTTTGACATCTCTTGTATTGTTATTGTTTTTTTAATTTAAGTTATAGTTCCTCATAGTAGACAATGTTTTTTGTAAAAATGCGGCCATCATCTAATAAATCACCCTGACTTTGTTTTTTTTCAATGTAAATTCTTGCATCTTGAAAATGCAACATACAGTTGGCCATGTGCAAATACTGGTTCTTCTAAAAAGATACCCACAGATTTGAAAGTTTGCCCTTGTGATTTATTAATGGTCATGGCAAATGCCATAATGATGGGAAATTGTCTCTTTTGAAGTACAAAAGGCAGGCTACTTTCACTTGGTGATAAATCTATTCTTGGTATGAAACCCTCCTTTATGGGTACCAGTTAGAATTTCAGCATGTATGAAATTGTCATTTCATTCTTGAACAATTAATCTGGTCCCATTACATAGTCCTTTTTTGGGGTTCATATTTCACAGTAACATGCCAATTGTACCTTTCTTTAGTTGCAAAATATGCAGTGGCATTCCAGAGGGAGTTAATGAATTAAGAAATTCAGTTGAAAAGTTTGTCTGGCTTTCTTTGTCATCACCAAGTACAGAATCAGCACTGTGATCATTTTTTTGTGGTGCATTTATTTGTTTTAATATTTCATTATTGATAGACAATGCATCCTTATTTTTGCATGTTAGTATTACTTTGTTTGCAAGCTCTGCATAATCATCGTTATTTATAGTATTTTGGAATATAACTGATATGAGATCCTATTTGCAAACCATATGAGATGGAATTTCCACGGTATCATCGGGTAAATTGTGTGTTCGCTCTGTATTTCCTTCTCCAATTTTAATGAGCCATTCATTGAATTAATTTGTCCTTCTGATCTAATATTTTGTTCTAATTTGAGATGAGTAAAGAGTTTCCTTAGTGTACTTGACTTTTTTACAAGTTTCTACAATGTCTGTGCGATTTCTATGGACAACAACAGGTAATGTTTACCTAAAATCTCCACCTAACAACATCACCTTTCCACCAAAAGGCAAATTATTGTCCATGACTTCATGCAACAAACTGTCAATACATTGTAGCGCATGTCATGACATCATTGTAGCTTTTTTTTGCTTGTCATTCAAATATCCGACACTGATGTTTCCAGAATGGGAACTGGCAGTTTAAATCCACTATGCACAGTTCTTCCACCTTCTAACAAAAGTGCAGCAATTCCAGTGGTTACAAATGGCAGTCCTATTTGACCTTGTGCGTGAACAAACCTCATCAATAAATTATACAGATAAGTTTTTCCTGATCCTCCAGGTCCATCTAGATAGAAATAACGCTCTTTGAGCATGTCATCATCTAGGGCATTTTTATGGCATTAAATGCTTGCAATTGTAATGTATTTAAAGTTGCAAGTCTTTCTTCTGTTCTTTGTTTTTGAAGCACAGTGTCATAGTCTTCAAAGTTTATGTCTGATATGAGTCCTGGATCTGGCAGATTAAAACTTGCACAACTTAATCCATGAGAAAGAAAGACCTCTTGAATTTGAAGTAATGCTTTTAGTTCTGCAATAGGCTCATTGTATCATTGCAAAAAGTCTATAGACATATTTGTTTTAAATTTGTACCACAAAGCTAATGCATTTGGAGCATTTGAGAAGATGCAAATTAATGCAAATTGTTCTCTCATCTGCCATGGCATTTGACACAGTGCTGCTTCTTCTAGACATCTTTCCCATTCTGTATCATCAGCTAGGAAGTTTCTGTGTCGAGCAGCTAAATGAAATGTGTCATAAACTGTGCCTTTAACAGTTCTCAAGTGTTCAAAACTTTGTGCACCAGGAACATTTAGAAGGAGTAAACATAAGCAGAAAGGTTCAAGGTCTCTTGGACTTACAGTGTAAATTCTTGGTATTATTTTATTTCCACAGCTTTTTCTTTTTGACATAATTTATTAATGAAAACATAATGGTAGGGAATGTCAATATACATCAATTCCCTTTTTCTCCAAGTTGTTACAATTTAATTGAAACCACGCAGTTAGTGTAGTTTGTTGATGCTCACTTTGTGCCAAAGCACTTCTTTCATTTCCAACATTGAAATAAACTAAGTGTCTTTGCGGCAAAAGTACAGCTAATCGATGTACTGCATGTGAGCGATCATGCATTTCAAATTTGAGAAGATGCCACATTGCTTCTCGCACACTTACATATCGAGCATTTACATGAGATGCAAGTTCATCATGTAATAACTCACTTTGTTCTGGATTTTCTGCACTTTTGACCACTACAGTAGCTGCATCATAGCCTTTGTAAATATATTTGTAGACATATTGAAGGGATTTTATAGAAGTGCAAGCTTCCACATTAATGTGTGCTATATACTTCATGAGCAAATGTGGATTGTATGGCACCACATATCTGTTATCTACCTTTTTTCCATGAATAATGGCATTTTGGCCTTCTCTTCTTCTATATAATGGATAGCCATCATAATTAGCATAAGTTTTGTCTCTATAATCTTTTGGAAATTCTTTAGTACATTTCTTATTTTCCATACATGGTGACTGTGGATTAATATCTCCACATGGTCCATTAATCATATGATGATTTACAATCTCATATAGTCTATCATGTATTTCTGGATCTGGTAGTTCAGCAATAATCCCCCCAATTTTTTTTTTGTTTAGCAGTAATCACCGAATCCACTTTATAACCAGTATCCAATTTATATTTCTCTTGAAGGATGATAAGCATATGTGCATGTGGAAGGCCTTTTTTTTTTTAAATTATATGGTATAAACATAAGCCAGACATTTGCCAAATAACTAAGTTATGGTTATGTCATGTATTAATTCAGTTAATTTGATTTTGAAGACTCTTGCCAACAAATCTGGTCTATCGGAAGCAGTTTGTCCAATTAGCAGGTTCTGTACAATCTCTGGCCATTGTGGATTACATAGAAATGTAATAAATAAATCTGGTTTTCTAAATTTAGTAGCAATAGCCATGGCATCATTGTATCTTTCTTGCCTATTGCGAGGAGATCCTTGGAAAGAAGAAGGTAAAATTATGGCTTTGCCAGCTGGCAGCTCTCTCTTTGTAGCCAACTCAGCAACATAATCCATCAGTCCACAATACTGTTCTACACGTAGTTTATGTTGTTGATATTTTATAAAGTTTAAATTATTTGCCTCAACTTGCAAATATGAATCAATGATCCATTGTTGTGTCAGTTTTCCTCCACATAAAATGGGATTGAATCGATCTCGAATGGCAGTTTGAGCCACTTTAAATTCAAGCATGGAAATATTATTTCTGACATGTACTTTCAAATTTGGGTAACTGTCATCTGTTAATTTGGGTTGCCAACCTGCTTCCCCATGTCGAAAAAATGGGATATGTCATTGGATCCAAATTAATACTTAAGATACTTATATTAATGAAAGGTTGCTCATCATTTCTGGGATATATTCTAATATCCCTCTGAATTGGTGGTTCTCTCTGGTCATTTTGAAAGACAATTGCAATCTCATTTGATGTTGGCAAGTTATACCAGCATTTATCAGTTATTGATCTCTTTTAAGAACAATATTGACTTTTGGGATTGGTCATTGAAGTATTTGTGCATGAATTTGTTGTTCCTTTTCTACTTCTAATTTTTTATAGGTTTGAGAGTATGGGTTTTGGGCCATAATTTTATCAAGCTCTATAAAAACAATGGGTAAGCATTTTTTAATTTTCTGGAAGCTGCATACGTTGTTCAACAGCTTCCATTGTATCTAGGACATATAGTTGAGCAAATTTCCTTTGCTCCCCTTCTTCTGGATGTAAATGAGAAGTATGATGGTAAATGTGTCCTTATACTTTGAAGCAGTAAGGGCCATGTCCTGGCACATTAGCAGCTAATGTTGCACCCATAGATGCAAAATATATGGCACTATTATACTATCTAATGTGTAATTTGAAATTATGGTAGTTAGGGAAAGTAGGCTCAGTCATAATGCTTTCTAAATATGTTGGGAAGTGTTGTCTTTGTGGAAGTCTTACCTTGCCTTTTTGACAGCAACTAACAAACTCGCCATCTCTGGGTCTTTCCTGTTTGAAATTATAATATTCATATTACCACAATTATGAACCTCTACTGTTAAGGATTTATCTAAAGGACAATTCTGAGAACATATATCAATGTGCCTGTCTAAATCATCATTATAATTCTTATCTGATTGTTCTGATACATTGTCGAGATGTTTTTGTTTTTTGGTTGCCTTCTTGGGCTTGGATGTTACTTTCCCAGTCACTCGTTTTTTGCTTGTGATTCTCTTGCATTCTTTTTCGCGTCTAATTTTCTTTTCCTCTGGTGTATGTTGATCTTTCCATCTTTGTACAAATTGTCATGTTTGACGTCCTTTCTGTTCCTCTTTTTTTCCGTTATCCACATAGTATTCTGTAAATATAAATAGTAGATTCGATATATATTTATATTTATATTGTTGTGTTTTGGAAATTCAACTTTCTTTATTTTGATAATTTCTTCTGCTATCCTGTTTAGTGTTAGTTTTGTTGCAGTTCATTTTATGAAATGTGCACAGAAAACATGATACGTCCTTCTATGTTGTATGTGTTAATAGCATTTTTTGTTGTATCCTGTTTTGTGTGCACCAGTGTGCCATTATGGAGTTAGGGTTATATTGTTAGGCTTAGAGGGTTAGTCAAGTTGCATTGCATTTTTACATAGGTTGGGATAGGTCCTTCTATTTTACTTGTAAAACTGTACCACTTGTGTTGAATTTGTTCTGTATAAATTCCTGTAGAGATGCTCCGAGTCTTCAGGCAGTGTCTGTTGAAAATTTTAAAGAGAGATGCAAATGTTAAATGAAGTTTTCAATTATTTTTTTTTTTTACTTAGAGCATGTGAAACATGATAAATCCTTCCATTTTGTATATGTTTTCAACATTTCTTGTCCTATCCTGTTTGGAGCATGCCACTGTTGCCTTTAGGGGTTTAGGTTATGGGGTTAGGCTTAAAGGGTTAGTTACATTGCAGTGCTTTTACACATTGGCGCACACCAAACAGGATAGATCCTTCCATTTTGTATGAGTAAGCATTTCTTGTCTTATCCTGTTTGTTGCACGCCACTGTTGTCATTATGAGCTTATGTGTATGGGTTTAGGCTTAGAGTATTAGTTAGATTGCAGTGTATTGTGACATTGGCACACACCAAACAGGATTGATGCTTCCATTTTGTATGTGTCAATAGCATTGCTTGTCCTATCCTGTTTGGTGTGTGGCACTGTTTGCATTATGGGGTTATTCTTAGAGGTTTAGTTATATTACAGTGCTTTTCCACATTGGAGCACATCAAACAGGATAAATCCGTCAATTTTGTCTATGTTACCAATATTTGCTGTCCTATCCTGTTTTGTGTGCACCACTGTTGGCATTAGGGGTTTAGGTTATGGGGTTAGGCTTACAGGGTTCATTAGATTGCAGTGCGTTTACACATTGGCGCACAGCAAACAGGATAGATCCTTCCATTTTGTTTAAGTAAGCATTTATTGTCCTATCCTGTTTGTTGCGCTCCTGTGTTGTCATTATGGGCTTCTTTTTATGGGTTTAGGCTTAGAGTATTAGATTGCAGTGCATGGCCCACAGCAAACAGGATAAATCCTTCCATGTTGTTTATGTTACCAACATTTGCTGTGCTATCTTGTTTTGTGTGCACCACTGTTGGCATTAGGGGTGTAGGTTATGGGGACAGTCTTAGAGGGTTAGTTTGGTTCCAGCTCGTTTTCAAAATAGCGCACACCAAACAGGATCGATTATTTTTATTTTTTTGTACTTGTTATACTTTACTTGTTGTGTTGAATTAGTTGTGTATAAATGACAGAGGGTCCCCTGCTGCCAATCTTTCTGCTATACTCTTCAGGCAGTGTCTGTTGAAAATGAGAAACAGAAATGGAAACTTTTCCTTTTTTTTTTGTGAATTTCGGCAGAGTTTACAGTCTGTGTTACACCGTGCAGTGCTGCAAATTAGTCAGTGACCCTCTTGAGGCAGAGTCTGTTGGAAATGACAGAAATATGCAAATGTTGAATTCCACCTGTAAATATTAATGATAATTTATTTTGCTAAGAGCATAGATTATTTGATAAAATCTGTGTTAATTAAAGGTATTTTGTAGTGTCTCCTTTTTTTTTGTTTAGCACACAGAAACATTTATGTGTGTTTTAAATCTTGTCTTCTATCTGAATAATGTTGGTATTCACAATCAATTTTTTTTATTTTTTTTCTAAATTGTATAATTGAGTTTTCTGTTCATGTCTAGTCCCGTGGGTCGTAGGGATGATGCATAAGTCATATGGGGTCATAGGGATGAGCGCCAACGTTTTTTGGCAAGAATAAATAGTACATTTGTGTTCACATTTGAATTTCTAAAACAAATTTAAAAAATGTGTTTCATGTCCAGAATTCCGAGAAATACAGTTATGACACTGCATTCTGTGAACGCTGGCCGGGACATGCAAATGGGCCTACAAAGGCTTCACTCTTGCAATCCATAACCAAATCAAACATGGCTTTCCTTAAGCATATGCCTGCTTTATCAAACAACTTTTACCAAAGCTAGGCTTGTATTATACACAACCTAGGAATTCCATCCACGTACAGTATGTATTTGTCATTCACTCATGTCTAACACTCCATGACCTCATGGACCATAACACACCATGCTGACCCAATTGACTTTCATGGGAGATATACTGGAGTGGGTTGCCAGTTCCTTCTCCAGTGGGCCACACAATATAGCTCCTGGTATTCCTAGGTGGTCTCCCATCCAAGTAATGAACAGGCCCAACCCTGCTTGGCTTCAGGGTGGTGTGACCTCTTGATTCCCTCTTTGGAATTAAAGCCAGGTCACAGCGGTGAAAGCATCAAATCCTCACCACTGGACCACCAAGAAACCGCACATATATAACAATTACACTTATGACTTTAGGTGAACAAATTAGAACAAATTGAGGCTCTTATACCTTATATCTACAAAACATACAACATAAAAAATAAATAAAACTCACAGAGACTAACATATAATCATGATATTTTTTTCTTTCAATGAGTTTTATTCGGTATAGGCAGGTTACCATAACTCTTGTCATACAATCAATTGGTTAGCATATAGATGCATATAGTGCATAAAATTATACATATTAGATTGCTTAATAGTTAGTTAAATTGGAGTAGTTTATTTTGGGAAGTTAATAAAGAGGTAGAGTAATTTCCTAAGAGGCAGAATTCAGCCTTTGCATTCAGTGGGGTGTTAAAGATATCTTATGCTAGGGAGAAGACCTCTCTCTATAGGAGGAAAAAACGGTGGCAGGTCCACCATATATGTATAAAGGTTCCTACCTCTTGGCAGTCCCTAAAGCACTAGGGATTTGTAGTTTTTACTACTTCTTGGAGTTTGTTGGGGGTGATGTATATCCTATGTAGGACTTTTATAGAAGTGTCTAGTATGCTGCTGTTTAGTAAACTTCTTGTGAGGTTCTGCCAAGAGTCTTGCCAGGTTTCTTTAATCCCAATTTTGATTTAGGTCTTTCTCCCACAGATTAACATATTTTAGGTTTTGTGAAGTGGAGTCTGAGTTGAATGTATCATAAAGGAGACCTAGAAAGCCTTTTGTAAGCGAGACCTTGCTGCAGATCCAAGTGAACCAATTTGAGTCTGGGTTGCCCAGTGATTGTTCAGTAGTATGGATGAAATGTTATATTTTGCAAAATGTGAAGTGTTCTTGTAATGGGATATTGTGCTGGTCTCTCAGATAGTTAAACAGGAGAATAAAGTTATCTTTATACCATGACCCTACTCCTAAAAGGCCTTTGGATTTCCACCAGGCTAAAGGGTAGGATACAGGCCGTATGTCTACATGCGTGCTGTAGGCTTACGGTCATCTCCGGTTCTAGTGCTATTCAATTGAGCAAGGGAGCAAGTTACGTCCCGAGGCCTCAAACCCGTAAACCCCTACCGCGGCCGCATACTGTTAATGGGCTGGCCAAATGCGATACGCTGTTAAAATCCAATCACAGTATATCGGGCCTCACAAAGTGAGGTGAGCAGTTAAAGCACATGGCACATTGGCTGCTCATGAGGCGAGAAGTTGAAGCACGCAGTGTGTTCAAACGCATAACTAAAAAAAAGCCCAAAACAAGCAAAATAATGATTACAAAATAACACTCACACACAGCACAGGGGGAAAGCCAGGAAGCCTAGGAGTGAAGTTGGAAATGAATTAGAGCCATATTTGCTGTTTTCCACCTCTCAAAAATCGGCTAAGCGAGGTGAGCCGTTGACGCACGCACAATTTAGGGTTTAGCGTCCCACGCGCAGCAAGGCAAGCAGTTGACTGAGAGCCTCAAGAAGTCAGGCGAGCCATTGCAGCATGCAGGACTTAGACTGCAATGAGCGCCGAAAGCCGAATGCGCTCATTGCACTGCAAGCAGTTGAGGCAAGCGGAACTTAGACTACGATGAGTGCGGAAGGCTCTCATTGCACTGCGAGCTTTGTGAGGTGAGCAGTTGAAGCACGCAGTTTGTTCAAACGAGGGAAGCTGCAAACAAATTGGAGACATATTTGCTATTTTCCACCGCTCGAAAATCAGCTAAGCGGTGGAAAAGATGACGGACGAAAAATGTAAACATTCTGAAGCAGGATGAAAACTTGACTCTGCGACGCCAGGCACACAGATGTTAGAAAATACACAACGGCGAAAACAGTAACACTTACACTTACAACGCCAGGCATGTAGGACTTTGAAAAAAAACAAGGACCAAAAGCTTCACATTGTATGCCAACCAGCATTGCCAGCCTTACAATTTCAATCCCTTTTTGACGGGCAATTTCCTAGTGTGTATATATATATTTTTTTATTTATATATATATATATATATATATATATATATATATATATATATAAATCCACTACACAAGCTAAAAAAAACTGGCCCCACGCTGATGGGAAGCAGTAACTTTCAAACAGCTGTATGTGGGTGTGATTCCTAGCTTGAGCATAATCCAACCTTAGCTTTGCTCAAAGCTTTCTGATACAGCAGGCATATGCTTAAAGGAAGCCATGCTTGAAATAATAACTGTTTTTATCAGAATTCTGGCCAGGAAACACGTTTTTTAACTTTTGTGTGTGAACAGAAGTGTACTATTTATTTACTACTAGCGACTTGCCCATCAAAAAATACGGGTCAATACAATTTTCAAGACATGAGCATTCTCGTGAGCATTTTCCAGCTTTTGTAATAGTGAAAATGCTGTTTGTCACACAATGGTGTTTGTGTGACATGCTGTTTGTCACACAATGGTAGTGTGCTGCGTGCCTCAACTGCTCACCTTGCTCCGCAAGGCTCGCAGTGCAATGAGCGCCTTTGGCGCTCATTGCACCCTAAGTCCTGCTTGTTGCCTCGCTTTGCGAGGCAATGGCTCGCTTCGCTTTGCAAGGCTTGCAGTTGCGTCCCTATGGGCTGCCAACAGCAATCACTGCATGCCTCAACTGCTCACTATGCGAGGCTTGTAGTGCAATAAGCGCCTTCGGCGCTCATTGCATCTTAAGTCCATAATTTGTGCGTGTCACCTCAGTTTGCGAGGCAACAGCTCACCTCGCTTCACGAGGCTCGCAGTTGCGGCCAACAGCACTCACTGCATGCCTCAACTGCTCTCCTCGCTTCGTGAGGGCAGTGTAAAATATGAGATTTTTTTTGTAATAATTAATAAATTAATATACCTTACTATAATTAATTAACTAATGAAAATACGTTACCTGTTTGTACTTAATATCCAGCAATCAATATCCTGGAGAGCTAACAATCTGTTTGGCGTATTTTTTTAAATGTACAGAGACTGTTGATCATCTGAGGAGAAAGTATCAGCAATGTGCTAAGTGTGCAGTGTATATAGGCTGTGTGCGCGAGTGCAAATTGTTTAGGCGGGAGAACCTCCATTTCAAAAGCGTGTTGATGTGGTAATGTGGTAAAGTTAGTTTTGTGAAATGGCGGCATCAGTCTATATCTTACACTGTTCGCAAGCATTTTCCGTCCTTCCTAATAGTGTATTTTTCTACCTCCTAAGTCCATGGCAAAGTTGTATGCGGCTGGCAGTGTTTTGTGGGCTTTGGGGTCATGTACCTTGCTTTCATTTTTTTCGCCCGCCATTTTTTTCTCGCTTAGCATATTTTCGAGTGTTGAAACTGAGCAAATTAAATTTGCGGGCAACCTCACTCCCAGACGTCCTGGCTGTCCCCCCGTGCTATGCGTGATGTTTTTTATTTTTTTAGGTGTGCGCTGTTCTACAGTTAAAAATGTATTTTTGCGGGGTCCAGATTTTTAGCGAGATCCGGGTTTTTTTCCGGGGTCTGGAGTTTTGCAAAGTGTTATGGGCCATAATTTTTTAACACAATTTTTTCAAACTGCTACGGGTCTCACACTGTTAATTGGATAATTGAGCTTTCTGTTGATCTGTAGTCCCGCAGGTTGTAGGGATGAGCGCCTACGGCGCTCATCTCCACCAGCGCAATGAGCACCTTTGGTGCTCATTGCCTGCAGCTGCGGCCCTCACTTTGCGTTAGCAGCAACTCACAACTATATATGTGATGTGATAAGGACCAATGATTTTATGTATTGTGTGACGAGGGGGGAGACACACAGGGGAGTGAGAGGAGGGGGGAAGAGGCACAGAGGAGTGAGAGGAGGGGGGAAGGTACACAGGGGAGGGAGAGGAGGGGGAGTAGACACAGGGGAGAGAGAGGAGGGAGGAAGTGAAAAAGAGGAAGGAAAAAGAGACAAAGAGGAGGGGGGGAATAGACACAGAGGAGGGGGGATAGACATAGAGGAGCGGGGGAAATAGACACAGAGAAGGGGGGAATTGATAACAGGACTGGGGGGAGAGACAGAGAGGGGAGAAAAGACACACAGGGAGGAGGGGGAGACCCACAGGGGATGAGGGGGATAGACACAGAGGAGGGGGGGGGAGACACACATGGGAAGAGGGGGGAGACACACATCGGAGGAGGGGGGAGAGACACAGAAGGGGGTGAGAGACACATGGGAGGAGGGGGTATAAACACAGAGGAGTGGGGAAGAGACACAGGGGAGGGAAAGGGGGAAGATACACACAGGGGAGGAGGGGGAAGACACACAGGGGAGGAGGTAGGAGAGACACAGAGGAGGGGGGAAGACACAGGGGAGGGGGTAAGAGACACAATGGAGGGAGGGGGTAGAGACACAGGGGAGTGAGAGGGGGGAAGAGAAACAGGGGAGGGAGAGGGGGGAAGAGACACAAGGTAAGGAGAGAGAGGCATAGAGACACATGGGAGGGAGAGGGGAGAGACACAGTGGAGTGAGAGGGGGGAAGAGACACGGGAGGGAGAAGGGCGTTAAAAGAGATACAGGGGAGGGGCGGAAAGAGACACGGGGGGAAAGAGACACAGAGGGAGGGCGGAAAGAAACACGGGGAGGAAGTAGAGGAAGGGAGAGGCGCTCATCGCGAGGCCAGTAAGGTTGAGGGGGGATCGCTTTGAGCCCCAAAAGAGGCACCAAAGGCGCTCATCGCAAGGCAGTCAGGTTAGAGGGGGGGCTCACAATGTGTGGCAAACACCATTGACAGGCTTCAAATTTCATTGCAGTCATTTATGAGGTGCTCATCGCGATGCCCGTAAAGTAGAAGGGGGAGAGGCTCGCAATGAGCACCAAAGGCGCTCATTGCAAGCCACGAGATGAGTGTGACAAACAGTATTGCCATGCTTAAAATTGTATTGCCGTAATTTGTGATGGGGCAAGTTGCTAATATTACTGGGCCATAAAATTGTAAGGCAGGTAATGCTGTTTGCCCCCGACATTATTTTTTTGAGTGGTCTGAGATCCTTCGGCGCTCATTGCAAGCCTGTACAGCTGTACATGGATAGGATACTCAGCCAGTGTTTAATCCAACATTGGATTTGCATTAAAGTTGTGTAATACAGCATGCATAATCTTAAAGGAAGCCATGTTTGATTATGGCTAAGTATTGAAGAGCAAGGCATTTGTGGGCACATTTGCATGTCCCAGTTCAACTTCCCAGAATGCAGTGTAATAACTGTTTTTCTCGAAATTCTGAGATGGAAGCAGTTTTTTTGTTTTGTTTTAGGCAGTCAAATATGAACACAGATGTACTCTTTATTTACTATATACGGTATATACTAGCGACTTGCCCGTCAAAAAATGACTGCAAGGTAGGTAATGCTGTTTGGTCGAGACATTAATTTTGTTGGTGGTCCGGGATCCTTCGGCGCTCATTGCGAGCTTCACGCTGAGCGCCTTTGGCGCTCATCGCGTGGCTCGCAATGAGCGCTTTTGGAGCTCATTGCGAGGCTTTTGGTTGTTTTTTTTCTAATAGGCGCTTTTGGTGTTATTGTTTGGTCGGCAGTGATGTATTTTTTGCGCTTATTACAAGGCTTTGTGTGCTATGAGCAGTGTTGGCGGTTGTTGTGAGTGGAGCAGTGAATGGCTTTTATGTTTAATGTGAGAGTGTTTTTTTTGTGTATATGTTTTTTTGTATGCTAATGAAATAATTATTAAATTAATAAATGAATATATTTTACCTATTTTGAAGTAATATATGCAGGAAGCATTGTGTTGAAGATCTGACAATCTGTTTTGATGTTCCTGCAGCATACAATGTCGGTTTGCACTGTTGTGGAGCTGATGTGTCAGCAATGTGTGCAGTGTGTAGTGTAAATAGTCTGCGTGCGCGAGGAAAATCTGTTAGGGTAGCTGTGTAGTTCCGCATTGTGTGGTGTAAAATGGCAGCTAATGTGTATGTGGTACGTGGCTGTGGATGATTTTGCGTCCTTGTTAATAGTGTATCTTGGACCTCGTATGGCTTTTTAGGAAAATCTGTATGTGCTTGGTGGTGTTTTGCGTGTTTAGGGTCCTGTAGCCTCAATTTTGTTTTTTTCGCCGGCCATTTTTTCTCTCGCTTAGGGGATTTTCGTGTGTGTAAACTGTGGAATTTGGACTTAAATTGAGGTGTAACTTCACTTGCAGAGGTCCTGGGTGCCCCCCCCCCTCTTGCTGTGGGTAAGCTTTTTATGTATTTGTTGTGTGTATTTATTGTGTTTTTAATGTTTTCATTTGCGCGCGGGTGGGACGTTAAGGTCGTATTGTTGCGTCCTTGTTAATAGAGTATCTTGTACCTCGTACGGCTTTTTGGAAAATCCGTATGTGCCTGGTGTTGTTTTGCGTGTTTAGGGTCCTGTAGCCTCGTTTTAGGTTTTTTCGGCTGCCATTTTTTCTCTCGCTTAGGGGATTTTCGTGTGTATAAACTCTGGAATTTGAACTTAAATTACAGAGGTCCTGGGTAAGCTTTTTATGCATTTGTTGTATGTATTTATTGGGTTTTTAATGTATTTATGTGTGCGCTGTTCAGGCTTTAGATCGTATTTTTGTGGATGGTAGGTGGATGGTAGGATGGACGTGTAACTCCCGCCTGCGGCTCATTGCAGCCAACGTGGGAGCCTCCACCTCCGCAAATGCGGGCCCTTGCTTCGCGAGGGTCCGCATTTGCAGGCCTAAAGTCGTAGGGGGTTAAAGGGATTAGCGCCTTCGGCGCTCCTTGCCAGCAACTGCGGCCCTGTATGTAAGTATAGTATTGTTCACTCTGTTACTTCAGAACTGGGAACATTAGAACATTAACCCTTTTAGTCATGCTCTGTAGTTAGTGAGCATGTCCAATCTTCAACACAGTTCACCACACATTTTTTGGAGGGATTGTCCCTATTTTTAGGTCAAATTCACTATCTCCCTTAGCCTCCCAAATGTCAATGTTCTAAGCTAAATCCTACGTTTAAAGCAAAATCCAGTGCTCCAGTCCAGACCATGTACCAATTATTTATATTCCTCTTGGTGTTTTCTATTAAAGACCAGAAGAAAGATATACTTATTTATATGTAGATATATATTTGTATATATATTGTAGAAATGATACTTCCTGCTTCTATCTTTCTTCTGGACATTTATATGGAAAATTATTCACACATTAAGTGTTTATGTCTCTAAAACATAGATTATACATTGCACTGTATGACATGACACCATCTAATAGTGCATTCTTTTTCTAGAATATGTGCGTCTCTTAAGCTATTTGAATTACAACATTTTTAAAACCACAGTATTAGTATTTCTTTATAACTCCTTACCTAAAAATAGGGTTAAATTCCAAAGAGAAGTTATTACTTCAAATATATTAACACTGAGTTACACATCCTGGTTCAGTCCTTTGATTAAACAACTTGTCATCCGTATAATGTTGACTGTACTCACACCTGATCTGTTGAGTCTGGTACATGATACTTAATATCAATAATGATATTTCAGAAATTAGAATTATCCCAGCAGACTCCTCAGAATGAAGCCTGGTGTGTTCACAAAGATATACAGGATGTCCATTCACTCTATTGTCATTAATCACTATGTGCCAGTCAGGGCTTTGTGGAGTATTCTCTTTGCGCTGCGCCTTTAGACTAAGGGATTCACTATACTGGTGGTACCATGTTCAGCTCTGGGCATATTCACCATATAGAAGTAATATGTAAGTGGTTGTTTTTATACTGTAATTTAATACTGAGTGTATTATAATATGGGTAACACATTACTATAGTGATTATAATCATGTTAAAGATAATTTATATATATTTTTATATGTATTAAGGATGGAGATGAATCAGCTAGTCTGGTCAATGTATGGACCCATTGGTTAGGTTGTCTCCTCTTCAGGTGTATGTGTATTGGTGCTAGGGATTCCACTGGTAGGAGGTTCTCTTCAGGATCTGTGGAGAGCAGGCATGTAGTTCTGGAACATAAAAGCAGGATTCTTTGGTAAATGGACTCGTGCAAAGTGGTTAAGAAGTTCTTTCCCACCCCACAGAAATATAGTTGACATTTGTGTATACTTTCAAAATGTTTAATGTACTTTATTAAAATACAAAGGAACATATATACATGGGAGAATAAAAATGTCCCAGCAATTCAATTAGTCTGGGTGACTAACAAAAGGTAACACAATTTAGATACGAAGGCTTGGGGAAGACTAGACAAGGCTCATTTGGGGAAGAAAGAGAAGCAAGTACCACAGTACTTTAATATAGACTTCTCCCCAATCAAGGCTGTCATCACCATCACCCCCCTCTCTCCAGCCACCATTCAGTTCAAAATGCTAACTGGGTCATGGGTGACTGGAGATTCAGAGTGTTGCTATTTTCCACCGCTTGAAAATCAGCTAAGCGAGGGAAAAGATGACGGACGAAAAATGTAAACATTCTGAAGCAGGATGAAAACTTGACTCTGCAACGCCAGGCACGCAGAAGTTAGCAAATACACAACGGCGAAAACAGTAACACTTACACTAACAACGCCAGGCATGTAGGACTTTGAAAAAAAACGAGGACCAAAAGCTTCACATTGTATGCCAACCAGCATTGCCAGCCTTACAATTTCATTCCCGTCATTTTTGACGGGCAATTTCCTAGTGTGTATATATATATATTTATATATATATATATATATATATATATATAAATCCACTACACAAGCTAAAAAAAACTGCCCCCACGCTGATGGGAAGCAGTAACCTTCAAACAGCTGTGGGTGTGATTCCTAGCTTGAGCATAATCCAACCTTAGCTTTGCTCAAAGCTTTCTGATACAGCAGGCATATGCTTAAGGGAAGCCATGCTTGAAATAATAACTGTTTTTATCAGAATTCTGGCCAGGAAACACGTTTTTTAACTTTTGTATGTGAACACAAGTGTACTATTTATTTACTACTAGTGACTTGACCATCAAAAAATACGGGTCAATACAATTTCAAGGCATGGGAATGCTGTTTGACGCATAATGTAAACCGCTTTGTACTGTGAGGACCTTCGGCGCTCATTGCAAGGCTCTCCTGTCGTGTACTTTTGGTCCTCAGAGAGAGATATATATTTCTATGTATATGTAGTTAAGTAATAATGAATGATTTCTTAAATCAACTAATATACTTTAATTATTTATAATTGATATATGCAGCGAGCAATAGGCTGAAGAGCTAACAATCTGTTTGTATTTTTGCGGTCTACATAGAATATACATTGTGAGTGTTGGTGCCCTTCTTATAAAGTGTAATGAATGTTCCAAGTGTGCATTCTAAATAGGCTGCGTCCGCGAGGTAAAGACGATGGTTTATTGTGTAAAGCGGCATTGTATAGTCATAATGTTATTAATGTGTTACGCGTCTCGTGAGCATTTTTTCGGCTTTTGTAATAGTGAAAATGCTGTTTGTGGTGTTTTTGTGACATGCTGTTTGTCACACAATAGTAGTGTGCTGCGTGCCTCAACTGCTCACCTTGCTCCGCAAGGCTCGCAGTGCAATGAGCGCCTTTGGCGCTCATTGCACCCTAAGTCCTGCGTGTTGCCTTGCTTTGCGACGCAGTGGCTCTCCTCGCTTTGCGAGGCTTGCAGTTGCGTCCCTATGGGCCGCCAACAGCAATCACTGCATGCCTCAACTGCTTGCTTTGCGAGGCTTGCAGTGCGATGAGCGCCTTTGGCGCTCATTGCACCCTAAGTCCTGCGTGTTGCCTCGCTTTGCGAGGCAATGGCTCGCCTCGCTTTGCAAGGCTTGCAGTTGCATCCCTATGGGCCGCCAACAGCAATCATGGCATGCCTCAACTGCTCACTTTGCGAGGCTTGCAGTGCAATAAGCGCCTTCGGCGCTCATTGCACCCTAAATCCATAATTTGTGCGTGTCACCTCAGTTTGCGAGGCAACAGCTCGCCTCGCTTCACGAGGCTCGCAGTTGAGGCCAACGGCACTCACTGCATGCCTCAACTGCTCTCCTCGCTTCGTGAGGGCAGTGTAAAATATGAGATTTTTTTTTTGTAATAAATAATTAATAAATTAATATACCTTACTATAATTAATTAACTAATGAAAATACGTTACCTATTTGTACTTATCAATATCCTGGAGAGCTAACAATCTGTTTGGCGTATTTTTAAAATGTACAGAGACTGTTGATCATCTGAGGAGAAAGTATCAGCAATGTGCTAAGTGTGCAGTGTATATAGGCTGTGTGTGCGAGTGCAAATTGTTTGTTTAGGCGGGAGAACCTCCATTTCAAAAGCGTAATGTGGTAATGTGGTAAAGTTAGTGTTGTGAAATGGCGGCATCAGTCTATGTCTTACACGGTTCGCAAGCATTTTCCGTCCTTCCTAATAGTGTATTTTTCTACCTCGGAAGTCCATGGCAAAGTCATATGCGGCTGGCATTGTTTTGTGGGCTTTGGGGTCATGTAGCTGTTAATTGGATAATTGAGCTTTCTGTTGATCTGTAGTCCCGCAGGTTGTAGGGATGAGCGCCTATGGCGCTCATCTCCACCAGCACAATGAGCACCTTTGGTGCTCATTGCCTGCAGCTGCGGCCCTCACTTTGCGTTAGCAGCAACTCACAACTATATATGTGATGTCATAAGTGACCAATGATTTTATGTATTGTGTGACGAGGGGGGAGACACACAGGGGAGTGATGAGTGAGGGGGGGAAGAGACACAGAGGAGTGAGAGGAGGGTGGGAAGGTACACAGGGGAGGGAGAGGAGGGGGAGTAGACACAGGGGAGGGAGAGGAGGGAGGAAGTGAAACAGAGGAGGGGGAAAGAGACAAAGAGGAGGGGGGAAATAGACACAGAGGAGGGGGGATAGACACAGAGGAGCGGGGGAAATAGACACAGAGAAGGGGGGAATAGACACAGGACTGGGGGGAGAGACAGAGAGGGGAGAAAATACACACAGGGAGGATGGGGAGATCCACAGGGGATGAGGGGGATAGACACAGAGGAGGGGGGGGGAGAGACACACATGGGGAGACACACATCGGAGGAGGGGGGGAGAGACACAGAGGGGGGTGAGAGACACATGGGAGGAGGGGGGATAAACACAGAGGAGGGGGGAATAGTAACAGGGGAGGGAGGAGTGGGGAAGAGACACAGGGGAGGGAAAGGGGGAAGAGACACACAGGGGAGGAGGGGGAAGACACACAGGGGAGGAGGTAGGAGAGACACAGAGGAGGGGGTAAGACACAGGGGAGGGGGTAAGAGACACAGTGGAGAGTGGGGTAGAGACACAGGGGAGTGAGAGGGGGAAGAGAAACAGGGGAGGGAGAGGGGGAAAGATACAGGTAAGGTAAGGAGAGGGAGGCAAAGACACACATGGGAGAGAGAGGGGAGAGACACAGGGGAGTGAGAGGGGGGAAAAGACACGGGAGGGAGAGGGGCAAAAAAAGAGAAACAGGGGAGGGGCGGAAAGAGACACGGGGGGGAAAGAGACACAGAGGGAGGGCGGAAAGAGACACGGGGAGGAAGTAGAGGAAGGGAGAGGCCAGTAAGGTAGAGGGGGGATCGCTTTGAGCCCCAAAAGAGCTCATTGGAAGGCTTGCGATGAGCACCAAAGGTGCTCATCGCAAGGCAGTCAGGTTAGAGGGGGGGGGGGGGCTCACAATGTGTGGCAAACACCATTGCCAGGCTTCAAATTTCATTGCAGTCATTTATGAGGTGCTCATTGCGATGCCCGTAAAGTAGAAGGGGGAGAGGCTCGCAATGAGCACCAAAGGCGCTCATTGCAAGCCACGAGATGAGTGTGGCAAACAGCATTGCCATGCTTAAAATTGCATTGCCGTAATTTGTGATGGGGCAGGTTGCTAATATGACTGGGCCATAAAATTGTAAGGCAGGTAATGCTGTTTGCCACAGACATTATTTTTTTGAGTGGTCTGAGATCCTTCGGCGCTCATTGCAAGCCTGTACAGCTGTACATGGATAGGATACTCAGCCAGTGTTTAATCCAACCTTGGCTTTGCATTAAAGTTGTGTAATACAGCATGCATAAGCTTAAAGGAAGCAATGTTTGATAATGGCTAAGTATTGAAGAGCAAGGCATTTGTGGGCACATTTGCATGTCCCAGTTCAACTTCCCAGAATGCAGTGTAAATAACTGTTTTTCTCGAAATTCTGAGCTGGAAGCAGTTTTTTTTCTTTTTAAGCATTCAAATGTGAACACAGATGTACTAATTATTTACTATATACGGTATATAGTAGCGACTTGCCATTCAAAAAATGACTGCAATAAGATTGTAAGGCAGGTAATGCTGTTTGGTCGAGACATTAATTTTGTTGGTGGTCCAGGATCCATTGGCGCTCATTGCATGGCTCGCAATGGGCGCCTTTGGCGCTCGTTGTGAGGCTGTTGGTTGTATGTTTTTTTCTGATAGGCGCTTTTGGTGTTATTGTTTGGTCGGCAGTGATGTATTTTTTGCGCTTATTACAAGGTGTTGGCGGTTGTTGTGAGTGGCGCAGTGAATGGCTTTTATGTTTAATGTGAGAGTGTTTTTTTTTTGTGTATATGTTTTTTTGTATGCTAATGAAATAATTAATAAATTAATAAATGAATATACTTTACCTATTTTGAAGTAATATATGCAGGAAGCATTGTGTTGAAGATCTGTCGGTTTGCACTGTTGTGGAGCTGATGTGTCAGCAATGTGTGCAGTGTGTAGTGTAAATAGTCTGCGTGCGCGAGGAAAATCTGTTAGGGTAGCTGTGTAGTTCCGCATTGTGTGGTGTAAAATGGCAGCTAATGTGTATGTGGTACATGGCTGTGGATGATTTTGCGTCCTTGTTAATAGTGTATCTTGGACCTCGTATGGCTTTTTAGGAAAATCCGTATGTGCTTGGTGGTGTTTTGCGTGTTTAGGGTCCTGTAGCCTCAATTTTGTTTTTTTCGCCGGCCATTTTTTCTCTCGCTTAGGGGATTTTCGTGTGTGTAAACTGTGGAATTTGGACTTAAATTGAGGTGTAACTTCACTTGCAGAGGTCCTGGGTGCCCCCCCCCCCCTTGCTGTGTTTAAGCTTTTTATGTATTTGTTGTGTGTATTTATTGTGTTTTTAATGTTTTCATGTGCGCGCGGGACGTTAAGGTTGTATTGTTGCGTCCTTTTTAATAGTGTATCTTGTACCTCGTACGGCTTTTTGGAAAATCCGTATGTGCCTGGTGTTGTTTTGCGTGTTTAGGGTCCTGTAGCCTCGTTTTAGGTTTTTTCGGCTGCCATTTTTTCTCTCACTTAGGGGATTTTCGTGTGTATAAACTCTGGAATTTGGACTTAAATTACAGAGGTCCTGGGTGCCCCCCCTTGCTGTGGGTAAGCTTTTTATGTATTTGTTGTATGTATTTATTGGGTTTTTAATGTTTTTATGTGCGCGCTGTTCGGGCGTTAAGATCGTATTTTTGTGAGCGCGTAATGGTTTTATTTCTAAGTCCCGCTCGTATTTGTGGATGGTAAGTCTGTAAATTTTGCCGTGTAACTCCCGCCTGCGGCTCATTGCAGCCAACGTGGGAGCCTCCACCTCCTTTGGCGCTCCTTGCCAGCAACTGCGGCCCTGTATGTAAGTATAGTATTGTTCACTCTGTTACTTCAGAACTGGGAACATTAGAACATTATCCCTTTTAGGCATGCTCTGTAGTTAATGAGCATGTCCAATCTTCAACACAGTTAACCACACATTTTTTGGAGGGATTGTCCTTATTTTCAGGTCAATTCAAAATCCAGTGCTCCAGTCCAGACCATGTCCCAATTATTTCTATTCCTCTTGGTGTTTTCTATTAAAGACCAGAAGAAAGATATACTTATTTATATGTAGATATACAGTATATTTGTATATATATTGTAGAACTGATACTTCCTGCTTCTATCTTTCTTCTGGACATTTATATGGAAAATTATTCACACATTAAGTGTTTATGTCTCTAAAACTTAGATTATACATTGTACTCTATGATATGACACCATCTAATAATGCATTCTTTTTCTAGAATATGTGCGTCTCTTAAGCTATTTGAATTACAACATTTTTAAAACCACAGTATTAGTATTTCTTTATAACTCCTTACCTAAAAATAGGGTTAAATTCCAAAGAGAAGTTATTACTTCAAATATATTAACACTGAGTTACACATCCTGGTTCAGTCCTTTGATTAAACAACTTGTCATCCGTATAATGTTGACTGTACTCACACCTGATCAGTTGAGTCTGGTACATGATACTTAATATCAATAATGATATTTCAGAAATTGGAGTCATCAGCAGACTCCTCAGAATGAAGCCCGGTGTGTTCACAAAGATCTACAGGATGTCCATTCACTCTATTGTCATAATTCACTATGTGCCAGTCAGGGCTTTGTGGAGTATTCTCTTTGTAGTGCGCCTTTAGCCTAAGTGATTCACTATACTGGTGGTACCATGTTCAGCTCTGGGCATATTCACCATATAGAAGTAATATGTAAGTGGTTGTTTTTATACTGTAATTTAATACTGAGTGTATTATAATATGGGTAACACATTACTATAGTGATTATAATCATGTTAAAGGTAATTTTTATATATTTTTATATGTATTAATGATGGGTATGAATCGGCTAGTCTGGTCAATGTATGGACCCATTAGTTAGGTTGTCTCCTCTTCAGGTGTATGTGTATTGGTGCTAGGGATTCCACTGGTAGGAGGTTCTCTTCAGGATCTGTGGAGAGCAGGCATGTAGTTCTGGAACATAAAAGCAGGATTATTTGGTAAATGGACTCGTGCAAAGTGGTTAAGAAGTTCTTTCCCACCCCACAGAAATATAGTTGACATTTGTGTATACTTTCAAAATGTTTAATGTACTTTATGAAAATACTAAGGAACATATATACATGGGAGAATAAAAATGTCCTAGCAATTCAATTAGTCTGGCTGACTAACAAAAGGTAACACAATTTAGATATGAAGGCTTGGGGAAGACTAGACAATGCTCATTTGTGGAAGAAAGAGAAGCAAGTACAACAGTACATTAATATAGACTTCTCCCCAATTAAGGCTGTCATCGCCATCACCCTCCTCTCTCCAGCACCAGGCACTTCAAGATGCTAAATGGGTCATGGGTGACTGGAGATTCAGATTGTCCAATTGCCTGGAGAGACCATCAGCATGATTATGAGCCCTAAAATGCCTGTAAAAAAGATATGAATCAGCAGGGCTAGAGTTCACAACAACAAGCATCCATTGCCCGTGAAAACCCTCTTGAGCCAGCAGTGTATTTTCTCTAGTTCCCAGGCGACTTCCAGGCACTCTTTCTCAATAGTCACACTGATTGTGACGAAACATACTTTGACCCTGCTTGGCTATCTTCAGGGTACCATAGATCAATACCTGGGGAGGGGAAGAGACATGGGGAGGAAGTAGAGGGGGGGTGAGGCACCCATCGCTAGGCCAGTAAGGTAGAGGGGGGTTGTCTCCTCTTCAGGTGTATGTGTATTGGTGCTAGGGATTCCACTGGTAGGAGGTTCTCTTCAGGATCTGTGGAGAGCAGGCATGTAGTTCTGGAACATAAAAGCAGGATTCTTTGGTAAATGGACTCGTGCAAAGTGGTTAAGAAGTTCTTTCCCACCCCACAGAATTATAGTTGACATTTTTGTATACTTTCACAATGTTTAATGTACTTTATTAAAATACAAAGGAACATATATACATGGGAGAATAAAAATATCCTAGCAATTCAATTAGTCTGGGTGACTAACAAAAGGTAACACAATTTAGTTACGAAGGCTTGGGGAAGACTAGACAATGCTCATTTGGGGAAGAAAGAGAAGCAAGTACCACAGTACATTAATATAGACTTCTCCCCAATCAAGGCTGTCATCACCATCACCCCCCTCTCTCCAGCCACCATTCAGTTCAAAATGCTAACTGGGTCATGGGTGACTGGAGATTCAGAGTGTCCAATTGCCTGGAGAGACCATCAGCATGATTATGAGCCCTATAATGCCTGTAAAAAAGATATGAGTCCGCAGAGCTAGAGTTCACAACAACAAGCATCCATTGCCCGTGAAAGCCCTCTTGAGCCAGCAGTGTATTTTCTCTAGTGCCCAGGCGACTTCCAGACACTCTTTCTCAATAGTCACACTGATTGTGACGAAACATACTTTGACCCCGCTTTGCTATCTTCATGGTACCATGGATCAATACCTGGGGAGGGGGTAAGAGACAAGGGGAGGAAGTAGAGGGGGGGAGAGGTGCTCATGGCGAGGCCTGTAAGGTAGAGGGGGGATCGATATGAGCGCCAAAGGAGCTTATTACAAGGCCTGCGATGAGCACCAAAGGTGCTCATTGCGAGGCAGTAAGGTTGCGGGGGGGGGGGGGGGTGGCGCGAGCCTCACAATGTGTGGCAAACACCATTGCCAGGCTTCAAATTGCATTGCAGTCATTTATGAGGCGCTAATCGCAATGCCCATAAAGTAGACGGGGGAGAGGCTCGCAATGAGCACCAAAGGCGCTCATTGCAAGCCACAAGATTAGCGCCAACGGCACTCAGTGCGGGGCTCAGGATGAGCTCCAAAGCTAATCAGATTGTGTGGTAAACAGCATTGCGAGGCTTAAAATTGTATTGCCATCATTTTTGATGGGGCAAGTCGCTAGTGTATATATATATATATATATATATATATATATATGTGTGTGTGTGTGTATATACTATTGTTGACTCTGTTACTTCAGAACTTGGAACATTAGAATATTAACAGTTCACCACACATTTTTATGTGGAGGACTCCGGAGCCTCTTTTTGGAGGGACTGTCCCCATTTTCAAGTCAAATTCACTATCTATTATATTTAGAGAGAGAGAAGATCCTTGTATAGGGCACACCTGCTTTTCCCAATCTCAGAAAAGAGAATAAAGAGAATAAACTAAATTATAAAACTTAAGTTAAGTTTTATAATTTAGTTTATTCTCTTTATTCTCTTTTCTGAGATTGGGAAAAGCAGGTCTACCCTATACAAGGATCTTCTCTCTCTCTAAATATAATATTTAATTTATCCTTAGGAGCACCCTGACCACCAAAGTTGGTTCTTATGTGATATACCTGAGCCACCATTACTCAATATATTTTACAAATTCACTATCTGTCAAAAAATAATGGATTTGGTGGCTCTAGGTGTAAATTTATTGTAATGAACTGTTCATAGGGTGCCACTAAGGGTCAAAAACATATGTCAAAAAACTTGTAGAAGAAAGTACCCTTTTGTAGTGCACACCTATTAATCCCAATTTACGTAGAGAGACCTAAATAACTATTAAATCTTAACTTGTAATAACTTAATTTGCTATAAAAGTGCTTTGTCTTCTTAATTTGCCTATCTAAGATATCTATACAACTTTAAATGTAGTCTTGTGATTAGAGTCTGTTAATGGTGCTGAGTGATTCATGGGCTGGTTTCTGAATATATATCTTAATGATTAGTATAGCGCTGTGTCCATGAGACGCAGATCTTTTGCCACAAATTAAAATTTTTGTTTATCTGAGCAGTTTCTTTTAATACTCAAATATTGTCCAATTGGGATTCCAGAAATCAAAGATTTTGGATGACTACTTTTTGCATGTAAAAGTCTATTTGTTGCTGTTGGTTTCCTGTAAGTATTAGTTGTTAGTTTACCACCTTGTTTTTTGCTAATTTTTAAATCCAAAAAAGTTATAGATGTATCATTTATTTCTGAGGTCAAATAAAGACCCATATCATTGTTATTTAATTTACTTATAAAATTCTGCAAATGTTGATGAGTGCCATTCCACAAAATCATCACATCATCTATATAGTGAATCCATAAGTCCACATCCTTAGTGTAATTTTCCATACCATCATTAAACACTATTTGTTCCTCCTTTGGTTTGGTGGTAATAGTTTTGCAAAATAACTAAATAATTGTGTTTCAACACATATTCTAGTAAATTCCATTAGAAACGCATTGTGGTTTTTTGTCAAATAACAGTATATGAACACAGTAAATTGGGATTAATAGGTGTGCACTACAAATTCACTATCTCCCTTAGCCTCCCAAATGTCAATGTTTTAAGGTAAATCCTTTGTTTAAAGCAAAATCCAATGCTTCAGTCCAGACCATGTCACAATTGTTTTTATTCCTCTTGGTGTTTTCTATTAATGACCAGAAGAAAGATATACATATTTATATGTACATATATATGTATATATATATATTGTAGAACTGATAATTCCTGCTTCTATATTTCTTCTGGACATTTACAGTATATGGAAAATTATGCACACATTAAGTGTTCATGTCTCTAAAACATAGATTATACATTGTACTGTATGACAAATCACCATCTAATAATGCATTCTTTTTCTAGAATATGTGCGTCTCTTAAGCTCTTTGAATTGCAACATTTTTAAAACCACAGTATTAATATTTCTTTATAACTCCTTAGCTAAAAATAGGGTTAAATGCCAAAGAGACGTTATTACTTCAAATATATTAACACCGAGTTACACATCCTGGTTCAGTCCTTTGATTAAACAACTTGTCATCCGTATAATGTTGACTGTACTCACACCTGATCAGTGGAGTCTGGTACATGATATTTAATATAAATAATGATATTTCAGAAATTGGAGTCATCCCAGCAGACTCCTCAGAATGAAGCCCAGTGTGTTCACAAAGATATACAGGATGTCCATTCACTCTATTGTCATTAATCACTATGTGCCAGTCAGGGCTTTGTGGAGTATTCTCTTTGTAGTGCGCCTTTAGCCTAAGGGATTCACTATACTGGTGGTACCATGTTCAGCTCTGGGCATATTCACCATATAGAAGTAATATATAAGTATTTGTTTATATACTGTAATTTAATACTGAGTGTATTATAATATGGGTAACACCTTATTATAGTGATTATACTCATGTTAACAGGTACTTATATATATATTTATATGTATTAAGGATGGGATGAATCAGCTAGTCTGATCAATGTATGGTATATCAAGTCCTAGGGAGGTGATTCCCTTGTAGTGTTTTCCACTAATTTAAATTGGAAAATAATCTGGGTATATTTACAATTTGGCCAACAAGTTTATAACATTTTATTAATTCCAAAATAACAACAACGAGATTAAAAAAGGAAGATTAAAAACACTTAAAAAACAATGGAAAAAAGGAAAAACTCCTCTGAGAAGTAGTGATATACTTCACTTATAAACAATATGTAGAGATATATGCTTTCTCTTTATTCATCAAGGAGAATTATAATATTCCACTGAAAATAACTCTATTCCAAAATATCCAACGTCTTTTATACTCTCCTTTCAATAGGAAATTTTATACAGACATTCTATGGTGAATTATAAGAAATAGTATGGTATAGAAAAGGCACTATTTTGAAAGTCAATAGGCAGCCAGGGGCTATAGGAGATTTAATTTTGAAATAACTCCTATTGATCAACTATGGGATTGTAATATCACAATCCTAATACAGAACATCTACTACCCACATACTGGTCTTTGTGAAGTATATACAATACTATTGTTTGGTTAGTGGAATCGACCCTATTGTGGGCTGTTGTATCCGTATTGTTCCTATATTTTACTGTAAAGATATCCAGTCATGGATCACATAACTTGTGCTGACTCCCTATTGCTTCTGGAGGCCAAAAAATTGATCTTAGATACTTCTAAGAGAACCATACTCTGTAGTATAAGAGTTATCTAACTAGTGCCATGCTTCTTGCTCAGAACGCTAATGCTGCATGGCTTCACTTCCTAGTTTTGCGTGGACAGCGTCGCGTTTCAACGTGCTGTGACGTCTTTCTCAAAGGGGGAGGTGGAGATGTCGTCGCTAGTCTTATATAGTGGTTTTGTTGCCTTGGCAACCAGTACTGGAAACGTGGTTACATGGGAGCCATGTTATATTGACATACCGGACTCCTATAGATATGTGTACACTGTACATCAAGTAATGTAAATGAGATGACATAAACGACTCAGTCTGAGGCAAACCTTAGCTGGCACACAGATTTAAGAAGCCAATATAATTTGTTATATTGGATAAGGACATATTGATGAATTAGTCATATATATCAATACAATGAGGAAGATATATATGATGTTAGAACTAGATAGGGTATATAAAGGAATACCCATGCTCTCAATGAGATATAATGGTGTATTGTCAGTTTCTAGATTAGAAAGATTAAATAAGTCGAACATACTGAGGATCTAAGGTCCCATATACTAAAACTATGTCATATACATTTGTATATAATTTGTCAAATATATAATGGCTATTACAAAATAGCCTTTGAGTAATTAAGAATGATAATGCATAGAGTGTATAACTATAAGGGCAAAGATGTCTTAACTATGTAAAAAGATAACTAAATAAGCATCTTTAGAGTCAGAATGTTGGTTTATACAGTATATACTGCAGTAGAACTTTTGCACCTTGGCTTTATATTAGGTCAAATAGATTGCTCCATTTTATATATATACCACAACATTCATACCCTAAGTTCCAGACTCGAACTCAGACATACAAATATGAGAAATACATTGTTATTCCCCTATCACGTAAAAGTCTCCACCAAGATAAGTTCTCATAAAGAGAAAAAATGTGCTATAAATCTGTGTAAAATGAAGAGACTCTACCATTGACTAAATAAAATATAGTAGAGGCAACAGATACCATAAAATCCAAAATAAACTAATCTATCAAAATTGGATTCGGTAATGACTAATAAACAATATAATAGAGACAATCTGTCTATGATATAAGTGACAGCATAAAAAAATAACTAAAGAATGCATAGTGAAAATTTAATATAGGCATGTATTGCCTATGTGTATAAAGTGGGATAAGTGCATTCAAAGCGAGTAAGGCCTAAAGTCATGTGGACTCAAGTGATATATATCTAATAGTACAATTAGACCACTGTACTAGTGGAAAGATCCTAACAAGTAGACCCATTGGTCTTATCTAAGTGTGAGACAAATCTAGGTGTAAATAACATAAGAATATCTAATAAGAAGGAAATGTGTTGAAAGAAAATAAGTAAATAAGTCTTGGTAGTTCCAGTTATTAAATGATGGAAAAGTTATATGTAAGCTCATAACAGCATCCTTTACGTTCAACTAGTGTGGTTTTGTTGTGTCCCGTAGATGTTAATGAACATAAAAGGAAAACAAATCATTATTTCTCAGTATATTTTCAATGATCAATGTATGGACCCATTGTTTAGTTTGTCTCCTCTGCAGGTTTATGTGTATTGGTGCTAAGGATTCCACTGGTAGGAGGTTCTCTTCAGTATCTGTGGAGAGCAGGCATGTAGTTCTGGAACACAAATGCAGGATTCCTTGGTAAATGGACTGGTGCAAAGTGCTTAAGACGTTTTTTCTCACTCCACTAAAATATAGTTGACATTTGTGTATACTTTCAAAACGTGTAATGCGCTTTATTAAAATACATAGGGACATATATACATGGGAGAATAAAAATGTCCCGGCAATTCAATTAGTCTGGCTGACTAACAAAAGGTAACACAATTTAGATATGAAGGCTTGGGGAAGACTAGACAATGCTCATTTGTGGAAGAAAGAGAAGCAAGTACAACAGTACATTAATATAGACTTCTCCCCAATTGAGGCTGTCATCGCCATCACCCTCCTCTCTCCAGCACCAGGCACTTCAAGATGCTAAATGGGTCATAGGTGACTGGAGATTCAGATTGTCCAATTGCCTGGAGAGACAATCAGCATGATTATGAGCCCTAAAATGCCTGTAAAAAATATATGATTTAGCAGGGCTAGAGTTCACAACAACAAGCATCCATTGCCCGTGAAAACCCTCTTGAGCCAGCAGTGTATTTTCTCTAGTTCCCAGGCGACTTCCAGGCACTCTTTCTCAATAGTCACACTGATTGTGACGAAACATACTTTGACCCTGCTTGGCTATCTTCAGGGTACCATAGATCAATACCTGGGGAGGGGAAGAGACATGGGGAGGAAGTAGAGGGGGGGGCGAGGCACCCATCGCTAGGCCAGTAAGGTAGAGGGGGGATCACTATGAGCGCCAAAGGAGCTCATTGTGAGGCCAGCCATGAGCACCAAAGATGCTCCTTGCGAGGCAGTCAGGTTTGGGGGGGGGCGAGCCTCACAATGTGTAGCAAACACCATTGCCAGGCTTCAAATTGCATTGCCATCATTTATGAGGCGCTCATCGCGATGCCCATAAAGTAGACGTCGGAGAGTCTCGCAATGGGCACAAAAAGCACTCATTGAAATCCATGAGATGAACGCCAACGGCGCTCAATGCGGGGCTCAGGATGAACGCAAAAGGTGCTCAGATTGTGTGGCAAACAGCATTGCCAGGCTTAAAATGTTATTGCCGTCATTTTTGACGGGCAAGTCGCTCGTGTGTATATATATATATATATATATGTGTGTAAATATAGTATTGTTCACTCTGTTACTTCAGAACTGGGAACATTAAATCTTTTAGACATGCTCTGTAGTTAGTGAGCATGTGCAATCTTCAACACAGTTCACCACACATTTTTATGTGGCGGACTCCGGAGCCTCTTTTTGGAGGGACTGTCCCCATTTTCAGGTCAAATTCACTATCTCCCTTAGCCTCCCAAATGTCAATGTTTTAAGGTAAATCCTACATTTAAAGCAAAATCCAGTGCTCCAGTCCAGACCATGTCACAATTGTTTCTATTCCTCTTGGTGTTTTCTATTAATGACCAGAAGAAAGATATACATATTTATATGTACATATATATGTGTATAAATATTGTAGAACAGATACTTCCTGCTTCTATCATTCTTCTGGACATTCATATGGAAAATTATGCACACATTAAGTGTTTATGTCTCTAAAACATAGATTATACATTGTACTCTATGACATGACACCATCTAATAGTGCATTATTTTTCTAGAATATGTGCGTCTCTTAAGCTATTTGAATTGCAACATTTTTAAAACCACAGTATTAGTATTTCTTTATAACTCCTTAGCTAAAAATAGGGTTAAATTCCAAAGAGAAGTTATTACTTCAAATATATTAACACTGAGTTACACATCCTGGTTCAGTCCTTTGATTAAACAACTTGTCATCCGTATAATGTTGACTGTACTCACACCTGATCAGTTGAGTCTGGTACATGATACTTAATATCAATAATGATATTTCAGAAATTGGAGTCATCTCAGCAGACTCCTCAGAATGAAGCCCGGTGTGTTCACAAAGATCTACAGGATGTCCATTCACTCTATTGTCATTAATCACTATGTGCCAGTCAGGGCTTTGTGGAGTATTCTCTTTGTAGTGCGCCTTTAGCCTAAGGGATTCACTATACTGGTGGTACCATGTTCAGCTCTGGGCATATTCACCATATAGAAGTAATATATAAGTGTTTGTTTATATACTGTAATTTAATACTGAGTGTATTATAATATAGGAAACACCTTATTATAGTGATTATACTCATGTTAACGGTTATTTATATATATATTTATATGTATTAAGAATGGAATGAATCAGCTAGTCTGATCAATGTATGGACCCATTGTTTAGTTTGTCTCCTCTGCAGGTTTATGTGTTTTGGTGCTAAGGATTCCACTAGTAGGAGGTTCTCTTCCGGATCTGTGGAGAGCAGGCATGTAGTTCTGGAACATAAATGCAGGATTCCTTGGTAAATGGACTCGTGCAATGTGCTTAAGAAGTTTTTTCCCACTCCACTGAAATATAGTTGACATTTGTGTATACTTTCAAAATGTGCAATGCGCTTTATTAAAATACAAAGGGACATATACTGTATACAAGGGAGAATACAAATGTCCCAGCAATTCAATTAGTCAGGCTGACTAACAAAAGGTAACACAATTTAGATATGAAGGCTTGGGGAAGACTAGACAAGACTCCTTTGGGAAAGAAAGAGAAGCAGGTACCACAATACTTTAATATATACTTCTCCCCAATCAAGGCTGCCATCACCCTCCTCTCTCCAGCCACCAGGAAATTCAATATGCTAAATCGGTCACTGGTGCCTGGAGATTCAAAGTGTCCAATTGCCTTGAGAGACCATCAACGTGATTATGAGCCCAATAATGCCTGTAGAGAACATATGAATCAGCAGGGCTAGAGTTCACGTCAACAGGCATCCATTGCCCATGACAACCCTCTTGAGCCCTGTATTTTCTCTAGTGCCCAAGCGACTTCCAGACACTCTTTCTCAATAGTCACAATGATTTTGATGAAACATACTTTGACCCCACTTGGCTAACTTCAGGGTACTATGGATCAATACCTCTGTTTTCGATCAGACAATCTGGTTGACAGGTCAGTGGAGGAAGTCAGGAGTGAGTCTGAGATAACTATGAATACTCACCCCTCTCATGGAAGCCAGCAAGCTGGACCTGCAACAATCTGGACCTACTACCGGTTAGGCTGTGGTTCCGCATATCAGAGGGGTTCATACAACACTCAACATTTACGATGATGCTGGACAGGAGCTTAAAATCAGGAACAACAGAACACAGGAACTCTAGAGCCCTGGATCTCTGGAACCCAGGTTTAGAGGCTAGAAGCTGGATGCAGGATTTTCCTTGGTCTTGATTCAGCTGCTGGAAGCCATTAAAAACACTTCCCTGAATAAAGCTCTCTTACTGCAGTTAACTCTTAAAATAGCTTTCATTGTCCTAGTTGCTTTCCTAAAGAAATTACTGCTCACAAGCATATAGATCTTCCAAAATGCGATGCCTTACTTTCTTTACTTCAGAACATTTATAGGCAAAAAGAACAATACAACATAATTAAATTATTAGCCCTTAACCAGTGAACTCAAGCAGCAAGTTTTGTTGTCTGCAGTACCTCATTGGTAAGTCAGGGGATGTGGAAGTTAATCCCATCCCATGATGGGTTGGTAAAGACATCACAAAGTTACACACGTTAAAATGTACCTTCTAAATTTGTTAACACCTATCTGAGTTTCCTGTCCGCATCTAAATATCAGGCAAGTGGCTTGCAAGATGAGTCTTATGTTCAAATTTCCTGTCTCTGGTGAGCAAAAATAAATAGAGACTGCGAGGGTGATCTGGGGAGAGGATTAGCAAGAGGCTACAGCACTATTTAGGAAGGGGTAAAAGGTGAACTTAGAGCCTGCAAATACTCACAGCTGCATCTTAATCATTGGAGTGGCCACTGCTATTTCAAACTCCATTGGCCGGCTCTAGCCTCCCATGCCCTAATCTGTACCCTAGGTACTGCCCTCCCTCTCAGCAAAATGGCACTTATATGACTAAATGTCTAAATGATCAATCCTGCTTGCTGTGTCCAACCCAGGATCTGACTAGATGATCCACATGTTCATCACAAGTATGAATGAATACGGCAATATCCTCCAGGTATGCATAGGCGAAGTCCTGACACCCATGCAGTAGGTGGTGAACAAGCTGTTGGAACATGAAAAAGGCATTCTTCATTCAAAAACACATAACTGTAAACTGGTATAGCTCAAATGGGGTGGTGAATGCAGACTTCTTAAGGGATCTCAGCAAGGGAGATCTGTTAAACAAAGTCCAGAGTGGTTATATTTGTTGCTTGTCCTAGCCGATCTAGCAGCTTGTTTACCCTGGTCATAGGATAAACTTGAGCATTCATCTTGTCATTTAGGAGCCTATAGTCAATACAAAACCAGGTCATCCCATCCTTCTGAGGGACCAATAAAACAGGGGATGTCCAAGGTCCATAGGATAGCTTAATGACTCAAATGCTTATTTCCCCTTACTTTCTCACTCTCTTCCCTCTACTCATTTACCCATTCTCTGTCTTCCTTCTTCTTTATCACCCCTTGCTCTTCATATTCTCCCTTTTAATTTTCTTCTCAATCTTTTATTCTATTCCCTCTTAATGTCTTCCCATCACTCTCTCATCCTCTTCCCTTTGAAAGTTATCTCATCACACTCTCATTCTCTTCCCTCTCCTTGTTTTCCCTTTATAACCCTATGCAATTATTTCACTGCAATCTTTCATTATCTTCTATCTGATTATTTTCTCTTCATTTTCCTATTCTCTACATTTTTTTATCTTTTTTCTTCTTGTCCAGTCTTACATTTCTTACCAGTTCTTTTACCAGTATGTAATTGTGATCACACAATAGATGTTACACTTTCCCCTTCTACTTCTCTGAATCAACTCCTTATTTTATACCCATCTCATATATTTGGCCCATCATCTAATTTTCACACTTATTCTGTTTTCCTCCTTCTATATCCCCAACAATCCATGTTCATGTCTTCCTTCTCATCCGCTGCTCTCATACAAGTTTCTCATTCTCTCCATCTTTATCTATTTCTGCTCATATTTTAGCCTGTTCACTTCAAACCATACTCAGTCTTTTCTCAGATCATCCTCTCTCATTTACTTCTTCTTTCTAGCTTTCCCATTATAACTCTATCTTTACTTATGCATCCACCAATTACTAGATCATTAGCCTTACTCTCTCCCTTTTCTTTTCAGTCTCCTTCATATATTTCATTCTCTCTGCCTCCTTAGATACACCTATTTCATCTCACTCTTGCCCCCTACTTTACCCTTCATATTTTCTTTTCATTCTGAACTCTCTTCTGTAGTGAGTTTCAACTAAATGACTTTGGATAAGTAGCAGGAGTCCCAAACCAAGGAAAGGACCATTTATGTAAATCTGGAAGTGGACTAGTATAACAAAAATCTGGAAGTATCCACAGAATATAACCCAAAAGAATGTCTTTACTCTGGAGATTCTTAACACATTTGTTGGAAAAAGAATCACATATAATAGTTGTCAAACTATGAAACGTCGTCACATCAACGCTAGAGATGTCTCGGACAGTTCGCCCGCGGACTATTCGCTGCAATTTTGGCTCTTTCGCGCTTGCATCAGACGGCGGACACATGCGCTTTTCGATCCGCCCCTTATTCTTTATCATTGAGGAAACTTTGACCCTGCACCTCACAGTCAGCAGACACATTCCAGCCAATCGGCAGCATACATTCCCTTCCAGAGCCTTCCATCTGAAGGACAGCATACATTTTAGAATCATTCTGAAGCTGCATTCATTGTGAGAGGACAGATAGTGTAGCTGCTGGAGATTTAATAGGGAAATAGATAGCCAGGCTGTGTATTTAGCTTCTACTACAGACCTGAAGGACTCATCTGATATCTGCTGCAAGGACAGCAACCCAAAAAGCCCTTTTTAGGGCTAGAACATCATTTATTTTATTTTATAATTTTTTTCTGTGTAATCTAATTGCATATGCCTGCCTGCCAGCGTGTGTGTGTGACAGGCTAACACCTAACAGCTTATATTGTGCTTACTTTCACTACTCATACCTGTTGGTGTATCATACATTGAAAACAACCATTTTTTCCCTGTAATCTAATTTCAGTTGCCTGCCTGTGTCAGGCTCACAGCTAATATTCTGCTCTGTTTCACCAGTCATAGTTGGTGTACCATACATTGAAAAAAAACAACCCTTTTTTCCTTTAATCTAATTTCAGTTGCCTGCCTGTGTCAGGCTCACAGCTTATATTGTGCTCAGTGAAATAAAACAACACTTTTTTGACTGTAATAGATTGAATAGCAATTGCCTGCCTACAGGCGTGTGTGTGAAGCCTATTGCATCTACTCTGACAACTTTTGCCAGTGCACAGTGATACATCATATCTGGTGAAACCGTAGTGTACAGTGACATAAAACAACACTTTTTTGACTGTAATCGATTGAATATCAGTTGCCTGCCTGCAGGCGTGTGTGTGAGGCCTACAGCGCCTACTCTGCCAACTTTTGCCAGTGCACAGTGACACTCATATCTGGTGCAACCTAATGTACAGTGAAATAAAAGAACCCTTTTTTTTACTGTAATCGATTGAATATCAGTTGCCTGCCTACAGGCGTGTGTGTGAGGCCTACAGCGCCTACTCTGCCAACTTTTGCCAGTGCACAGTGACACTCATATCTGGTGCAACCTAGTGTACAGTGAAATAAAAGAACCCTTTTTTTACTGTAATCGATTGAATATCAGTTGCCTGCCTACAGGCGTGTCTGTGAGGCCTAAAGCGCCTACTCTGCCAACTATTGCCAGTGCACAGTGACACTCATATCTGGTGTCACAGTAGCTTGCACGCATAGTACCACTAATCGAAAAATAAATGACAGGCAGAGGCAGGCCACCCCGCAGTGGCCGTCATGGTCGTGGTGCTGTGATTCCCTTTGGCCCTAGAATAATGCCCAGTTTTCAGAGGCAACGTACCCTGAACTTGAAAAGTTCGGAGGACATGGTTGACTGGCTAACACAGGACACCCAATCTTCTACCTACAGCTTCCGCTCGGAACCTAGACGCACCATCCTCCTCCAGCTTAGCTTTGAGCACCTCTCCAGTTACCACTCGCCCGCCTGCCGCCACCACCAACACTAGCACCACAGCCGCTTCACTTGATCCGTCAGTTACTTACACATCCGTTGGAAGAAATGAGTGATGCGCAAACATTAGTGCCAGAGGATGTAGATAACAGGGATATGTCCCAGTCAGGCAGCATTACACACATGGATGTACGGTCTGATGATGATGATGTTGTACCCGGTGCTGCTTCCTTTGTTGAGTTGTCAGATACAAGTGAAGCGGTTGATGATGACGATGTGTCCGTGGATGTCACGTGGGTTCCCGCTATAAGAGAAGAAGAACAGGAGGAAAGTTCAGATGGGGAGACAGAGAGGAGGAGGAGAGGAGTATGAAGCAGGGGAGGTCGTCGCAAGTAGTTAGTGGCACAGTCAGACAGCATGCATCGGCACCCGGGGTCAGCCAGACAGCACGCCAGTCAATGCATGCTGTTGCCACCACCAGAATGCCGTCATTTCAGAGCTCAGCAGTGTGGCAATTTTTTGGTGTGTCTGCCTGTGACAACAGCGATGCCATTTGCAACCTGTGCGAAAAGAAACTGAGTCGTGGGAAGTCCAACACCCACCTAGGTACAACTTCTTTGTGAAGGCACATGATGTCACATCACAAACGCCAATGGGATCAACACATGAGTACAAGCAGCACACAAAGTCAAAGCCGCCATCCTCCTCCTGGTCCAGCATCTTCAGCCACGTCAACCACTGCTGCTCTGCTTGCCCCCTCTCAACCATCCGCCACACCGTGTCTCGCCCTGAGCAGTCCCTGCTCATCTGCCCACAGTCAGGCGTCTGTCAAGGACATGTTTGAGCGTAAGAAGCCAATGTTACAAAGTCACCCCCTTGCCCGGCATCTGACAGCTGGCTTGTCTGAACTCTTAGTCTGCCAGCTTTTACCATACAAGCTGGTGGAGTCTGAGGCGTTCAAAAAATTTGTAGCTATTGGGACACCGCAGTGGAAGGTACCCGGCAGAAATTTTCTTTGCACAAAAGGCAATTCCCAACCTGTACTCGATTGTGCAAAAGGAAGTAATGGCATCTCTGGCACACAGTGTTGGGGCAAGGGTCCATCTGACCACTGATACATGGTCTGCAAAGCATAGTTAGGGCAGGTATATCACCTACACTGCGCATTGGGTAAACCTGGTGACGGGTGCCAAGCATGGAATACGTGGCTCTGCAGAGGAGTTGGTGACACCGCCACTACTTGCAGGCAGGCCTGCTGCCACCTCCTCTACTCCATCCTCTTCCATAACCTCCTCGGCTGAGTCCTCTTCTGCTGCTGCTATGTCTTGCTCCACATCAACGGCACCCCCCCCCAGCTCCACAGGTACTATTCCACATCCCGGATACGGCAGTGTCACGCCGCCTTGGGGTTGACTTCCCTGAAAGCAGAGAGTCACACCGGATCAGAACTCCTATCCGCCCTGAACGTACAGGTGGATCAGTGGCTGACTCCACACCAACTGGAGATCGGCAAAGTGGTTTGTGACAACAGGAGAAATTTGTTGGCGGCATTGAATTTTAGCAAGTTGACACATTTGCCGTGCATGGCACATGTGTGTAATCTGATTGTACAACGCTTTGGGCATGAGCACCCAGGCTTACAGGACGTCTTGAAGCAGGCCAGGAAGGTGTGTGGCCATTTCAAGTGTTCCTACACGGCCATGGCGCACTTTACAGATATCCAGCGGAGAAACAACATGCCAGTGAGGCGCTTGATTTTAGACAGCTCGACACGTTGGAATTCAACACTCCTAATGTTCAACCGCCTGCTCCAACAAGAAAAAGCCGTTAACGAGTATTTGTATGACTGGGGTGCTAGGACAGCCTTTGCTGGTTGCTCGTTGTCACCTGTCTGGTACCCGTGGTGTTGGACGTGGCTGGGGGGAAGAACATACCTTCAGTGAGATCACAGAGGACGAGGAACGGGACATGACTAGCTCGGCATCCAACCTTGTGCAAATGGGGTCTTTCATGCTGTTGTGCCTGCTGAGGGACCCTCGTATAAAAAGGATGAAGGAGAACGACCTGTACTGGGTGTCCACGCTACTAGACCCCCCATATAAGCAGAAAGTGCCTGAAATGTTACCGAATTACCACAAGTCGGAAAGGATGCAGCACTTCCAAAAAAATTAAAAAGTATGCTTTACACAGCGTTTAAGGGTGATGTCACAGCACAACGGCAATCTAACAGCGGAAGAGGTGAACATAATCCTCCTCCTCCCACGCCCACGCCGGAAGGAGAGGACGCTTTACAGACGTGTTGTTGATGGAGGACATGCAGAGCTTTTTAAGTCCTATGCATCGCCACAGCCCTTCATGGTCCACCCTCAGAGAACGACTCGACCGACAGGTAACAGACTACCTCGCCTTAACTGCAGATATCGACACTATGAGGAGCGATGAACCCCTTGACTACTGGGTGTGCACGCTTGCCCTGTGGCCTGAGCTATCCCAATTTGCAATTGAACTTCTGTCCTGCCCCGCTTCAAGTGTCCTGTCAGAAAGGACCTTCAGTGCAGCAGTATGTTTTGTCACTGATAAGAGAAGTCGCCTAGGTCAAAAAAGTCTAGATTACCTCACCTTTATTAAGATGAATGAGGGATGGATCCCAAAGGGACTGACAGTGGGCGATACCTTTGATTAAAAAAGGCCTGATAGATGAGCTGCCTTGAGCTAATAATGGTCCATACGCTGCTGTATTTTATCCCTGAATGCTGGATGACTTGCGTGACTTATCCGCCACCAACTAGGGTTCAAGACGCAATGTTTTAGGGCACTTTCTGCCTGGTCGCTGCAACAATATTTAATTTTTGCATTTAAATTCTTTTATTGTCAGAAGGCGTACAGCATGCAATGAAAAAGAAAGCATTTTTGAACAGTCTTGCATAACAGTTGTGCAAAAAAAAATATTTACATTAAAGACATTTTGTGAAAGTTAGCTGGCTAGTCCTTCTTATTTTTCCTTTTAAGGTTATTAATTTTGCTTATTTTTTACTGTGATTGCAATTTAAGAGATACCTAAAACATGGGAAAACAGACAATAGTAAAGAGTATATCTGCAGGAAACACCAAAGTCCTATTAGCTATCATCCCTCCAGCAGTATTAGCTTATTATTTACAATATCTAACCTGGGCAATCACCCTTGGGTTACCCTAGGGCAGGCTTCAGTAAGTGACCTCTCCTTTCCTGGGATGATTTTGCCGCCGGTTGCTTCTAAAGGGTCTCCAGGGCTCCCCCACTCCGGTCCTTCCCCCAGTGTCGCTTCAACCAGTAACAAATGTTTTATATTTGTAAAGCGACCCAATGATCCTCCTTGATAAAGGTTTATCTTTACAAATTTTGGAGAACCAATTTAAGACCGCTGTCCCCTGTTTCTGGGTCAGGGAGTGTGTGAAATGCCTCAGCCTACAGTAATTGTAATGTTCTGACAGCGGTAGCTCATGCTTGTCCCTCAGTTCCTCATAGGTGAGCATCTGGCCCTTTACTAACCAGTCTCCCAGTCTATCTAGTTTCCTTGACCTCCACCAGTGTTGTGATGTTGTACTCATGTTTTTCGGGGCCTGAGGGTGGTGAAGAATTGGAGTAATTTGGGTGGATCCAGGGAACAAACCTGTGTGTTTCTTGGACCATTTCCAGTATGATAGTGAGTGTCTGATTAGGGGGTTTGGCGAGTTTTTAAGGCTCTTAAGGAAATTCTGATAGCCAAGCCAGCTTGTCCCAGGTTAAGGGCCTTAAAGTGTGGTTCTCTAAATACACCCAGGCCGGTTGATGCCCTATAGAATGTGCTATTGGGAGGAAAGATAACTGAGCTGCCTTGTGGTAATATTTTAAGTTTGGACACAATAGTCTCCCCTCTGACTTATGAAGGTACATAATTTTCTTTGTGATGCGTGAGGGACAGTGGTTCCAGATAAACTGAAATATTTTCCTTTGAATATTTTCTAATTCTTTTGATTTAATCGGGATCGGGAGTGTTCGAAATATGTAGAGCAACCTAGGAAGGACATTCATTTTTATCGTATTTATTCTCCCTAGCCATGATAACCTATACTTTGTCCATTTATTCAGGTCATTAATTATTGTTTTATAAAGTTTGGAGTGGTTGGCTTTGTACAAGTCCTCTAGCTTAGGGGTTAGTCGGATTCCCAGGTTGTTTATGTGGTTCTTATCTCACTTAATATTAAACTTCTCTTGGAGACCCTGCTTCTCTACTGCTATTAAGTCAATCGCTAGTGCTTCTGTCTTCTCAATGTTCAGTTTAAGGCCAGAAAACTGACCAAACTCCTCCATAGTTCGAATCAACTCTGGGACCGATTGGGTAGGGTTTGAGAGCATACACAGCAGGTCGTCTGCAAATAGACAAGTTTTGAAATGGTGATGGCCTATTTTTATGCCTGTGATCCCAGCGTTGGCCCTAATTGTCTGAGCCAGGGGTTCTATTGCTATTGCGAATAGAAGGGGAGAAAGGGGGCACCCCTGTCTTGTTCCTCTTTCTATTTTAATTAAGTAACTCTCATCTCCCGGAATCTGTAACCTTGCCCTGGACAATTTGTATAATGAGTGTATGAGATTTATGAAATGGCCTTTAATACCAACTTTTTCAAGCGTGGCGTATAGGTAAGTCCACTCCAGGGAATCAAACGCCTTTTCAATGTCAAAGGCCATAAGACATGCTTGAATTTTAGAGGCTTTGGTGTGGTACAGTAGGTTCATGACTTTTCTAATGTTGTCTCCAGCTTGCCTGTGGGAGACAAAGACTACTTGGTCTTTATGTATTAACCAGAAGGATGACATTCTATCCGCTATTAATTTTGACAGGATCTTTGTATCACAGTTTAGTAATGATATTGGCCTGTAGTTTTTTGGTTCTAGGGTATCTCTACCCTCCTTAGGGAATAGAGCGATATCTGCCCTGTTCAGCTCTGCTGGTGTTTGCTTGCCTTCTAGAACTCTGTTAGAGTGACCAAGTGCGGGCCTAATATGTCTATAAATTTTTTATAATATAAATTGGTGTACCCGTCTGGGCCTTGTGACTTACCAGGTTTGAGGTTCTGGACTGCTTTTCTCACTTCCTCTAGGGTCCCTTTGGCATTTAGAGTCTCTAAGTCATTTTCTTCTATTAAGGGGAGATCACAGGAATTAAGAAATCCCCTCATTTTGTGTAGATCTATGTGTTTTGTTGCCATATAAAGGGTATTGTAAAATTTTGTAAAAATCTTCTGGATCTTATTTGGGTTTGTTGTTTTTTCTCCCTTCGAGGTCTTAATTTGAAGTATCCTATTTTGTGTTGTTTTGGTTTGTAGTTTCCTGGCTAGTAACGGGCCAGGTTTATTGGCTTTATTGTATCCGATAGGAATAAATAGTACAACTGAACACACCACTCCTAACTGTTGGCACCTTAGATTGCACGTGCAGTGCCCCAAATTTGAAGTGGGAGGACTGACCAAGCATCTTTTTCCATCTCCCGCTTCCAAAAATCCATGCCATATACACGTCCCCTGATAGGTGACGTAACAGGTATCAAACTGATAGGAATAAATAGTACAACTTAATACACCACTCCTATCTGGTGGCACATTACATTGCACGTGCAGTGCCCCAAATTCGAAGTAGGAGGTCCGACCAAGCATCTTTTTCCATCTCCCTGTTCCAAAAATCAATGCCATATACACGTCCCCTAATAGTGGACGTAACAGGGATTAAACCGATAGGAATAGTACTACTTAACAGTACACACCTTATAATAACGCAGACAGAGGAGGAAGGTGGCTTTGAGGAGGTGGAAGACCAAACACAGCAGGCGTCCCAGGGGGCTTGTTGTCACCTTTCGGGGACCCTTGGTGGCTGGGTGGAGGAAGAGACCTTCAATGACATCAGTGAGGACAAGGAACGGGACATGGCTAGCTTGGTATCCAACCTTGTGCAAATGGAGTTTGCGGTTGTGCAAAGGGACTGTTTGCGGTTGTTTGCGGTGCATTAAACGGGGAGATTGGTCTGTTACTGTAAAGCGGGTGTAACCCTTACACTACCTGATCGATACAACATCATGCCTGATGTTTTAAAGCAAGTTATTCCAAACAATTTAGGAATGTTAGGTGATTTATGCCCTTTATGGCTTAAAACCAGACTCCCATGCCACAGTCCAGGTGTTATTCCCCTTGAAACAACTTTTCTATCACTATTGTGGCCAGAAAGAGTCCCTGTGGTTTTCGAAATTTGCCTGCCCATTGAAGTCTATGGCGGTTCGCCCGTTCGCGAACATTTGATGACATTTTATGTTCGCGACATCACTAATAAACGCGAATAAAGGGGCCACATTTGCAGAGGTGGAGGCTTTACGGCTCCTCACTTTGTAACAACACAATCCTTAACTCGCACTTTGTCCTATGGCACCTCAAAACACTATACAAAACTCCACCACACAAACGTTAACTCGCAGCACTTTACTCCAACGGCGCCTCAAACCACCCCACAAAACTCCCACACACAAACATTAAGTGGCGGCAGAAAAAAATGAAAATGAGGCTAAAAGAACCTGAAGCGCACAAAAGACTGCAAGACACGTAGGACTTTGACAGGCAGGTACGAGGTCCCAAAAAACACTTAGAAAACAGGCAAAATTCTCCCGACGTGCGTAACACATAGAATATCGCCACAATTTGACAACAATAACTTGCTAATCTACACATTAGGCATCTGAAATGGCGGCTTCACCGCCTAAACTAACGGTTCTGTCTCGCGCACGCAGCCTATATATAGGGCACACTTGCCACAGTGCTGACACTTTCTCCTCAGGTGATGACAGTCTGACTGGACAAGTATATTAATTGATTAATAATTGATTAATTAATTATTAATAATAAAAATATTAATAAACAAAACAAATATTACATTATCACATTTTGCAATGCTTTAATTTTATCAAAACATTAATGCATAATCATTTCAAATATATTTATTAATTGATTAATTAATTTTTAATGGTCATTAATTTTTTAATTATTAATTAAAAAACAAATTATATCTTTGTCTGCCTTTACTTTATGACTATATTATTGATTGACTCTTCATAATATATTTAGTCATTGATTAATTAATAATGTTCATTAATTAATTAATTACTAATTAATTAGACATAAAAATATGTATTCAAAAATGGATCAAAAAATATGTATATTTGACAGTGGACTTACATTTTTGCGTTGATGCTCAACTATTAATGTTCATTAATTACTTCATTACTCATTAATAAGTAATAACAATAAAAAAAACTTTTAAATGCCTCAAAAGACACAGTGCACTTACATTTCAGTGTTGGTGCTCAATTATTAAAGTGCACTTATATTTTGCTTTTTTAAGCTTAATTATTAAAGCACTTATTTTTGTGTTTTGATGTTCAATTATTAATGTTCAGTCATGTTAAATTATTAAAGAATTAGTAATTAATTAGTCATAATAAAACATTTATTCCAAAAAGGATAAAACAAAATATGTATATTTCACAGTGCACTTACATTTCGGTGTTGGTCTTCAAATATTAATGTTCATTAATTGCTTCATTACTCATTAATAAATAATAAGAAAACAAAAATTTTGAAATTCCTCAAAAGATATGTACATTTTACAGTGCACTTTAATTTCACTGTTCGTGCTTAATTATTACAGTGCAGTTATATTTCTGTTTTGATGCTTAATTATTAATGTTTATTATTAATTACTTAATTAGTCATTAATGTGTAATAATATAAAATAAAATGTGTTAAAATGCCTCACAAAATAGGTAGATTTTGCAGTGTAATTATATTTCTGTGTTGCTGCTCATTGTCTCAAAGGAATAGGATCCTCGAAACGCTTAAATATTGGGGGCAAAATACAAATGGGGGCAACACATGTTGATGATTAATTATTGCAGGCAATGGATTCCTGAATGCTCACACTATGACTCCATTTTACGTACGGCTGCTAAGGGGGACAGCCCTGGACATATTCAGTGGACTCCAGACACAACTAAAGCTTATGTGACCTTAAAAGTTAGCATTATGCAGGCCCCCGCTTTGGGACTATCTGATTATTGTAAACCATTCCACTTGTATGCGAGGGACAATTGTAAAACCATGGCCGCAGTCTGTGCCCAAGATCACGGAGGTAGTATGCATCCCGTAGCATTCTTTTCCAAAGTAGTCCCTACTCCGGTCCAGGGGATGCCGGTGTGTCTCCGAGCATTAGCTGCTTGTGCTATGGCCGTACAGACAGCACCCCCTACTTATAGTCTTCCCACAGCCCTATACCCTAGCCTGGACACCGATATGGAAGTAATAATAGGTGACTATATGTGCCAACATCCTCCAATAGTACAGCAACCTGAAACACACATTGACACTGAAGGCCCCCCTCCTTCCCCCGCTCCAACAGAGAGACAGGCAGAGTAGCTTGCAGCTGTAACTCACCCTCCTTTCCCCCCTGCAATTAGCAGCACGCATACTAGCACACTGAAAACGAAACTAGTAAAAACTGATAACACATGGCAAGTACAAGGAATCGCAATGATTTTATATCTAGAGGTAATGCTTTAGCTGCTGACCGGGTAGCAAAGGAAACTGCAACTGTCATTTTGCATCAGAAACCTAAAATCACACTGCCAGGCATACATACAAAGATGTTTACAATGTCTACAGAATAACTCTACAGTACCTAACAAAGTATTACATGATCATTTGCCTCCACCCACAGCTTCATTCACCCATTTACAAATTGATTTTACTCATATCCCAAAGATAGGATCAAAGCAATTGTACCTGTTGGTGATAGTAGATCAGTTCTCACGTTGGCCTGAAAATATTAACTACCGAGATAATATCGAGATATGGATGCCCATTGCAAATTAACTCTGATAATGGGCTAGCCTTTATTAGTGCGGTAATTAAGGAACTGGTACAATGGCTACAGATAACCTGGAAATTCCATATCCCTTAGAATACAGGCATAGTGGAAAGAATGAACTGCACTATTAAGAAGAAACTTACAAAGGCCACTGCAGGTACATGGGTGAACTGGCAGAAATATGTACCTGCCATTTACCTGCCGTTCTAGCAGAAATTAGGATGACTCCTAATAAGTCTACTAAATTGTCCCCTTTTTAGATACTAATGGGAAGACCATTTCCAACTCCTTGTGTAAAGGCCCACTTGTAATTATGCCTGATCTTAATCTTATAAGAGAACAATATGTGCAACATTTGATTGATAAATTGAATGGCATCTATGGTGATGTGTCTTCTCGCTTTCCTTTTCCCTCACAGGAACCAACACATCCGTTCCAACCAGGTGACCTTGTCTGTGTCCGACAACTGAACAGAGCAAAGAAGGGAGGCTTCCCATTCGGACCACTGACTACCGTTGTTTGCCCTTATGGACATTTCCTAATTGCCATCATGACCCAGACGAACTGGGACCATTAAAGTCTGTTTGTGGTAAATACAATAACACTCACACCAATACTAGTTCACCTCATAGGCACGAGAGATCCACACGTGATAACACAATTATAAAAAATTATCCCTGGGAACGCAATACATTTTCTGTAATGTTACCAGGATATGCTCACTCCTTTAACCTTTCCAATTGCTGGGTATGTGCACACGTCTCTAGACATGGGGAAATGGGTATGCCCCTAATTGGCCTTCCAGCAGAAAACTTCACCCAGAGTAACATATATTACAATGGCAGTACACAACCCCGCAAATGGAATTTCTTTACTTATGTACAGTCGGCCACACCATTTAACTCTATATGGATGCAACACCTCATACGCATGTATTTCCCATCGAAATATAATAAGAGTGTATCATTTATGTTAACCCACACTAACCCAGGGTATAACTGTTTTATGGCTGTCCCCTAACTGGGTGGGCAGTTGTTATTTAGGTCAAGTAATCCCATATATATACACAACCCCAACACTTCCACAAGGCCGCATAAGGAACGTGAGGGATATAGAGCAGAAAAACGGGTGGGGAATATTCATAGACGTCCTGGGTATAAACTTCCCAAATGTATGCGTAGGGAGACTACAGGAAGAACTATCCATCCTTTCTCTACTAGTACAGAAGACATTGAATAGCTCTGCTGAAGCAATTGAGAAATTAAACCAGGAGCAAGTGCAAGTTAGAATGGTAGCTTTGCAAAATAGAATGGCTTTAGATTATGTTTTAGCTTTCAAAGGCAGTGTATGTGCTTTAATAGGTAAAGAATGTTGTTCTTATATTGATGATAATTCTGCTATTATTACTAATGACATAGAGCAAACAAGGGACATTGCTGACCGTCTCAACCTGTTTCAAGGGAGCGTCTGGAAAGATATGTTTTCCTGGCTCGGCTCCTTAGGTCAGAAGATCCTGATTGCTTGTCTCTGTCATTGCTTCCCTTGTATTCCTTTGTGTTTTTATTACATGCTGCAAGGCTTTATTCCTAAGAATTTTCAGCTAAATACTGTGACTTCACACCACCTGGTCACAGGTATATCTCATGAACTGATACCCTTGATGGTCTATAGCCCTCCGGTGTCTCAGTCCGCTTCCTATCATATATATACACCACTGCTTACATCCCAAATAAAGATCACGTTGTGATCTAAGAGGGGAATGAAGGGGTTTACATATTCTGCTGATGAAGGGGTTAACATATTTTGCTGACATATTCACATGAGATATAGGCTAAGCACAATAACATATTCTTGTCCTTGGGATATCTTGCGACCTTACTCACAGTACTAAAAACACAGTACTAAAAACACAGAAAACACCTGATTATCTGTCCTTGTACCGACTAACTTCTATAGTGTAACTTGCCTCTAATATCCGCCTTCTTTAGCAAGTATATAACCTATGTTATGACGTAGCAATAAACTACGTGTGTGTGTATTATTTTCCAATACAGCTCCCAGAATTCTGACTGAGGCCTTAGGTCCAAGCTGCCAACTAAGTATCAGGAAGCCCCAACAAACATCATACTCTTAATGATTATTGAATGAATTACATACAAACATTAACAATGCTTTTCATTTTATTTCACAGTTTGATTATCTGTACACCTGACTACACATAGTGACGTTTGCAGCATTTGATCTGCAATAAGATCACTTTCACAGGTATATCATTTAATGATGCTGTTTTTTAGAAGAAAATGATTAAGGCTTTTTGTTTTAAATTGATCAATGGTATTAATTAATTAATTAATTAATTAAGGAAGACTAATTAATTAATTATTCTTCACGAATCATTAGAAAAAAATATATTGTCTATTTTACAATGCATAGGATATTGTAAGCACTTTTATATTTAAATCCCTTTATTATATGATGATACTTTATAATACTAAAATATTAAATATGCTTTTTACATCATTTCACAGATTTATCATATCTGCACCTGCCTGAACACACAGAGTGACCTCTGGTGGATTTCACCTCATATAACATCAACTTTACAGGTATGTGATTTAATGATGATATTCTACACAAAACCAGGATTAAGTCTTTTTTTTTTACATTCAGGACACTTATTGTTTAATTAATTAACATATTTTACTTTATTAATTAATCAATAATCAAAAAAAATATATATCAATATATATATATGCTTAGCCATTAACCTTTTAATACTGAATGACAATTACACATCATAACTTGATTTATTGATTAATTATTTTAATACAAAAAAAAAATGGTCTAATGCCAATCTATAGTTTGCTCATTACTATTTCTGTTTGCCATTCTTTAGGAAAACCTGATTACCTCTTTAGATTTTGCAGTCCTGACACGTTTAGATTCTTTTATTCCTGTGTATTATTTGATTATATTAATTATATTAATTAGTTCATAATTCTGTTATTGTTCATTGTCTAACAGGGATAGGACCTTAGAAGCACTTACATATTTAAATACCTTTATTATATTAGGACACTTTTTTACCATTTTAGAATGCATTTCCTTCGGCATATATTGATTATTAGGAATTACGTTTGCCATGTATGCCAATTAAAAAGGATACTTTCAATGATTCATAAATTCATTCAAACAAAACATTACAAAGCCTTTTTATGTAAATTTACAGATACATCATCACTGCACCTCCCTGAAGACACAGAGTGACGTCTGTAGTATTTCAGTTGATATCACATCAAATTTACAGGTATAATTAATGATAACATTCTTTATAAAAACAGGATTACGTTTTTTTTTTCAACATTAATGACAGTTTGTGATTAATTAATTTATGTAATTAATTTTATTAATGAATCAATAATTTAAAAAAAATAACATTAGGAATACATATATGCTTAGCCATTTATGTTTACATGAATGATAATTACACCTCAGAAATTTATTTATTGATTAATTGATTTATAAAAAAAATATTACAAAGTTTTTTCATGCCAATCTTCAGTTTGCTCATAGCTCTTTTGGTTTGCTCATCTTTAGGAAGACATGATTACTTGTTTATGATTTTGTAGTCATGACAGTTTCAGATTATTTCATTAATGGGTATTAATTTATTAATTACTTCATAATTTATATATATATATATATATATATATATATATATATATATATATATATATATATATATGTTACCACTAATTCTTTTTAAAATATATATATGCTTAGCTCTTTAGCTTTTAAGGTATGCAAAATAACAATAAACCATTGATTAATTAATTTACTTTGGTATTCATGACAGGTTAAAAAGTATATACAATAAAAAAAAAAAATCTTACACCTGTTTTTGCAATTACAGATTACAGAAGATGAGAAAAAATATAAAAGCAGAATGGCAAGGGAATGGAAGCAGAGATGGAGAGATGCACAGACCCATGATACTTCACAATGTTTAAGAGAAGAAGATCGACAGAGATTTCTATATAAAAGAAAAATGACTAAAAAAGCACAAAATGAGTCTGCTGGAGCTTCAAAGAAAAGAAAAAGTAAACAAAAAATGTCTGTAAAACATTCTCTAATGACCCAATATTGCCTTCTGACACCAATGTTCATAGAGATGACACCAATGTAGATATAGAAAGTTGTACTGACATCTATATTGAGGAAGCTAACGATAGTCCTTTATTTAAAGCACTAACAGTAGACACTCATTATTGTGGATTAATGAATGTGGTTTGTCATTTTTGTGGGGGCTATCATTTTCTGAAAGAAAGACCAACTGATGGAGAGTTTATTAGTTGCTGTCAGAAAGGAAAGGTAAGACTTCCAGAAAGACACACATTTCCAGAATATTTAGAAAGTATAATGAGTGATCCAAAATTTCCAAATTATTCCATTTTAAAAAACAAAAAATTAGGTCTTATAAAAGTGCAATTTCATTTACTTCAATGGGTGCAACATTAGCAGAAAATGTCCTAGGACATGGTCCTTACTGTTTTATAGTCCAAGGACAAATATACCACCAGACTTCACATTTACACCCAAAATCAGGAGAACAAAGGAAATTTGCACAGTTATATGTCCTTGATATAATGGAAGCTGTTAAACAACGAATGATGCTTCCTGAAAATAAACAGTGCTTACCTATAGTCTTTGAACAGCTCGATAACATAATTGCCAACAACCCATATAATAAAACATACCAAAAATTAGCAGAGGTTGAAAAAGAACAACAGGCACATGTGCAAATAAATCAATTTCCAATGCCAAGAGTAAATATGATTCTCAAAAGAGATTGCCATACTGATCAAAGACGGTATAAAAAAAACCAAAGGATTAAACACCTTGGGTTTAACAGGATTTTTTTAATCGTTGCATTTTTAACAACATTTTAAATGTACAAATAAAGATTGAATTTTTTAAAATTAGTATGTGGCAATAATAATTAAAATAAAGGCTGCATAAAAGGTGTTTCTGTACAACCTTGGTTGGTTGTTCAAGGATTCCTAAATAGGATCCACAGGACAATATTTTGGTACGTATAATTTACCAACAGCAAATGAGGTTGCCATGGCATTTAAAAATGATGATGGTGAACCACCATTTGAGCGGGATATTAGAATATATCTACGTAATCAAGAACAACCTTTTATAAACATGAATATTTTAAGTAGTCATTTGGATCAAATGACACATCCCATTTTATTTCCAAATGGGGAGCCAGGATGGCAACCAAAATTACAGTTGAAAAGTTATCTCAATTGTAAAGTTCGTGTTAGAAACAATATTTCTATGCTGGAATATCAAGTGGCACAAACTGCTGTTCGGGATCATTTTAATCCTATTTTATGTGGGGGCAATCTCACACAACAATGGATTATTGATTCCTATCTACAAGTCGAAGCAAATAATCTAAATTTTGTCAAATTTCAACAAAACAAGCTTCGAGTAGAACAATATTGTGAATTGATGGATTATGTTGCTGAATTGGTTGCAAACAGAGACATTCCTAATGGAAGAGCAATGATTTTGCCATCCTCTTTCCAAGGATCGCCTTGCAATATACAAAAAAGATACAACAATGCCATGACTATTGTCACTAAATTTGGCAAACCAGATGTATTAATTACATTTACATGTAATCAACAATGACCAGAGATCAAAGAAAATGTACAGCTTGGACAAAATACTTCTGATCGACCAGATTTGGTGGCAAGAGTATTCAAAATAAAACAAAATTCATTAATTCATGATATAACTAAAGCACACTTATTTGGGAAATGTGTGGCTTTTGTTTATACCATTGAATTAAAAAAAAGAGGCCTGCACATATACGTTTAATCTTGCAAGAAAAAGATAAATTGAATACAGCAGGCAGAGTGGATTCAGTAATTACTGCTGAACTGCCACATCCAGAGAAACATTCCAAACTTTATGAGATTGTAACTCATAAAATGATACATGGTCCATGTGGAGATATCAATCCAAATTCACCATGTATGAAAAATAAAAAAATGCACAAAAGAGTTTCCAAAATAATTTCAAATACAGACTTAAGCTAATTGTGATGGATACCCTTTGTATAAAAGAAGAGAAGGACAAACAGCTATTATCCGTGGCCAAAAGGTCTATAATAGATATGTGGTTCCACACAATACACATTTGCTGATGAAGTACAATGCACATATCAATGTGGAAGTTTGCACTTCTATCAAATCCATCAAATATGTGTATAAATATATATATATACAAAGGATATGATGAAGCAACTGTTGTTGTGCAAGGTGCACAAAATGAAAAAGACAATCCAATTTTACATGAAGAACTTTCATCTTATTTAGATGCTCGCTATGTAAATGCTCCAGAAGCAATGTGGCATCATCTCAAATTTGTCACATGCTGTGTATTGATTAGCTGTCCATTTTCCACAAAGTCAATTTGTTTTCTTCACAGCAGGGAATGAAAGAAATGCCCTAGCACAAAGTGAACATAAAGCAACAACACTTACTGCTTGGTTTTAATTAAATTATCAGGACACGTTTTATACATTGACATTCCAAATCACTATGTATTCGTAAATGCTGAATGGCGATAACAAAAAAAAAACATAATAATAAAATTATCCCAAGGATTTATACCGTCAGTCCATGAGACATTGAACGTTTCAGTTTAAGATTACTTCTTTTACATGTTCCCGGTGCACAAAGTCAATGACATAATTTATGATACTTTCCAATTAGCTGCAAGACATCAAAACTTCCTGGCAGATGATGCAGAATGGGAGAGATGTCTTAAGGAAGCAGCACTAGGTCAAATGCCAAAACAAATGAGAGAACAATTTGCTTTCTTTTGCAACTTTTGCAATGTACTGTCACGATCTGCTTCTTCAAGGGGGCTTGATATGAACCTAGTTAAAACCTACCCCAGCAGAATCATGTAGTTCCTGTTCTCTGTGGCACAAAAGATGGCTTCTGAAAACGTACTGGCAGAGAATACTGCATACAGGTTATGTAGGATACACCAGACATAAATAGTCTCACACCTTGTTTATGTTAAAACTATCTCTCAAACTTTATTGAATGATCAAAACAACATATTTATACTCTTCCATACCACACCCTTGTGTACATTTGTGTATGTGTGATGTCAGCCCATCTGGCTTGCAACCTTGGGCTATCAAAACTCTTGAGATTAAATTCACCAAATATCTAGTGAACAAACCTTTATGTTAAACTCAAGTGTTTGCTTAGGACTACTTGAAGTACATGCATCTGTCTTGACCCAAGGTCTGTATGTGTGAGTAAGCAATGATCTGCAGCTAACTTCTATTCAGAGCATTTCTACCAATTCCCCATATGTTCTTTATAACATTTACCCTCTGATAATCACATATATAGTTGTGAGTATGCAAGCCATTGCTCACGCTTGCGGGCTTGCGCAGCGAGCCTGCGGCCCTCGCCAAAGGCGCTCCTTGCCAGCAACTGCGGCCCTCGCAAAAAAGTACGAGACACGTTACGACCAATTACGACCTTGCAGAAATTGTCCGCAACCCTGCGGACATGAAAAAATGAAAAACACAATAAATACACACAACACATACATAAAAAGCTTACCTACAGCAAGAGGGAGCATCCAAGACCTCAAAAACTGAAGTTACACCTCAATTTAACTCAAAATAAAAGAGTTTAGACACTAAAAGATTCTCTAAGCAAGAGAAAAAATGGCCACCGAAACAGAAGAAAACGAGGCTACAGCAGTCTAAAGACGCAAAACACCACCAAACACCTACATAATTGCCGAAAACCACATACGAGATTCGAAAACAAGGACGCAACCCGCGAGACCCCAAACACATTACAAACACAATAAATACACACAACAAAAAAATAAAAAGCTTACTCACAGCAAGGTGGTGCACCCAGGACCTCTGCAAGTAAAGTTACACCGCAATTTAAGTCCAAATTTCAGAGTTTAAACACCCCAAAATCCCCTAAGCGAGAGAAATAATGGCCGCCGAACAAAACATAATCGAGGCTACAGGACTCTAAACACGCAAAACACCACAAAACAGCTACTGTGCATAGATTTAAACTGCCAGTTCCCATTCTGGAAACATCAGTGTCAGATATTCGAATGAATTAATTACAAGCAAAAAAAATTCACAAGAGTAAATTATTTATAATAGATGAGGCAACTATGATGTCATGTCATGCCCTGCAATGTTTTGATTGATTATTAAAATAAGTTTTGGGTAATGATTTGCCATTTGGTGGAAAGGTGATGTTGTTAGGAGGAGATTTTAGTCAAACATTACCTGTGGTGCAACATGGCAATAGGACTGACATTGTCGAAAACCTGTATACAGTAAAGAGAAGTAAACTGTGGAAAATATTTACACATCTTAAATTAGAAATAAATATTAGATCTGAAGGCCAAAATCAATTCAATGATTGGCTTATTCAGATTGGAGAAGGAAAACAGCCAAAGCTAATTAATTTACCTGATGATGCTATGGAAATTCCATCACAAATTATTTCCAAAGAATCACTAATATCGACAATCTTCCTCAATACCATCGATAACGAGGATTACTCTGACATTGCAAGCAAAGTCATATTGACATCAAAAAATATAGATGCCTTGTATCTAAATAATACAATTTTAAAATTAATTAATGCACCCCAAAATAACTATTCCAGTGCAGATTCTGTTTGGCTGATGACAAAGATAGTGAAGCTAACTTTACTATGGAATTTGTTAATTCTTTAATTCACTCTGGAATGCCACCATATATTTTGCAACTTAAAAAAGGGGCAATTGTCATGCTACTGAAAAATATGAATCCCAAAGGACTTTGTAATTAGAGATTAATTGTCAAAGATTTAAAGGATCATTTTATACATGCAGAAATTATGAACGGTACCCATAAAGGCGTACCAGTTCTTATACAGAGAATTTATTTGTCTCCAAGTGAGAGTGGTTTGCCTTTTGTCCTTCAAAGGAGACAATTTCCCATTATCATGGCATTTGCCATGATCAACAATTAATCCCAAGGACAAACTTTTAAGTCTGTGGGTATTTTTTTGGAGGAACCTGTGTTTGCAATAATCCAGAGGAAATTAAAGTTCATATTGAAGAAAACCCAAGTCATGGTGATTTATTGGAAGATGGACGCATTTTTACAAAAACATTGTGTACTATGAGGTGCTGTAAACATAGAGAACAGTGGTTTCATTTTGAGGACCAAATTTTATGTCACTCGGACTCATTTTAGAGGACCACTATTTCTCTAAGACATCTATACAATGGCAAAAAAACATAGAGAACAGTGGTTTTACTTCCAGGACAAAATTTTATAGAGGACCACTATTTCACATTGGAAACTCTATGTGCCATTTGCACAAACTGCAAGAACAACAAAAAGTAAAAAAACAACAATAAACAGTGGTTATATCCCATAGACAAATTTAAAAGTCTGCTGGACTCTTTGTAAGGGAACCACTTGGACATATCATAAAAAAGCAACGTCTTCATATATAACAACATTGAAAAAGGAACACTTCTCTTATTTCAAAGAAGTTATACCATACCAAATATAGAGATCAGTGGTTTTATTTTAGGGACGAAATTTGGAGTCCTTTTAGAGGACCACTATTTCACTAAGAAACTCTATAAAATGGCAAAAAACATAGATAACAGTGGTTATACCCCGTGGATGAACTTTTATAACTGGAGGTCTCATTTTAGAGGACCACTATTTCACTCAGGAAACTCTATGGGCCATTTTCAACAACTACAACAATAAAAACAAAAATAAAAATTAACAGAATTTAATGTGTTAGCACTTACCTTTTTACATGATTGGCCCCACAAAACAATTAGATGGCATTTTCGTTAAATTCAAGGTTAAATGTTATTGTTTTCTGTTACTATTTCACATTGACGTTAACGTTAACAATGTATTTTAAAAGTTGTGCAAAGTTGGTTCACTGTACATAGTATATAGTCAAGGATTTATGTTAGTAGAAGGTTAACCATTTCTTAATACATTGAAATGTATTATTAAATTTAGAGTATTGATTTAGGGAGTAATCCGATCGCCAGTTAATGGTGTCAGGAAGGAATTATTTTTTTTCCTCTTTGATATATTTGACCAAGTTTCAATGGGGGTTTTATTATTTGCCTTCCTCTGGATTAAATCACTATTTGGTTTAACAATAATTTTAAAAAAAAATGTGAATGTTACAAAGCATTATGTAATTGTTCAAAATAGTTATTCATAGAAAGTTTACATAGTCTTATGTTATTCATGCATAACTATCAATTCAAAATGTTAGAATTGTTAAAACAAATGGTTCAAGATTGTTTCAAATACAAGTTGCATGTTACAAACTTTTATGTTATGGTTAACAATATGTTTTCATGAAAACTTCAGCTATTGTTATATTATTATTCTATATATGACAATTAAAAGAGTTAATATTGAAAAAAAAATCTATATTTGTTGGTGAAATACAAGTTGAAAGTTAAAAAAATAAAAAGTTTTATTCAAATTTTTTTATTTCTTTAGAGATAAAAAAAAAGGTTAAAAAAGTCAGACACTCACATTGTGTGGCAAACAGTTTTAACAGCATTAACATTTTATTGCTCTGTAATTTTTGACGGGCAAGTCGCTAGTAGTAAAATATAATAGTTACATAGTTACATAATAATTGAGGTTGAAAAATTACTTTTAGCCCATCCAGTTCAACATTTTAACATCTCCTCTGATCTGCAATACAGGGGTGAATTGTTAATTTATCTAAAGAAAGGCAAACAGAAAAAAAACAAAACAAGTAAAACTTTGCCAATTGTCTCAAAAAGGAAAAAATATGAATTTCTTCCTGACCCCAGATACTGGTGATCGCATTCCTCCCTGGATCAATACTCCCTCTCTAATTAACCAGGATAACTCTGAATGTCCTTTGTATTTAAAAATATATCCAATTCCTTTTTAAAGTTATCTATTGAATTAGCTGTCACCACCTCCTTTGGTAGGAAATACCACAGGTTAACCACCCTTACTGTGAAGAACCCTTTTCTTTCTTAAAGTGGATTTTGTTTACTTCTAACCTCAAAGGATGTCCTGATTTCAGATGCAAACCTCTTGGCACAAAAAGCTCCCTTGAAAAATCTTTATACCGACACTGGATGTATTTATTTAGGGTAATCATATCCCCTCTTAGATGCCTTTTTGTATAGAGAAAATATGTTTAATTTGGTTAGTCTTTCTTCATAATTTAGCCCCTCCATTCCCCTTATTAGTTTTGTTGTCCTTCCCTGTACTTTCTCCAGTTCTAAAATATTCTGTTTATGAAGTGGTGCCCAAAACTGTACTTCATATTCCAAATGAGGGCATACTAGAGATTTGTATAGTGGCAGAATTATATTTGCTTTCCTGGCTTCTATACCCTTTTTAATACATGCTAATATTTTATTTGCCTTTGCAGATGATACTTGGCTTTGAGCACTGTTGGTGGTTGTCCACAAGCACTTCCAAATCCCTTTCAATATCTGATACACATAGATTTGCTTCATTAAGATTATAAATTGCATGGTTATTTTTCCTTCCCAGATGCATAATCTTACATTTATTCATATTTAGTGATGTCGCGAACCTAAAATTTTCGGTTCGCGAACCGCGAACGCGAACCACCGCAAATGTTCGTGAACCGGCGAACATCGGCGAACCGCCATAGACTTCAATGGGCAGGCAAATTTTAAAACCCACAGGGACTCTTTCTGGCCACAATAGTGATGGGAAAGTTGTTTCAACGGGACTAACACCTGGACTGTGGCATGCCGGAGGGGGATCCATGGCAAAACTCCCATGGAAAATTACATAGTTGATGCAGAGTCTGGTTTTAAGCCATAAAGGGCATAAATTACCTAACATTCCTAAATTGTTTGGAATAACATGCTTTAAAACATCAGGTATGATGTTGTATCGATCAGGTAGTGTAAGGGTTAGGCCCGCTTCACAGTGACAGACCAAACTCCCCGTTTAATGCACCGCAAACAACCACAAACAGTCCATTTGCACAACCGCAAACTCCCCATTTGCACAAGGTTGGATACCAAGCTAGCCATGTCCCGTTCCTTGTCCTCACTGATGTCATTGAAGGTCTCTTCCTCCACCCAGCCAACAAGGATCCCCGAAAGGTGACAACAAGCCCCCTGGGACGCCTGCTGTGTTTGGTCTTCCACCTCCTCAAAGCCACCTTCCTCCTCTAACTCCTCTTCTTCAGACTCCTCTCACTGCATTGCCTCTCTCTGCATTATTATAAGGTGTGTTAAGTAGTACTACTCTTATCAGTTTAAAACCTGTTACAGCACATATCAGGGGGCGCGTATAAGGCCTGGATTTTTAGAACCAGGAGATGGAAAAAGATGCTTTGTTGGTCGTATCACTTCAATTTTGGGGCACGGCACGTGCAATCAAAGGTGACACCAGATAGGAGTGACGTGTTTCTAAGTGCTACACTTATCAGTTTAATACTTGTTACGTCACCTATCAGGGGGCGTGTATAAGGCCTGGATTTTTAGAACCAGGAGATGGAAAAAGATGCTTTGTTGGTCGTATCACTTCAATTTTGGGGCACGGCACGTGCAGTCAAAGGTGCCACAAGATAGGAGTGACGTGTTTGTAAGTACTACTCTTATCAGTTTAATACTTGTTACGTCACCTATCAGGAGGCGTGTATAAGGCCTGGATTTTTAGAACCAGGAGATGGAAAAAGATGCTTTGTTGGTCGTATCACTTCAATTTTGGGGCACGGCACGTGCAGTCAAAGGTGCCACAAGATAGGAGTGACGTGTTTGTAAGTACTACTCTTATCAGTTTAATACTTGTTACGTTACCTATCAGGGGGCGTGTATAAGGCCTGGATTTTTAGAACCAGGAGATGGAAAAAGATGCTTTGTTGGTCGTATCACTTCAATTTTGGGGCACGGCACGTGCAGTCAAAGGTGCCACCAGATAGGAGTGACGTGTTTGTAAGTACTACTCTTATCAGTTTAATACTTGTTACGTTACCTATCAGGGGGCGTGTATAAGGCCTGGATTTTTAGAACCAGGCGATGGAAAAAGATGCTTTGTTGGTCATATCACTTCAATTTTGGGGCACGGCACGTGCAGTCAAAGGTGCCACCAGATAGGAGTGACGTGTTTGTAAGTACTACTCTTATCAGTTTAATACTTGTTACGTTACCTATCAGGGGGCGTGTATAAGGCCTGGATTTTTAGAACCAGGAGATGGAAAAAGATGCTTTGTTGGTCGTATCCCTTCAATTTTGGGGCACGGCACGTGCAGTCAAATGTGCCACCAGATAGGAGTGACGTGTTTGTAAGTACTACTCTTATCAGTTTAATACTTGTTACGTCACCTATCAGGGGGCGTGTATAAGGCCTGGATTTTTAGAACCAGGAGATGGAAAAAGATGCTTTGTTGGTCATATCACTTCAATTTTGGGGCACGGCACGTGCAATCAAAGGTGCCACCAGATAGGAGTGACGTGTTTGTAAATACTACTCTTATCAGTTTAATACTTGTTACGTCGCCTATCAGGGGGCGTGTATAAGGCCTGGATTTTTAGAACCAGGAGATGGAAAAAGATGCTTTGTTGGTCTTATCCCTTCAATTTTGGGGCACGGCACGTGCAGTCAAAGGTGCCACCAGATAGGAGTGACGTGTTTGTAAGTACTACTCTTATCAGTTTAATACTTGTTACGTCACCTATCAGGGGGCGTGTATAAGGCCTGGATTTTTAGAACCAGGAGATGGAAAAAGATGCTTTGTTGGTCGTATCACTTCAATTTTGGGGCACGGCACGTGCAATCAAAGGTGCCACCAGATAGGAGTGACGTGTTTGTAAGTACTACTCTTATCAGTTTAATACTTGTTACGTTACCTATCAGGGGGCGTGTATAAGGCCTGGATTTTTAGAACCAGGAGATGGAAAAAGATGCTTTGTTGGTCGTATCACTTTAATTTCGGGGCACGGCACGTGCAGTCAAAGGTGCCACCAGATAGGAGTGACGTGTTTGTAAGTACTACTCTTATCAGTTTAATACTTGTTACGTTACCTATCAGGGGGCGTGTATAAGGCCTGGATTTTTAGAACCAGGAGATGGAAAAAGATGCTTTGTTGGTCGTATCACTTCAATTTTGGGGCACGGCACGTGCAGTCAAAGGTGCAACCAGATAGGATTGACGTGTTTCTAAGTACTACTCTTATCAGTTTAATACTTTTTACGTCACCTATCAGGGGGCGTGTATAAGGCCTGGATTTTTAGAACCAGGCGATGGAAAATTATGCTTTGTTGGTCATATCACTTCAATTTTGGGGCACGGCACGTGCAGTCAAAGGTGCCACCAGATAGGAGTGACGTGTTTGTAAGTACTACTCTTATCAGTTTAATACTTGTTACGTTACCTATCAGGGGGCGTGTATAAGGCCTGGATTTTTAGAACCAGGAGATGGAAAAAGATGCTTTGTTGGTCGTATCCCTTCAATTTTGGGGCACGGCACGTGCAGTCAAAGGTGCCACCAGATAGGAGTGACGTGTTTGTAAGTACTACTCTTATCAGTTTAATACTTGTTACGTCTCCTATCAGGGGGCGTGTATAAGGCCTGGATTTTTAGAACCAGGAGATGGAAAAAGATGCTTTGTTGGTCGTATCACTTCAATTTTGGGGCACGGCACGTGCAATCAAAGGTGCCACCAGATAGGAGTAACGTGTTTGTAAGTACTACTCTTATCAGTTTAATACTTGTTACGTTACCTATCAGGGGGCGTGTAAAAGGCCTGGATTTTTAGAACCAGGAGATGGAAAAAGATGCTTTGTTGGTCGTATCACTTCAATTTTGGGGCACTTTGTGACATTAGCTTCTTACGCTCAAACATGTCCTTTACAGGCACCTGACTATGGGCAGATGAGCAGGAACTGCTCAAGGCGAGAGACGGAGTGGCGGATGGTTGAGAGGGGGCAAGGAGGACAGCAGTGGTTGATGTGGCTTATGATGCTGCACGAGGAGGAGGATGGCGGCTTTGAGTTTGTGTGCTGCTTGTACTCATGTGTTGGTCTGGAGTCACCCAAACATTAGGTCTCAACCTGTAGAGGATAAGGGAAACAGGCTACTCTAGACCTCATTCATCATTACAGGTTTTGACAGATCGGTACTATGCGTCCAAGCTACTGTGACAACAGATATGAGTGGCACTGTGCACTTGCAGAAGTTGGTAGAGTAGACGCTGTAGGTCTGACACACACGCTTGCAGACAACTAACTGCTATGCAATCTATTACAGTAGAATTTTTTTTTTGTTTTAAATGTACACTACTGTTACACCAGATATGAGTGGTGTGTTAAGTAGTACTACTCCTATCAGTTTAATCCCTGTTATGTGCCTTTTTTGGGGGTTTGGTTGTTGAAGCCACAGTGCAGCACCAGAGGCCAGAAAAATTAGGCATGTACACATGCCTGAAAAATTAGGTATTGTTGATCTTGCAGCGAGCAGATAAGAAGGTAGGCCTGATTCAACGCCCCATCCCTGCATATCCACACTCAGAGATTGAGGGGGCGACCCTTACAAGGCCACGGGCCGGAGATATAAAGGGGGGCCATCCCAAATAAGCACACAAGCGGGGACAAAGGTAGTGAAGGGGACATAGAGGCCCATGGACTGACGGTCGCCATCTTGGCAGGAAAAGGGCCCAGCAATTAAGCCAAACTGACCCAGCACAGGCAGCTACTTGAGTCAAACGCTGTACAATTACACCTTAATAAAGCTGAAACATGCAGCAGCAGGGATTCTAAACGGCCACACAGGGACAAGGAGACTAACAGCCCCCACAGTCTCTGCACCACTCTTTTTAACAGATAACCCAAGGGGCTAACCAGGGACCTTGCCCACAAAAAAAAGCAGAATTTTATTGGAGGAATTATTAGTGTCTTTACCCCCCAAGAGAGGACATAATATACGGTATCTTTAGACTACCTGATGGCCAAACCTCCTTTAGCCCCAATGCTGTCTAAGAAACATTTCAAAACTTCGATCAGACCATATATTCATCCCAATCCCGCTGCAGCGGATCTGACATAGAGTCCTTCCTACTACAGCAAGAAGTCCACAAAATACCTGTACCTCAATTGGACAGCTTGAACCTAGACATATCCCAAGAGGAAGTTAAATCTACAATCCAAGATCTTAAATTTGGCAAGTCCCCAGGGCCAGACGGTTTTACTCATCTGTACTATAAGAAATTTGAGCCCTTGCTTTCCCCCGCACCTAACATCTTTGTTTAACTCTATACTAAATGGAGAACCTATGCCCCCTTAATTGAATCAGTCCGACCTCATAGTCTTTCCAAAAGAGGGTAGGGACCCGAATCTCAAACTGTATTACAAGGCAGCGCAGCTGGCTTTCATTCCTCTGGCGCATTCTCCAAAACACATCAACCGCTCTGGGTATTTATGGAAAATGTAAGCATGTCACCTTATACATGGGATACAGTAATAAGGATTCCAGGCCTGTATACTTTTTGAGAAACTTGAAAAACCCATTGATTAAGCACTCATTAAAAATATGGACGGAGATGAACTGGACACAAAAACTGGACACTCGGGTATCAGATCTTACCCCTATCGTACCCAATCCCCACTTTAAGATACATCTTCCGGAAAGCTCTCTCAGTTGGTGGAAGTCTCAGAACCTACTAAGGGTTGGTCCATGGTGGCATGACGACAAAATAATGACCTTTAAGTGGGTGAGAGATAGATACAATTTACCCCTGGCTGAACACTATAATTTTTGCATGATACATCATTTTATATATACGATAAGTGGTAGGGGAACCCCCCAAAGAAACACCTGGCTACTCAAAAAATGTAGGGATTCCCACTTTACAGGTTTTGACAGATCGGTACTATGCGTCCAAGCTACTGTGACAACAGATATGAGTGGCACTGTGCACTTGCAGAAGTTGGTAGAGTAGACGCTGTAGGTCTGACACACACGCTTGCAGACAACTAACTGCTATGCAATCTATTACAGTAGAATTTTTGTTTTGTTTTAAATGTACACTACTGTTACACCAGATATGAGTGGTGTGTTAAGTAGTACTACTCCTATCAGTTTAATCCCTGTTATGTGCCTTTTTTGGGGGTTTGGTTGTTGAAGCCACAGTGCAGCACCAGAGGCCAGAAAAATTAGGCATGTACACATGCCTGAAAAATTAGGTATTGTTGATCTTGCAGCGAGCAGATAAGAAGGTAGGCCTGATTCAACGCCCCATCCCTGCATATCCACACTCAGAGATTGAGGGGGCGACCCTTACAAGGCCACGGGCCGGAGATATAAAGGGGGGCCATCCCAAATAAGCACACAAGCGGGGACAAAGGTAGTGAAGGGGACATAGAGGCCCATGGACTGACGGTCGCCATCTTGGCAGGAAAAGGGCCCAGCAATTAAGCCAAACTGACCCAGCACAGGCAGCTACTTGAGTCAAACGCTGTACAATTACACCTTAATAAAGCTGAAACATGCAGCAGCAGGGATTCTAAACGGCCACACAGGGACAAGGAGACTAACAGCCCCCACAGTCTCTGCACCACTCTTTTTAACAGATAACCCAAGGGGCTAACCAGGGACCTTGCCCACAAAAAAAAAGCAGAATTTTATTGGAGGAATTATTAGTGTCTTTACCCCCCAAGAGAGGACATAATATACGGTATCTTTAGACTACCTGATGGCCAAACCTCCTTTAGCCCCAATGCTGTCTAAGAAACATTTCAAAACTTCGATCAGACCATATATTCATCCCAATCCCGCTGCAGCGGATCTGACATAGAGTCCTTCCTACTACAGCAAGAAGTCCACAAAATACCTGTACCTCAATTGGACAGCTTGAACCTAGACATATCCCAAGAGGAAGTTAAATCTACAATCCAAGATCTTAAATTTGGCAAGTCCCCAGGGCCAGACGGTTTTACTCATCTGTACTATAAGAAATTTGAGCCCTTGCTTTCCCCCGCACCTAACATCTTTGTTTAACTCTATACTAAATGGAGAACCTATGCCCCCTTAATTGAATCAGTCCGACCTCATAGTCTTTCCAAAAGAGGGTAGGGACCCGAATCTCAAACTGTATTACAAGGCAGCGCAGCTGGCTTTCATTCCTCTGGCGCATTCTCCAAAACACATCAACCGCTCTGGGTATTTATGGAAAATGTAAGCATGTCACCTTATACATGGGATACAGTAATAAGGATTCCAGGCCTGTATACTTTTTTGAGAAACTTGAAAAACCCATTGATTAAGCACTCATTAAAAATATGGACGGAGATGAACTGGACACAAAAACTGGACACTCGGGTATCAGATCTTACCCCTATCGTACCCAATCCCCACTTTAAGATACATCTTCCGGAAAGCTCTCTCAGTTGGTGGAAGTCTCAGAACCTACTAAGGGTTGGTCCATGGTGGCATGACGACAAAATAATGACCTTTAAGTGGGTGAGAGATAGATACAATTTACCCCTGGCTGATAACTATAATTTGTGCATGATACATCATTTTATATATACGATAAGTGGTAGGGGAACCCCCCAAAGAAACACCTGGCTACTCAAAAAATGTAGGGATTCCCCCTTTCAGCCTGGTATTATTAGCCTCATGTATGAACTATTTAATGAAAACTCATGGGCAAACAAACCAGACTATACCAAAACCTGGGAGAGGGATTTGGGCACCGAGTTGGCAGATAGCACATGGGATAAAAGTTGGCAAGGCTTAAGTAGGGGATCTTTAAATTATACTCTGCTTGAGACTTCAATAAAGGTCCTACACAGGACATATATTACTCCATTTAAGCTAATAAATGGGATCCGAAATGGAGCAGCTCATGTTTTAGGAACAGTGGTAATGAAGCTACATTTATTCATGTCTGGTGGGAGTGTTCGGCAGTCATAAGACTATGGGAAGAAACATGCTTACTAGCTTCTAAAATGTTTAAGATTGACCTAATAAAATATTTTTTGAAAGAAAAAATACACATAGCTAGTAGTTGGAAAACCCCAAATTAAAACTTTCAGGAATTAATAAAAAAAATCAACTATTTACTGCTCAACGAGAGATTTAACCATGTAGTCTTGGATAGAATCACCCAGTTCCAGACAATTTGGGATCCGTGGATAACATCCCCATTTAGTGCCCCCCTAATATAATAAAACATTTGTTAATGGTTGAAGCGACTCGGGGGAAAGGACCGGAGTGGGGGGGCCCTGGAGGAGACCCTTCAGAAGCAACCGGCGGCAAAATCATCCGAGGAAAGGAGAGGTTGCCTACTGAAGCCTGCCCTAGGGTAACCCAAGGGCGATTGAGCAGGTTAGATATTGTAAATAATAAGCTAATGCTGGAGTGATGATAGATAATAGGACTTTGGTGTTAACTGCTGATATACTCTTTACTATTGTCTGTTTTACCATGTCTTAGGTTTCACTTAAAAATTGCAATCACAGTAAAAAAAAAGAAAATGTATTAACCAAAAAAGTAAAAAAAAGAAGGACTAGCCACCTAATTTTAACAAAATGTCTTCATTGTAAATATGTATTTTTGCACAACTGTTGTGTTGTGCAAGACTGTTCAATATGTTTTCTTTTCCATTACATGCCGTACGCCTTCTGGCATAAAAATTGAAATTCAAAAATTTGATATTGTTGCAGCCGCTGCTGTTGCAGCGGCCAGAAAAATTGACCTTTGTTCCCCAGGCAGAAAGTGCCATAAAACATTGCCTCTTCTTGAACCCTAGTTGGTGGCGGATAATTCACGCAAGTCATCCGGCATTCACAGATAACATACAGCAGCGTGTGGACCATTTATAGCCGAAGGCAGCTCATCTCATCAGGCCTTTTTCAGTCGAATGTATCGCCCAGTGTCAGTCCCTTTGGGATCCATCCCTCATTCATCTTTATAAAGGTGAGGCAATCTAGACTTTTTTGCCCTAGGCGACTTCTCTTCTCGGTGACAAAACCTCCTGCTGCACTGAAGGTCCTTTCTGACAGGACACTTGAAGCGGGCCAGAAGTTCAATTGCAAATTGGGATAGCTCAGGCCACAGGTCTAGCCTGCATACCCAGTAGTCAAGGGGTTCATCGCTCCTCAGAGTGTCGATATCTGCAGTTAAGGCGAGGTAGTCTGCTACCTGTCGGTCAAGTCGTTCTCTGAGGGTGGATCCCGAAGGGCTGATGCGATGCGTAGGACTGAAAAAGGTCTGCATGTCCTCCATCAACAACACGTCTTTTAAACGTCCTGTCCTTGCCAGCGTGGTCGTGGGAGGTGGATTACTTTCACCTCTTCCCCTGTTATATTGCCCTTGTGCTGTGACATCACCCTTATATGCTGTGTAAAGCATATTTGTTAATTTGTTTTGGACCTGCTGCATCCTTTCTGACTTGCGGTAATTTGGTAACAAATCAGGCACTTTCTGCTTATACCGGGGGTCTAGTAGTGTGCACACCCAGTACAGGTCGTTCCCCTCGTATAAAAAGGCTGAAGGGGAACGACCTGTACTGGGTGTGCACACTACTAGACCCCCGGTATAAGCAGAAAGTGCCTGATTTGTTACCAAAGGCACAACAGCATGAAAGACCCCATTTGCACAAGGTTGGATGCCGAGCTAGTCATGTCCCGTTCCTCGTCCTCAGTGATCTCGCTGAAGATATGTTCATCCCCCCAGCCACGTACAACACCACGGGTACCAGATAGGTGACAACGAGCACCTTGGGATGCCTGTTGTGATTGGTCTTCCTCCTCCCCCTCAAAGCCACATTCCTCCTCTGACTCCTCTTCCTCACAATCCTCTTCCAGCGTTGCCGCAGGTCCAGCAAGCGATGCTGATAAGGCTGTTTCTGGTGGTGATGGTGACCACAACTCTTCCTCTTCCTCGTCACGCTCATCTACGGCCTGATCCAGCACTCTTCGCAGGGCACGCTCCAGGAATAAAACAAATGGTATGATGTCGCTGATGGTGCCTTCGGTGCGACTGACAAGGTTTGTCACCTCCTCAAAAGGACGGATGAGCCTACAGGCATTGCGCATGAGCGTCCAGTAACGTGGCAAAAAAATCCCCAGCTCCGCAGAGGCTGTCCTAGCATCCCGGTCATACAAATACTCGTTAATGGCTTTTTCTTGTTGGAGCAGGCGGTCGAACATTAGGAGTGTTGAATTCCAACGTGTGGGGCTGTCACAAATCAAGCGCCTCACTGGCATGTTGTTTCGCCGCTGGATATCTGAAAAGTGCGCCATGGCCGTGTAGGAACGCCTGAAATGGGCACACACCTTTCTGGCCTGCTTCAGGACGTCCTGTAAGCCTGGATACTTATGGACAAAGCATTGTACGATCAGATTACACACATGTGCCATGCACGGCACATGCGTCAACTTGCCCAAATTCAATGCCGCCAACAAATTTCTTCCGTTGTCACAAACCACTTTGCCAATCTCTAGTTGGTGCGGAGTCAGCCATTGATCCACCTGTGCGTTCAGGGCGGACAGGAGTGCTGGCCCAGTGTTACTCTCTGCTTTGAGGCAAGTCAACCCCAAGATGGCATGACACTGCCGTATCCGGGATGTGGAATAGTATCTGGGGAGCTGGGGGGGTGCCATTGATGTGGAGCAAGACGCAGCAGCAGAAGAGGACTCAGCTGAGGAGGTTATGGAAGAGGATGGAGTAGGAGGAGTAGAGGAGGTGGCAGCAGGCCTGCCTTCAAGTCGTGGCGGTGTCACCAACTCCTCTGCAGAGCCACGCATTCCATGCTTGGCAGGCGTCAGCAGGTTTACCCAATGCGCAGTGTAGGTGATATACCTGCCCTGACCATGCTTTGCAGACCAGGTATCAGTGGTCAGATGGACCCTTGCCCCAACACTGTGTGCAAGAGATGCCATTACTTCCTTTTGCACAATTGAGTACAGGTTGGGGATTGCCTTTTGGGCAAAGAAATTTCGGCCGGGTACCTTCCACTGCGGTATCCCAATCGATAAAAACTTTTTGAACGCCTCAGACTCCACCAGCTTGTATGGTAAAAGCTGGTGGGCCAAGAGTTCAGACAAGCCAGCTGTCAGACGCCGGGCAAGGGGGTGACTTTGTGACATTGGCTTCTTACGCTCAAACATGCCCTTGACAGACACCTGGCTGTGGGGAGATGAGCAGGAACAGCAAGAGGCGATAGACGGAGTGGTGGAGAGTTGAGAGGGGGCAAGGAGGACAGCAGTGGTTGATGTGGATGAAGATGCTGGACCAGGAGGAGGATGGCGGCTTTGAGTTTGTGTGCTGCTTGTACTCATGTGTTGATCCCATTGGCGTTTGTGATGTGACATCATGTGCCTTCGCAAAGCAGTTGTACCTAGGTGGGTGTTGGACTTCCCACGACTCAGTTTCTTTTGGCACAGGTTGCAAATGGCATCGCTATTGTCAGAGGCAGACACACAAAAAAAATGCCACACTGCTGAGCTCGGCGGTGACGGCATTCTGGTGGTGGCAACAGCATGCGTTGATTGGCGTGCTGTCTGGCTGACCTCGGGTGCTGATGCATGCTGTCTGACTGTGCCACTAGCTCGTTGCGATGACCTCCCTCTACTTCCAACTCGTCTCCTCCTCCTCTCTGTCTCCCCATCTGAACTTTCCCCCTGTTCTTCTTCTCTTCTAGCAGGCACCCAAGTGACATCCACGGACGCATCGTCATCATCATCACCCGCCTCACTTGTATATGACAACTGAACAAAGGAAGCAGCAGCCGGTACATCATCATCATCACATCGTACGTACATGTGTGTAATGCTGCCTGACTGAGACATATCCCTGTTATCTACATTCTCTAATAATGGTTGCGCATCACTTATTTCTTCAAACTGATGTGTAAATAACTCTTCTGACTGATCAATTGAATTGGCTGTGGTACTAGTGTTGGTGGTGGCGGCAGGCGGTGAGTGGTAACTTGAGAGGGGCCCGAAGCTAAGCTGGAGGAGGATGGTGCGTCAATGTTCCAAGCGGAAGCTGTAGAAGATTGGGTGTCCTGTGTTAGCCAGTAAACTACGTCCTCTGAACTTTTCAAGTTCAGGGTAACTGGCCTCTGAACACTGGGCATTATTGTAGGGCCAAAGGGAATCACAGCACCACAACGGCCTCTGCGGGGTGTCCTGCCTCTGCCTGTCATTTTTTTTTAAAATGTGGACTGTTGGTACCCCAACTAGACTGGATTGGTTGAACTTGACACAGTGTATTTTAAAATGATGAGAAAAACATGTTCTGTAAACTAAATAAAAATCATTTTAGGAGGTTGAGAGATAAAGAAACCGGATGGGGGGATACCGAGCAGAGCACACCATCTACAGCCCACTGGGAGACAAACTCATCCATTCCCCCAGTGGACAAAGCCAGGGGGTACTCTGCCCGGATACGGGAGCGCACCAGCACCCGGAACATGGCCTCAGGTGACAAGGGAACTCCCCCTATCAAACACTGCTTCCTGGACTTATATATAGCCAATTTGGCTAATGCCAGGAGCAGGTTGACGAGGAGGTCCCTGGCCTTTTTGCCCCGGGACACCGGGCGCCCAAAAATAAAATGTGAGGGGAGAAATACAGCCAGAACTGCAGGAGGAGGCCCCTCAAGAGTGACAAGAGGGGCTGCAGTCTGGCGCAACTAAAATAAATATGATACACGGACTCTCCCTTGCCACAGAATGGACAAGTGGAGGGAGAGTCCGTGAATTTAGCTAAGTACTCTCCCGTGCTCAGTGCACCATGGAGCACTCTCCAACTCAAGTCCCCGGTGGGTCGTGGAACTAAATCAGAATAAAGTTCCCTCCACCGGGGCCTCTTGCCCTCGTCAGCTGGTAGGACCCGCCTCCAGATGGTATCGGGACGGGTCACGAGGGCAAGGAAGTGCACTGTATGGAGCACGAGAGAATATAAGCGACTTCCTCGGCATGCCGCGAAAGCATGCCGAGGGTATGTCCCTCAACTTTGAGAGGTTGGGGACAGGAGGAGCCTGAGGGGAAACACGGGGCTTGTGTCCAATGCAAACAGCCGGAGCAGGGGTGTTGAAAGGTGCATGTGGCACTCCGGCCTGCAAAGCCCCGCGAAGGAAGGTGCGCGAGTCGGGGGAGATGGCATCCCTAATCTCCTGGAGCAAGCGCCCTGAGACTTTGGGCGTCACATATCCCAAACGGAGCGCAAGCTCTTGGGGTGACACCCAATCAGAACACACGTATTCCAGGAGATCCCCGACTCGGGTCATCCGTGCATGACTAAGGCGGCGGATGATACTGGGGGACTGTAACATTGGAGCCCCCACTGCTGGATTAAATAGCAGGGGCTCTGTGAATATTTCATCCCCCAAAGGCACGCCCTGCCTGGTCACGGAGACCATGCTCCAGGCCTTGAGGGTTTCCTGGTAGTATGCCGGCAACACAGAGAGGTCTCTCCCAAACCCCTCGGGCCTGATCAGAAATAATTTCCGGTCATACCCCAGGTTGCGCAACTGGCGATAAAAGCTGGATGCCAGTGCGCACCACTGCGGAGAGGGATCTGCATATAGGTATCTCTGCAGATACTGAAGGCGGAAGGTGGACAACTGGGAGCACACACAAACTACTCCCTGTCCACCCTCCACCAAAGGCAGACTTGCCACCCCTGCAGAGACCCAATGCCTTCCCATCCAGAGGAAATCTAACAAATTCCTCTGGATATTGGTGACAAACTCGGGGGTCGGACTCAGACAAATCAGCCGGTGCCAGATCTGAGAAGCCACCAGCTGATTCACCACTAGAGTCCGCCCCCTAAGGGAAAGCATTTTTGCTAGACCCCTCCATCGTCCCAGACGAGAGAGGACACTGCCCTCTAACTCCCTCCAGTTGTCTGGGATGGAAGCGTCCGCAGCGGACAGGTAGACCCCCAGATATTTAATGACATCTGCCTCCCACGTGATGTCACGAAACGTGGGAGGCAAAGAGTCTACCTGTAAATTACCCTCTAAAAGGCCTGTGCATTTGGACCAGTTGATCTGAGCGGAGGAGGCAGCTGAATATACCTCCTGGCACTGTTTTGCCAGCTCAAGATCAACTGGATCCTGGGCCACGAGGAGCACATCGTCAGCATAAGCTGAAAGGACAATCCGCATGTCTGGATCTTTTAGCACCAGCCCTGTGAGCCTTTTCCTCAGTAGGCAGAGGAAAGGCTCGATGGCCAGTGCATATAACTGTCCAGACAAGGGACATCCTTGACGCACCCCTCGTCCAAATACCAAAGGTGCTGTTAGGGACCAATTGATTTTAAGTAAACACTCTGCAGAGGCGTACAGCGTTCTTATAAAGCCCACAAACTGTGGGCCAAAGCCGTACGCTTGCAGAGTGGCTATGAGGTAACCATGGTCCACCCTGTCAAACGCCTTCTCTTGATCTAAAGAGAGAAAGGCGAGTGACAGACCAGTCCTGCGAGAATAATGCAATAGATCCCGGACCAGAAAGATACTATCAAAGATAGTCCGGCCCGGGATCGCATAGGACTGGTCAGGGTGAACCAATTCTGCCAGCACAGACCCAAGTCTAAGCGAGATGGCTTTAGCTACAATCTTGTAGTCCGTGCTGAGCAAAGAGACTGGTCGCCAGTTCTTAATAAGCCGGAGATCCCCCTTTTTGGGCAGCAGGGCAAGTACTGCCCTGCAACAAGACAGGGGCATCTCCCCGGTCTCCAGGGCTTCCCCAAGGACCAGATGGAAATCAGGTCCCAGAGTCTCCCAGAAAAATTGGAAAAACTCTACAGTCAGTCCGTCCAGTCCTGGAGACTTCTCACAGGACATGGCACGGAGGGCTTCAGAGAGCTCTTGAAAAGATAGTGGTATATCAAGCCGCTCTCTTACACCCTCACTGACTGTGGGGAGCCCCTCCCATAGCACCCTGCAGGCGTCTGGAGAAATGGGATCCGGAGAGTAAAGATCTTTATAAAAGTTCCGGGCTCTATCCCGGATACTCATCGGATCTGTAAGGGGGGCACCGTCTTCATCTAGAAGACAGGTGATGTGCCTACTGTTACCCCCCTTTTTCTCCAGTGAGTAGAAGAGGCGCGAGCCGCGGTCTAGATCTTTGAGAAAACCTAAGCGGCTGCGCACGTATGCCCCCTTGGCCTGGTGTCGTTCCAGGTCACAGAGGACACCCTTCCTCTCTACATACTCGCTCTGCAGGGATTGGTCCCTACAAGTGAACAGCCTCTGCTCCAGATGGAGTACCTCCCCCCGGAGTGACTCCAACTCAGCTTCGCGCTGCCAACTCGCACCCTCGGTATATTCCTGACACAGAAGTCGCAAATGAACCTTGCCCACGTCCCACCACAGTTTTAACGTGGCAAAGTCCCCCTTGCAACCCCTCCAGTCCATCCAAAACTATCGGATCAATGTCACGAGCCCCTGGTCCTTCAACAAAGCATTGTTGAAGTGCCAATAGGCGGCTCGTGGCGCTGTTGGCTTTAGCGCCACTGTCACAGACACACAGTTGTGGTCTGTGAACGGAGCCAGCCTAATGGCACAAGAACCGACTCGTGACATATAGTGACTAGATATATATAGTCTGTCGATCCGGGAGTGGGACACCAGACCGGCTCTCACCCTGACGTAGGTGAAACCGTCTGATGCCCCTGGGTTCTGCTTTCGCCAGATGTCCTCCAGGGAGAAGCGGGCGATGATCTCCCGCAGGGCTGACACAGAAGGCGGGTACGGCTCTGGACTATTCCGGTCCAGAGCGTCGAGGGTGCAGTTGAAATCACCCCCGAGTACCAAACACTCATCTGCGTCAACCGTCTCCAAAAACTGGGACAGTCTGGCGAGGAACCTCACTCTCTCGGGCCCTCCAGCAGGGGCATATATATTAACTAGGTTAATGATGCTACCCTGCTCTCGGACCCGGAGGTGGATTAGACGGCCTGGGATAACAGCTTTCACAAGCAGCAGCTCTGGCTGAAAAGACTCTGAGAACAGGGTCACCACTCCACATGACGCCGATGTGAAGTGGCTGAAGAAGACCCTGCCTCTCCACTCCAGTTGCCACGAGGCCTCAGCCTCTGGAGTGGTGTGAGTTTCCTGCAGGAAGCTCACAGAGTACCCTCCCTGATATAAATAGGAGAGTACCTGGAACCTGCGGAAACTGTCTTGACAGCCATTGGTATTTAGCGTGCTGATGTGCAAAGCCATTACTGCGTGTCAGGAATTGTGCGTTCCTCAGACCCTTGAGACTGCTGATAGGACACGCACATTTTATAGAATTTCCGCAGTCCCAGAATTCTTGGCCCTAGTGCTGACCACTAGATATTGCTGGAGAGAGTGGAGAATAAACGACATATTCTTCCACCTCTCCAAGGCCAGCCGCACCTTCCTTTTCTTTTGTCCATGAAGGGTGCTCTCAAGGAATAGATCTATTTCCTTGACAGGGATAACCCACCCAGAATCTGATGTTCCTTCTAGTGGGTCAACCCTGGGCTCCTCTTGGCTGAGGGCTTTTACTCCATCCTCCCCGGCTGGAGTCAGTTTCCTCAGCTTTATTCTCAGGGACCCCCTCTTAGATGATACAGAAGGAGTCCCTTTAGCACCCTTCAAGGTAAATAATGGACCCTTGGATTGCTGCTGCACCCCTGTAGCTTCAGGAGTGCATTCAGGGGTAGCTGGCTGGACAGCAGTGGCTTGCATGGCTTCCTTAATGGAAGCCTTGGAGGCTTTATATGCCTCCTCTGCCAGTTCCACCGCTGCTTGCTCAGCTTGGACGGCACCGATGTTAGGGTCAGTGGACCGCTGAGGAGGGTAGACAGGCTCTCCCATGATGTTAACAGGAAAACCTGTTTTATCACCCTCCCCCATTTCCACTTCCCCTTGTGCCACATCCCCCCTGACAGACAAATCCATGGGGTCCTGAATGGGGGTCATGCCTATATTCCCCCCCTCCAGTAGTGACTCGGCCTGGGGCTCTAACAAAGCCCGAGGTACGTCACTAGAGAGTGACACTGGAGGAGGAGACTGACTGGTGCCCTTGAAGCTCAGTACCTTAGGGACACTGACTACCCATTCAGCAGGGGCTTTGTTGGGACCCCCCTGAAAGGCCAGAGGCAGAACCTGATCTTTCTTGTCTACCCCTGCCTCACTTGGGAGACCCTCTTGCCCCTGCTTTTCCTCCAGACCCTTTTCCACATTAACCCCTATAGGGTCTGGAGAGAGAGATGTGTGGTCTGGCACCGGCTGGCTGAGCTTAATAACCGGGCCAGACAATGTCACCGGATGAGGAGGAGATGTTTTGTTCCTCTTCTTGCTTTTAGAGGGAGGTGCTCCCCTATAGAGCACTTCCCACTTATCACCAACCTCCCTGTTGGTTTTATGCTTCCTCTTCCTGGGGACGTCACTCCTGGAAGAGGAGCTGCCACTAGCTGCCTCCCCTGCAGAGGGCTTATTATCCCTCTGCTTACACTGTGCCCCCACACTAACTGATGTAATTATGGTGGGGGCAGATTGGGACTTGGGAGATGCAGCTGTGACACTGGGAGGACCGGTGACATTCTTCCCCTTTTTCCCCGTGTCTGCAGTCTTGCTGGAAACCACAGACACAGATGGCTTTTTTGGGGAAGAAGGGGGTTTGGAGGCCGTGGTGGTGGCTTGAGGAACGGCCTCCTTGCCTGAGCTCTGTGGGGGGGCTATGACCCTTGAGGTCCCCGCTGTTATGGACTCAGCGGGGATGGGTGCTGTACTGACGGAGGTGCCATTTGCTGGGGCTGGGGCATGATGCTTTTCATTAGGACAATTCCTACGTGTATGCCCCAACCCCTTGCAATGATAGCACTGCACCTCCGTAGTGCTGTAAAAAATCCTGTAGAGCACCCCCTCAAATGGAACCCCAAAAGACCCCTCAATGTTTTCTGCGCCCTGAGGCAGGCACATTTGTACCTGCCTCTTGAAAGAGAGCACATGACGAAGTGCTCTCTCTCTGCACCCCAGGGGAATTTTAATAAATAGTGTTTTTACTTCCCCTAGGGTTAGCAGGTGGGGGCGCAGGAGGGAGTCTGGTAGGAAGGGGGGCACATTAGAGAGTGTTACTTTTGTGCCCAACCCTTCCAGGGGTTCTATTGGGACATATAATCCCCCCACTGTGATGCCTCTCTGTACAAGAATGTGAGCAGCAGCCAGCGTACTGGTAAAGAAAACTGCATTCCCGTACATTTTGCTGGCTGCTACTATAACAGAGGGGCTAATGACGGTAGCTGCAGCACGCAGATAGATATCAATGCTGTAGACCCCAGACATCTGACATTTAACCCCATGCTTCCTAGTGATCTGCCCCTCAGCTCCCAGAAAACTAAAACTTAAATTAAACTAAGAAAAATACCACAAAAACTCCCAAAAATGAACAACACCGTGCACAAAGTGCTTATAAACAGAAAGGTGTTAAAATAATACTTGTATTTGAGGGACTAAGACCCTAAAAAGCCTTTTGTTTGGAGCTCAAGCATGCACACAACAAGCTCTCTGGCACAGTACTTGTAAGCAGGACACACACTATGGGTAGCGTTCAAGCAAATGAACTTTGATTGACGGTTATGCAAATGCACTTAGATTTAAGAAAATAAAAGTTTGGGTTTTTTAAATGTGGACTGTTGGTACCTTAACTAGACTGGATTGGTTGAACTTGGCACAGTACTTGTAAGCAGGACACACACTATGGGTAGCGGTCAAGCAAATGAACTTTGATTGACGGTTATGCAAATGTACTTAGATTTAAGAAAATAAAAGTTTGGGTTTTTTAAAAGTAGACAACTAGTAAACAATATTATATTGTATGCGTTGTGCACACACAGTATAAGCTGTGAGCCTGACACACACACTTACAAGCAGGGGCTAGCAGGGAGACAGGCAAATGAAGTTAGATTACACAGAAAAAAAACAGAAACAAAATGATGTTATAGCCCTAAAAAGGGCTTTTTGGGGTGCTGTGTTTACAGCAGAGATCTGATGAGTCCTTCAGCACTGCACTGGACACTGAATAAACTTGCCTAGCTATGGTTTTCCCTATTGATGCAGTATCACCTACACTCTACCTCCTCTCAGTAAGACTGCAAGTTAGTTCTGATTCCAAAATGGCTGCTGTCCATGAGGTAGAAGGGTGTGGAAGGGAGTGTATGCTGCTGATTTGCTGGAATGTGTCTGCTGACTGTGACATGCAGGGTCAAAGTTTTCTCAATGATAAAGTATTGGGGGCGGGTCGAATCTCGCATATGTTCGCTGTTCGCCGCGAACGCGAACATGCTGTGTTCGCCGGGAACAATCCGCCGGCGAACTATTAGCGACATCTCTATTCATATTATATATCTGCCCATTTCTCTAATTTATGCAAATTCCTTTGGAGGGAAAGTACATCATTTTATCATGTAATTACCTTGCACAACTTAGTGTCATCAGCAAAAATGGAGAAAATACTTTTCAGTCCTACTTCTAAGTCATTTATAAATATGTTAAAAAGGAGAGGACTTAAAACTGAACCCTGAGGAACCCCACTTGCCACACTAGTCCAATCTGAGTATGTTCCATTTACCACAACTCTTTGCTTCCTGTCTTTTAGCCAGCTCTTAATCCATGTGCAGATATTTACTGCAATTCCTGTAACCCTTAGTTTACACAATAGTCTCCCATGTGGCACATATCAAAAGCCTTTGCAAAATCTAAAAGGACTACATCCACTGAGTTGCCTTGATCCAGGTCCTACTAATCTCCTCATAGAAACTAATTAGATTTATTCGACATGAACTATCCCTCATAAATCCATGTTGGTTCCTACTTATAATCGTGTTTGAATAGACATATTCTTGTATATTATTCCTTATTAACCCTTCTTAAAGCACTCCCAACTACAGAAGTGAGGCTTACAGGTCTATAATTTCCCAGATTTGCTCTTGCCCCCTTCTTAAATATAGGTATCACCTCTGCTTTTCTCCAGTCATCGTGTAGGGACCCAGTGTTCAATGCAAGTTGAAAAATTAGATATAATGGTTTGGCTATTACAGAACCCAGTTTCCTTACTACCCTTGGATGTATTCCATCAGGACCTGGGGCTTTATTAACATTTTTTTTTCTAACCTCTTTTGGAGTTTTTCCTGCGTTAACCAATTATTTGGTGAAGGTTAATGTAGCCCCATTATGTTGCAGTGTCCTAACCACTGGTACCTCCCTTGTGTATATAGAAGAAAATAATCTATTTAGCTAATTTGTTTTTTTATGTTAATGTTTTATACAATAGCAGAAATTGAACCAAAGCAAAGTCCTTTGAAAAAAGTAGCCCTTAGCACTAGGAAGATGCTGCAAGAGTTAGACAAGCCAAGCTTGGATGTCAGCTTTTTATACTCATGTACAAAGAAGATTAGATAGGTACCCTTAAATATCTAACTGAGGTTGTTGTACTTAAAGGGTAAACATCCATGCCCAGTCCCTATTGTGTCATTGACACCTATGCTGAAGGAAATATAGATGGGCCTCAGGTACAGTTTAAGACTGAATAGCAAACACAATCCCAAAATATTTAAGAAAACCTTGGCTTGAGTAATAGTAGAGGCATAGGCCCTTATTAAATTAGCCCTCGTAGTTCCCTCAATCTCTGCAAAAGACAGTGTTTTACTGTTTGCTCAGACTGTTTCCTCAATACATCCCTCGCAGCCTGCTTTGGCTGAGAATAGGCTTAGAGAGAGCTACGGAGTAACACGCAGCCATAAATCTATGAGGTGAACCTCGCACCTCGAAAGAATCCCTACGGGCACAAAAAAGTGCAAGCATGGACTCCTAAAGCCTATATGTGCTGCCTCGTGGCAGCCCGACAGAGCCGTGTGATGCTGCCCCCTGCTCCCTAAACATATCCCCATGTTGCAGGGGTCCCTATAGAGAGCCCTGCAGCCCCCCCAAATTAACCCCTTGCAGCGGGCCCCCGCTGCATTTAATAATTTTTAATTCCCCACCTCTGGTCATTAAAGGGCCCGTGGCACACTATTAACCCATACCGGCCACGGGGGTACTGCAAATACCCCCACGCACCAAACATTAACCCCCTCAATGCTGGAGGTCCCAATCGGGACCCCCAATGTCTCCCCAATATTAACCCCTTGCTGAAGGGGTCCATTGCGACCCCAGCAGCCTCCCTACATTAACCCCTTGCAGCGGGGATCCCCGATCGGCATTGATTAGGCCCCTCTGCATTTAAACATTTTAAATTCACCACTGTGGATCCTTAAAGGGCCTGTGGCATACTATAAACCAATCCAGGCCGCGGCACCTAAAATTAACCCCCCTCTATGCTGGGGTCCCATTGGGACCCCCAAAGTGTCCACACATTAACCACTTGCTGCAAGGGTCCATAGGGACCCCTGCAGCCCCCCTCACATTAATTATACAGAGCCCCATGAGCACTTAAAGTCTATAATTACCCCCCTCAGTCCAATAGGGGTCTATATAGACCCCTATTGGACACCCATAACCTCTAGATTAACCCTTCAAGTGCCCTTCCAGGACCCTTCCAGGACCCTCATGACAAAGTCTAAGCACTACACTACACTATTAACTCTAACTATACCCAATTAACCCATACTAAACCCTATCTAACCCTAATTGGGCCTATTTAAACCTATCTGGACCTAATAACCCTAACTGGGCCTATTTAACCCCATCTAGCCCTATTTAATCCCATTACTTATGAGCGTCTATACAGTTCCCCATAAGCCTCTAGTTAACCCAATCAGTCCCATAAGGGTTTAGGAAGACCCTCATAGGACAATTAGAAGCCTATAATTAACCGCATAAGTGCCATGAAGGTCCTCCAGGACCAAACACTACACTACACTCTCCCCCCAATAAACCACTAAATTTTAACTACCCCCCAGCCAAACATATTATCCCCTACCTACCTATTACTACCTATCTAACCCCCTATTAAACGCGCCACCCTACTAATTACATAAAATAACAAAACTTAAGGTACATAAGGTATAACCTTAAGGTAAAACCTAAGGAAAATAAAATAAAAAAGGCCATTACAAACCCCCCCTCACTACAAAAAATGAAGAAAAAAAACTCACAAACCCCTTCCGCCACTACATAAAATAAACAAAAACATTACAGGCCTGCAAAGGAAAGGGCATACACAAATACACCTAACATTACACTCATAAATACATTATAAATATACACCTAACTACAATACATTTCCCCCAATCTTAACACCCCCTATCTATACAATACCCCCTAAATCTAAGCTAAAACAGAATAAATAAAATCGCTTACCTTTGCAGATGTCCCTTCAGATAGCACCCCCTAGGAAAAAAAGAAACATCAGATTATTAAAAAAGTAATCATTACATAGAATAAATAAATATTACAAATACAGTATTAAACTTACCTTTCCAGCATGTCCCCATCCATCTTCTTCTGTTCTCCGGCTCGGCCCCTGGAAAAAAGATACATACCATTAGTCACACATACATCAAACACAACAAAAAATAAAATATAAACATTATAGATTGAAAACGTACCTGTCCCCGATGTCCCCGACCTTCTCATCCTCTGCCCTGGCTGGGCACTCGCGGACTTCCCTGACACTAATGAGCCTCCTAGAGCCTTTTCGGGATGGAAATTGGCAATGGCGCCTTCTGATTGACTGAAAATGCTGTCAATCAAATTTCAGCCAATCAGAAGGTGCCAAAGTGTGAGCCAATCAGGATGAGATACACCCCTATATTCCATTCTGATTGACTGGAGGAACTGTCATCCTTTTTTTAAATCATTCAGAAGGCACTATTGCTTTCAGCCAATCACAATGGGATACACCCCCACGGGGTGATTGGCTGAAGGCATCTGCGCCTTCTGATTGGCTACAGTCTGATTGAACCAACCCTGGGCCTATTTAATCCTAACATTACACATTTAACCCTAACAGTACCTATCTAACCCTAACTGGGCCTATTCAACCCTAACTGTGCCTATTTAACCATCTGTTAGCCTATTTAACCCGGTCTTTTGGGGGGTACAGAGCCTCATAAGCCTCTATTTAACCGCATAAGTCCCATAAAGGTAAATAAAGACCCTCATGGGACAGTTAGAAGCCTATCATTAACCCTATAAGTGCCATGAGGGTCCTCCAGGACCCTCATGACACTAAGTACAAAAACTACACTGCATTATCCCCCCAATAAAGCATTAAATCTAAACTAACCACCCTCTACCCTAACCTATTAACAGCTATACTACCTACCTACCCCCTATTAATCCCCACTCACTATTTACAGAAAATAATAAAACCTAAGACACAAAAAATAATAAAACCTAAATCACCGAAAATAAACAAGCTACATTACAGAAAATAAAATAGGCTACATTACAGAAAATAAAAAAGCTACAACAATTAAAAAAGGTACATGAAAAAGATAAAAAAAGCTACATTACAACACCCCTACTAAAGAAAAAAAATAGTACACACCTGAAAAGGAAATCTATACAAAATATATACATCACATTGAAATACAATACAATACAAATAAAATACATACCCCCTATGTAAAATAATACATACCCCCTTATCTAAAATGCACACCCCCTATGTACCATACATTAAATCCTCTCTAGATACACAAACCCTAAATCTAACCTAAAATAGAATAATTAAGACCACTTACCTTTGCAGATGTCCCTTCAGATCGCCCCCTAGTAAAATAAAAACAAACAGAAATTAGTACAAAACAGTACATAGTAAAAATAAACATTCAAAATTAAATTAAAAATAAACATATGCAGCCTTATTAAATTCCAGCCTTGTAGATACGAGGTTTCTACTGAAGCCCTACGTGCTGTGAATGTAAAAAAATTACAACGCTATTAAATTAGCCCTGCTGCGAGCAACGTGTGAGCTACGCAACACAGCCGTCCGTATCAACACGCAGAAATTCTACATGAGGAGTGACAGCCTGCGAGATGATCTTGCAGGCTCCCACACCTCAACAATTGCTCCGGGGGTCCTCAACGGGACCTCTGCGGCAGTTCTACATATAAGCCCTGCCGTGGGGGGTACTCCAACTACCCCCCCAAGCACCTAAAATTAACCCCCCTCTATGCTGGGGGTCCCCATCAGGACCCCCCGAAGTGACCACATTAACCCTTTGCTGCAGGGGTCCATAGGGACCCCCGCAGCCCCCCCCCCCCACATTAAGCCCTTGTAGCAGGGGGCCCCCGATCTGCATAATCAGGCCCCCGCTGCATTTAAAAATGTTGAATTCCCCCGACATGGCTCCTTAAAGGGCCTGCAGCACACTATTAACCAATCCCGGCCGTGGCACCTAAAATTAACCCCCCTCTATGCTGGGGGTCCCCATCAGGACCCCCAAAGTGTCTCCACATTAACCCCTTGCTGCAGGGGTCCATAGGGAACCCCTTAGCCCCCCCACATGAACCCCTTGCGACGGGGGGCCCTGATCGTCACTTATTGTCACCCTGCTGCATTTAAAATTTCCCACCTTGCGAATCCTTAAAGGACAGTAAAGGTCCTGAAAGGTCCTGGGCTAAAAAATATTAACCCCTGCCGCGAGGGGTACTATAAGTACCCCCCCAGGCAACAAAAATTAACCCATTCACAGACCCCAATAAGCTTGAATTAACCCAATCACTTATGGGGGTCAATACTAACCCCCATAAGCCCTAAAGTAACCCTGTCATTCATGGGGGTCAATACAGACCGCCATAAGCTTGAATTAACCTGTCACTCATGGGGGTCAATATAGAACCCAATAAGCTCTTAATTAACCCTGTCACTCATGGGGGTCAATACAGACCCCCATAAGCCCTTAGGTAACCCTGTCACTCATGGAGGTCAATACAAACCCCCATAAGCCCTTAATTAACACTGTCGCTCATGGGGGTCAATGCAGACCGGTATAAGCTTGAATTAACCTGTCACTCACGGGGGTCAATACAGACCCCAATAAGCTCTTAAGTAACCCTGTCACTCATGGGGGTCAATACAGACCCCAATAATCCCTTATTTAACCTTGTTACTCTTGGGGGTCCATACAGACCCCCATAAGCTTGATTTAACCCCTTCATTCATGGGGGTCAATACAGACCCCCATAAGCCCTTAAGTAAACCTGTCACTCATGGGGGTCAATACAGACCCCCATAAGCCCTTAATTAACCCTGTCACTCATTAGGGTCAATACAGACCGGCATAAGCTTGAATTAACCTGTCCCTCACGGGGGTCAATACTGACCCCAATAATCTCTTAAGTAACCCTGTCACTCATGGGGGTCAATACAGAACCCCATTAGCCCTTAATTAACCCTGTTAATCATGGGTGTCAATACAGACCCCCATAAGCCCATAATTAACCCTGTTACTCATGGGGGTCAATACAGACCCCCATAAGCCCTTAAGTAACCATTTCACTCATGGGGGTCAATACAAACCTCCATAGACCCTTAGGTAACCCTGTCACTCATGGGGGTCAATACAGACCCCATAAGCTTGAATTAACCCCATCACTCACGGCGGTCAATACAGACCCTCATAAGCCCTTATTTAACCCTGTCACTCATGGGGTCCATACAGACCCCCATAAGCCCTTATTTAACCCTGTCACTCATGAAGTCCATACAGACCCCCATAAGCCCTTAATTAACCCTGTCACTCATGGGGATCGATACAGACCCCCATAAGCCCTTAATTAACCCTGTCACTCATGGGGGTCAATACAGACCCCCATAAGGCCTTAATTAACCCTATAACTCATGGGGCTCTATACAGAGCCACATGAGACTATATTTACCCTCCTCAGTCCAATAGGGGTCTATATAGACCCCTATAGGACACTATTAACCCCTAGGTTAACCCTAGAAGTGCCACGAGGTTCCACCAGGACCCTCATGACAAAGTCTAAGCACTACACTATACTAATGACCCTAACTATACCCCATCAACCTATACTAAACCCAATCAAACCCTAACTGGGCCAATCTTACCCTAATTGGGCCTATTTAAACCTATCTGGACCTAATAATCCTAACTGGGTCTATTTAACCCCATTTTGCCCTAATTAATCCCATCACTTATGAGCGTCTATACAGACCCTCGTAAGCCTCTAGTTAACCCAATCAGTCCCATAAGGGTCGATGAAGACCCTCTTGGAACAATTAGAAGCCAATTATTAACCCCATAAGTGCCATGAGGGTCCTCCAGGACCCTCATGACATTAAGTACAAACACTACACCACACTATTCACCCCCCCAAAAAAACTACATCTAAACTACTCCTACTTCTACCCTAACCTATTAACCCCTACCTACCTAACACTACCTACCTAATCCCCTATTTACATAAAAAAACCTAAGGTACATAAAATAAAAAAGACATCACAAACCCCCCCCCGCCACTACATAAAATTAAAAAAAACATCACAAACCCCCCGCCACTACATAAAATAAAAAACCTAAGGCACATAAAATAAAAAAAGACATTACAACCCCGCCACTACAAAAAATAAAAAAAACATCACAAACCCCCCCGCCACTACATAAAATTAAAAAAAAATCACAAGCCCCCCGCCAATACATAAAATAAAAAACCTAAGGTGAATAAAATACAAAACACATAACAACCATCCCTCCCTCACTACATAAAATTAAAAAAAACATTACACACATGCAAAGGAAAATGCATACACAAATACACATAACATAACAGTCATATATACATTATAAAAATACACTTAACTATGATACATTTCCACCTATCTATAACTAACCCCCAATCTAAACATCCCCCCTATCTATCCCTACCCCCAAATCTAAACATCCCACCCATCTATACCTAACCCAAAATCTAAACACCCCCACCTATCTATACTTAACCCCCAATCTAAACATCCCCCCATCTACACCTAACACCAAATCTAAACATTGCCCCCTATCTATTCCTAAATATAAGCTAAAATAGAATAAATGAAACCACATACCTTTGCAGATGTCCCTTCCGATCGCACCCCCTAGGAAAAAAAGAAACAGCAGATTATTACAAAAATAAACATTGCATATAATTAAAAAAAAATAGGACAAATACAGTATTAAACTTACTCCGTTCATCTTCTGTTCTCTGGCTCGGCCCCTGGAAAAAAAGATACATAACCATTAGTATAAAACATACATCAAACAAAACAAAAAATTTAATATAAACATTAGAAATTGAAAACGTACCTGTCCCCTATTTTCACGCCCTCCTACTCTTTTGCCCGGCTGGGCCCTTGCTGAATCAGGATGGGATACACCCATATATCCCATTCTGATTGGTTGAAAGAACTGTTAATCTTTTTTAAACCAATCAGAAGGCACTATTGCTTTTAGCCAATCACAATGGGACACACCCCCACAGGGTGATTGGTTGAAGGCATGTGCGCCTTCTGATTGGCTGTTATCACTGTCAATCAGACTACAGCCAATCAGAAGGCGCAGGTGCCTTCAGCCAATCACGCCATGGGGTGTATTCCATTGTTATTGGCTGAAGGCAATAGTGCCTTCTGATTGGTTTAAAAATGATTGACCATTCCTTCAGTCAATCAGAATGGGATATAGTCTGATTGACAGTGACAACAGCCAATCAGAAAGCTCAGATGCCTTCAGCCAATCACCACCTGGGGAGTGTATCCCATTGTGATTGTCTGAAAGCAATAGTGCCTTGTGATTGGTTTAAAAAAATTGACAATTCCTTCAGCCAATCAGAATGGGATATAGGGGTGTATGCCATCCTGATTTAGCAAGGGCCCACCCGGGGCAGAAGAGGAGGAGGCCGGGGACATCGGGGACAGGTAAGAGAGACAGAGGGGAAGGAGAGGGGAAGGGGAAGAGAGAGACAGGGTAAGGAGAGGAGAAGACGAAGAGAGACACAGGGTAAGGAGAGGAGGAGGGGAAAGACACAGCGGAGGGAGAGGAATTATTTCTAAGTCCCGTGTGTTTCATTGGCTCACAGGCGATTAGCACCTTTGGCGTTCATCGCCTAAGTGCTGCGAGTTAAAGGCTTGCCTGATAACTACTGTTCAATGTATGTATGGGCATCTAAGATGGATGAGGATGTGAACAAGGATTGGAAAACCTTGGTGACAATACGGAAATCCTCTATATGTGAAAAAGCTTCTCAAAACTGCTGCCTTTAGCTGCAGTTCCACTCAACACAGAGAATGCTGTTATGCTAGAACCAGAGGAAGAAGTGGTAATGTATATATATCTGACATGTTTTACACATCAGCTCCATTGGCCTATGCAATACTGCTCTCTTATGGTTCACATTATCATGGTAACCAATAATGGACTTTTCAAATCTCGTTGCTTCTAGAGGTAAAATATGCAAGCGTTCAATTGTAGGCTATAAGTTATTTATGCGATAAACTGAGGCGGCGGTAAACTGCTGGAGGTGAATTGCTGGGGGTATATTTTCCTAGACTCACATTTCACATCAGACAACCAACAGGTCTTCTACTGTGGTCACGAATCCAGCAGAAGAAATGTAGTAGCCATTCTAGTCAATCAAAGAGTGGCCAAAGCAGTGCTTGGTTACAACCCAATAAATTACAGAATGATTTAAATTTGAACTCAAGGCAAGCCATTTAATATCACAGTGATACAAGTCTATGCTCCAACCATGGATGCTGAAGAGGCTGAAGCTGTCTAGTTCTACAAAGACATTCAACATGTCAATGATATAACACCAAGAAAAGATGTTACTATCATTATAGCAGATTAGAATGCTAAAGTTGTGAACCAAAAGACACCTGGAATAACTGGCAAATTTGACCTTGGAGTACAAAATGAAGCAAGTCAGAGATTAGTAGAATTTTGTCAAGATAATTCTCTGGTCATAGCAAACACCCTCTTCCAACAGCCTCCGAGACCACTCTACACGTGGACATCACCAAATGGACAACATAAAGATCAGGTTGACTATATACTTTGCAGCCAAAAATGGAGGAGCTCTATACAGTCAGCAAAAACAAGACCTGGAGCTGATTGTAGCTCAGACCATGAGCTTCTTATTGCAAAGTTGAAAATTAAAGTGAAGAAAGGAGGAAAAAACATCCGACCAAGTAAATACAAAATAAACAATATATCCCTTGTGAAAATGCAGTGGACGTAAATAATTGATTTAAGGGACTAGACATGGAAGTTAGAATGCCTGAAGAACTTTGGACCGAAGTTTGGAACATTATCCAGGAAACAGCAACAAAGAATATGCCTAAAAGAAAGAAAAGTAAGAGGTCAAACTGGCTACCTCATGAGGCTTTGAAAATAGTTCAGAAAAGAAGGAAAGTGAAAGTTAGTAGAGATAAGAAAAGATTTGTCCAACTGAATGCATAATTCCAGAGGATAGCAAGAAGAGACAAGGAGACATTCTACAATGAGCGATGTAAAGAGATTGAAGTATAAAACCAAATGGGTAATTCAAGAGATCTCTTCAAGACAATTGGGAACCTAAAAGGCACCTTTCATGCCAAAGTGGGTATGATAAAAGACAAAAATGATAGGGACTTAACAGAAGACGATCAGATAAAGAAGAGGTGGCAGGAATACACTGAAGATCTATACAGGAAGGATCTTAACAGCAGGGATGACCTCAATAATTTGTCCAATGAGCTGGAGCGAGACATCTTGGAGAGCGAAGTGAGATGGGCCCTAGGATTTCTTGCTGATAATAAGGCTGAAGGAGGTGAAGGAATCCCAATTGAACTATTAAAAATGCTACAGGATGATGCTGTGAAAGTGTTACTTGCCTTATGCCAACTCATTATGTTAAATTAATTGAAGCAACATGCTATAATTTTTTTTTATTTTTTTATTATTAATATCAAAAATACACAATTAAAATAAAAATATAAAACACAGAATACACGCAAAAAAAGAAAAATAGACAAGACAAACATTTACAATACATATTGTGAACTGTAACAGAAATGATAATTTCTGAGACCTAAGTCCCAGAGATATTAAAACTTAGATCATAACCGAGAAAGATCTTTGTTTTGATCCCAAATTTTCCATTTATGAAGTTTTACTTTTAAAAAACCTTGCTCTTGAAGAGATTTTTCTAAATTTCTGTTTCTGTCTACCATATTTGTGATTTCACCCCAAGAGGGAACGGAGGACTGAACCCATCTCCTTGCTATCAACAATTTAGATGCCATGAATATCTGAAGTAGAAACGCAACTACGTCCAGAGCAAACTGATTCGAAAAAATTTGAAATAAAACATTTTCTACAGAAAAGGGAATGGTAATGCCCAAAATATTCCTAATGTGCCCAAAACAAATTTCCCAAAATTGTTGAATTATAGGACAACTCCACCATATATGGGCATGTGAACACACCAAACCACAATTCCTCCAACAGAACTTCATACTATCTTTTTTAGTAATCTGGTCCATTTTTGTTGGAACATAATACCATTGAGTACTTAATTTAAAGTGCAACTCTCTGTATGATGTATTTTTTATTATTTGATCTGTAAGAATAAATGAATCGGACCATTCTTTTTCTGACCAGGAGAGATTAAAAGAATGTTGCCAAATTTTAGATTTATTAAAAGGGCATTTATAAATTTCCTCCCGCAAAATGTTATAACATTTAGATATTAAGTACTTTCTATCTTCTAGAAACATCAATCTTTCAAAAGAGGTTAAAGATCTAACGTTAAAACTACAGTATAATAGATTGAATCTCTGAACGCAGCCAGAAGTTTATTAAATTCAAGCCAACTTTTGTTAGGAAGCCCACATTTTTCCTTCAATTCTTCAAAAGAAGCCCAAGAATTACCAATATATAGGTCTCTCAAATAACAAATGCCAAGCGTTCTCCATCCTCCCAAAAATGGTAAGTTCAGTTCTCTCTCTAATAATAAAATCGGAAGGATAGGGCTAGGAAAAGGCATTAATTGAGAACTAAATTTTTGTTTATACCAAAATTCAAGTAATTCAAGAACAATATCAGAACCTTCTAAGAAGAATTCTTTTTTTAACTCCTTCCTAAACATCAACCAGCCTAAAGACTCCTTATCTACCGAACATCTTTCAACCTGCAGCCAACCTACCACTTTCAAACTTTCTATATATTTAACTGCGTGTGAAAACATTGTAGCATCATGGTAAGTCTGAATCGTTGGGTATGCTAGTCCCCCTTTCCTAAATGTTCTGGAAATTATAACTTTCTTTATTCTGTTGTTTTTCCCCTGAAAAATAAATTTATCTATTACTTGTTGAAAGTGTACTATAAAAGATTTGGATAAAGGTATAGTAATGGATCTAAATATATAGCTTAATCTTGGAAGAAGTGACATTTTGGCTGCAGCTATTCTAGCTGTTAAAGTTAAATTCAAAGGTTTCCAAGAGGAAACGATTTTCGTAAGTTTATTTAATAGCTCCTTATAATTGTTTTTAATTATTAACTGTATAGAATTATAAAATATAATACCCATATGAGTTATGGTATTAGAATGCCAATTATATTGGTAAATGGATTTCAAATAATCTTTTTCCAGATTAGTTAAATTGAGAGCCAAAACCTTTGACTTGGAAATATTAATTTTATAATTAGAAGCTTTAGAATATTTATCTATTATTACATGCAAGGTTTTCAAAGAGTCAATGGGGTTGGACACAAACACAACCGCATCATCGGCATACAGCATTATTTTGTGCTGTATCCCGCCAACTGTGATTCCCTGAATAGAGGGGTTATCTCTTATAGCAACAGCCAGGGGCTCAATTATCAATGCAAAGACTAACCGAGAAAGGGGACACCCCTGTCTTGTTCCATTAGTAACCACAAATCTTTGCGTTTTAAACCTATTTCCAATGACCGAGGCGGATGGGGAAGAGTATAATGCTCCAATGGACTTAGATCCAAAAGAGCCAAGGTCATATTTCTGGAGCACACACCCAATAAAATCCCATCCGACCCGGTCAAAGTCCTTCTCTGCGTCCACCGATAAAAATAACGTTGGGAGAAGTTTTTGTTTAGAATATGAAATCAAATCTAACATACGTCTGGTATTATCAGAGCCCAAACGTCCCCGCACAAATCCAGTTTGATCTTTTGATACAAGTTTGCGAATAACCTTACTCAGTCTATCCGCCAGCATTTTAGCATAAATTTTTACGTCAACGTTCAAAAGTTAAATGGGGCGGAAGTCTTTACATTCCAGCATACCTGTATCTTTTTTTGGTATAGTAACAATCAGAGCCTCTGACATTTCTGAAGGAATGTGTCCCTTTCTTTTAATCTCACTTAAAAGATTTTTTAAGTGGGGGACTAAAGTTCTTACCAAAGACCTATAATAATTATTTCCAAAACCATCTGGGCCTGGGCCGTACCCAGCTTCAATTTAGAAATAACATCACAAATCTCTATTTCAGAAAAATCACAATTTAATGTTAGAGCCTCATCCAGTGAAACTTGCGGCAAGTCTATTTCATTCAAAACATTTTGAATGTCCTCCAGAGATGGCTTCTTAAAAGAAGGATCCAATTCCAAATTATATAACCTAGAATAATACTGTTCAAATGCTTCTGCTATCTGGACTGGATTATTAAAATAGGTTCCATTATGATAAATATAATCCACCCTTTTTTTAGTTGCATGAGATCTAAGTTTATTTGCTGACATTTTACTTGGTTTACTGCCATTGTTGTAAAAGCCATATAGACTTATCAGTTCTCATCTGATTGATGAATTTAATCTGCGATTGGATTTTTTTAATCAGCATCGAGTCAGAAGCATTAGGATTAATTTTATTTCTTAATTCCAGATTATATAATTGGATATATAATTCTCTCAAAGGAGTTCCTCTTTCTCTTTTCCTTTGACTTTGCAATTTAATCAGGATCCCTCTTATAAAGGCCTTATGTGTGTTCCATAGTGTAATGTTAGATTCTACTGAGGCCGAGTTTATTTGATAAAAGAAATCAATTTCCTTTTTAAGATAAGCCCAACTTGTCTCTGAGTCAATAAGTGAGGAATCAAATCTCCAAGATTTGGAATGAATAGAAGAATTCTTCGAAAACAATTCCAAGTTAACTAGAGCATGATCCGACCACACTCTTGGCCCAATATCAACTCTCAGAGTTCTTTTAAGTGTGTTGATATCAACAAAAAAATAATCTAACCTAGAATATGTATGATATCTTGGAGAAAAACAAGTGAAATCCTTTTCATTGGTATGCAATGCTCTCCAAACATCAATTAAATGATATTTTGTCATCAGAGAAATAAACTGTTTAGACAATCTTATCACTGATGAGTCTAGAGGTGAAAAACTTTCAGATTTTCTATCTTTAATTGGGTCTGAGAGCATATTAAAATCTCCACAAACGATAAGAGATCCCTGTATCAGTTTATTCAACTTATTTAAGATTTTACTAAGAAATTTAATTTGGGATCTATTTGGCACATATACATTCATTATTGAATATTTTTTATGGTTAATTGTGCCTATCCATAATATATAACGGCCCTCCTGATCTATTTCCACAAACTCCTCTGTAACCATAAGTTTGTTAAAAAAAAAAATTGAGATACCCCTTGCCTTTTTCTTATACATTGAATTATATGCAACCTTATAATGTAAATGTAAAAATTTAAATGGGGCTCCCTGCCAATGAGTCTCCTGCAAGCAGATTATATCTGCTTTTTGCTGCAGAAAGCTCTTTAAGAAAAAATTACATTTAGCTGGATGATTTAATCCCTGAATGTTTTGCGTTACTATCTTTAATGACATGTTGTTAGCGTCACAGTAGAAATGGTGGTCAGTTCCCGTTCCCCTGCAATAACTTTAATTCCAGTCCACAAATACAGATATACACAAATACATAAACCATACATAAAACAATCCTCCCTCCTCAACTCATTGCGGCATCTCAGGAGGCAGTCCTCCTTAAAGAGGAAGAGTCCTTCCCGTACTGCAACTATGTCAGATGAATTCATCTGAAAGCCTTAGCCGAAGCTCTATTGTACCCTCTAACTGTTTTTTAATATTATCTTGGATGTCCAAGCTTTAAATCATACTCTAGATGTTATAATATTCCCTTTAATTTGAGAGAATTTTCAAACAGAACTTTCCCTTTAAATTCACTACTCCAATTGTGAACCCATTCCCTTATAGCAATGACCTACTAAATTATATTTTGCTCACTACTTTAACAAAGTGAATTTTCTTAGTGTCATTTATTAAGAACTAATATATAATTACCCATTATCTAAGTTAGTGTTTTCTTTATTGTTTCCGCATTATCTAAATTAGTTAAAGTGTACCATCTATATGTTACTTCTAAATTAGCAATCGAAAAACTACAATTCAATTATATCTCTTTTTCTTTTTTTTTCCCTTTCCCCCTTCCCTTTCTTTTCTTTTCTATCAGAATATTACCTCTACACTACTCTTTACAAGTGTTTAAGAACAATCTAATGTTTATATTCCAATACATATTTAAATAAAGGCTGTTAAAAAAAAAAAAAAAAAAAAAAATTATTTACTGACTTTTATTTAATTTTGTCAGGAAATTCTCCCCTTCCAAAGTGTCGTTAATAATATATCTGTGATTCTCATAACAAAAAATCAATTTTGGGGGATTTCCCCATTTATAAGAAATCTGTTTGTCTCTCAAGACTTTAGTCACAAATTGAAATTTCTTACGTTGAAATAGAATTTCTCCTGTCAAATCTGGGAATATTTTAAGATTTTCATACAGACTCTCAAAACATTTTTTATTAAATGAAGCTTTTAGTATTGCTTCTTTATAGGACATATGATGCAGTTTTACAATTACATCCCTAGCAATTTCTTTGCCCATATTGGATGGAAGAGGAATTCGATATAATCTCTCTATCGGCTTCTCACTCTGTCGCTCCACTAAGCTTATCAAAAAGGCTTCCACAAATTGATGGAGGTCTTTAAAGGTAACCGACTCTAATATACCACGGATTCTAATATTATATCGTTTTTCAGCTTCCGCTAATCTGAGGTATTGACTCTTTAGCATCTGGATCTCCTCTTTAAGTCCCGTTATCTCTCTCTTTAATTCCTCATTATTTTTCAAAATAACCTCTTGAGTCTGTTCTACAGTTTCTGCTCTAGCTGCTAATGTATTTATTGTATTTATATTCTTAGCATTGTTTTTAATTTCGCCTATCAATTCTTCCCTGATTGATGTCTGAAACTCCGTTAGAAGGGCTGTCATAGTTATCTTTAATGCAGAAGAGGTTAAAGGTTCTTCAGGAGTAGTCTCTCTCACCGACTCATCCCCTATAATAGCATCACCTTCTGTAGGAGTTTCAGAAAAGTCTAACGTGGACTGAGAGAGTAAATATGAATCTCTCTTGTCCTGTCTGTTCTCTTTATCCACAGGGGAGAGAAAATTAGCTATATATTTTGAGCTATTGTTAGTCTTTTTAGACCCTTTACTCCTAGGGGCTTGTTGTTCTTTAGACCTTTGCATAGATACCACAAGGTTATCTCAAAAACCAACAGGAAACGAGAAGAGAAAAGGGAAAAGAGAAATGTATAAAAAGATGTATACAAATAGTCCACTACATAAATTGCTCTTCTTTGCTGAACAGATTTAAATACCAAAAGGCATATATAATATATCTTGCTTGCATAGTCACTTTTCTCCCATCAAGTTCCCCCAGCCTCTTGAGACCGATAGAAAATGTCACAATAGATGTAAATTAGAGAGTTCTGGATAATAAGACCCAATGGACCTATTTATATGGGCTAGAAAAATCCCAGTTTGTTCTTCAAACCCATCATTTGGGGGACATGTCACAGCAGCTTTCTTATTTTCCCCCACTTTTATCTATCAAATTGGGCCTCACATGTAGTTGTTATAAATCATGGGAGTAATTGCAGCAGAAGCACTACAAACATCCACTCACCCTCCGTAACGTCCAGTCTTTGTTAGCAAGCAGCGCGTTAAAAGCGTTACCTGCTGCCAGATGGATTAAACCTGAAGCCAGTCTCCATAATGGTGGTAAAGGAGGGAACACCGTCTCAGCAGTAAATGCTCACCCGCTCCCGGAAGCTAGTAAAACAAACCAGCTCGGCACGCTGGCATCCCTCACATGTGGCACAATACGAGCTCCCGATCACCTTGTGGTTTGAGGTCTCCGTTGACTGGCTCCTCTCACGAACCACACCGGATATTCTCCTCACAGGCCCATCTAGTCTCCACAAGCGCCTTAGACCACCATGCCCCAGCGGTGTGACTCAGGCATCCAACATCCACATTTGGACACAGCCTTAAGCAATCAGCATCAAAGAGTTATTGCGTCGGGGTTCCGGCCTCTTAGGCCGTTGTGTAGCATGTTTAAGGTAGAAAGCTTAGACAGCCTTAGAGACACTCTAGCAGACCTTTCGGCGGTGTTTGCCCGGCTAGTCCCACATACAGACTAACCCCTTCCTCGCTATAATTGTTTTTAAAACAATTAAAATATACTGGATACTGGGCAAGGTTCTGTGTTTTGAAGAACCTTCTGTCTCAGTCCCAAGGTTGTGCTGAGATAACTTTAAAGTAAAGCAGTTTCATTTTTGCCTAAAGGGAAGAGAGCAATTATGATGATTTTTAAGGTTTATGAAATTTTATGTTATCTCAATTTTTGAACACTCAATTGATCTGTAATGCATTATAATATGATAAAGTTATGACAGATGTATAATTCTTATAGATATTGCAAGGTAGAATTAATTATTTGTATACTAATCTAATAAAATGATCAGGTGTTATATTAATAGGAAAAGAAGGTAGGGTTGGGTGCTAACCAGCCTTTGTATTAAAAGTGAAATATTGATTATCTAATAATCATCAGGTTAAATTAGATTATGATCCCATGTAGAATTATAGAAGGAGTGAAGTACACTACATTTATAGTAATATTTAGGTGCAAAGGTACCTGTTCCAAAGACATGATAATAATTATTAAGGTTTTAAGATAACAAGATAAAATTATTTTATGGGTTATGATAAGCCTACAGGACAGTCAGAAATGTCAACTGACTAAGAATATATATATATATATATATATATATATATATTTTTTTTTTCTCTAAGGTTTTGTTTTTCCTTTTGAATTTTTGCTTTTTGTTGGTCTTCTTTTTTTTTTGGTCAGGTTATTTTGTAGTTGTAATTTTTATGCTCAATGAAGCTACCCTATTGTGGACATTTCTCTCTGTTGGAATAAATGTGCTTTGTGCACAATCCCTATCTCCTGGTTACTGCACAGGGAGAGTACCCATATCATTAGAAATCAGTGTATGATATCTTATCTGGTTAAAGAACCTTATCATACCAATTCGGTTTCTGTGTGTTATTCATGTTGCATAAATACTGTGATATATTTCTAGGCCTCTAAGATGAAAGCATGATAGAAGGTGGTTTCCATTATGAGTTAAGAAAATATTTTAGAGCGTTATTAGTAACTAGCGACTTGCCCGTCAAAAAATGACGGTCAATAAAATTGTAAGGCTGGGTATGCTTTTTGCCACACAATGTAAGGCTTTTAATCGTCTGAGCACCTTTGGTGCTCATTGCAAGCCCTGCGCTGAGCGCCCTCGACACTCATTGCGAGGCTCGCAATGAGCGCCTTCAGCAAACCTCTCCCTTGGTGTACTTTTGCTTCTCTGAGCTCCCGAGGCGCTCATTGTGAGTTTTCGGTGCTCATTGCGATCCTCTAAACTCGTTTACTTTTGGTGGTCTGAGCACCTTTGGCGCTTATTGCAAGGGCCAGGCTGATCACCTTTGGCGCTCATTGCTAGCCTCTGCCCTGGTGTACTTTTGCTCCTCTGAGCACCCTCGGCGCTCATTGTGAGTCCTGCACTAAACGCCTTTGGCGCTTATTGCGATCATCTCCCCTGGTCCTTTTTTTTTATATATATATATTTTTTATGATAATAAATTAATTAATAAAATAATAAATTAATATACTTTACCTATTTGTAATTAATATATGCAGCAAACAATATCCTGAAGAGCTAAATATCTGTTTTGATTTTCGAGCAGCATAAAAAGTAAATTTTTCTGCCGACCTGAGGTGTAAGTGTTTGCAATTTGTGCAGTGTAAATAGGCTGTGTGCGCAAGGGCAAACCGTTTGTTTAGTTGTGTAAAGCGGCATTTTGGAATAGTAATGTTAAAATTAGGGTTGTAATTGTCTATGTGTTACGCGGGTGAGGAGCATTTTCCGTTCGTGTATTTTATACCTTGTATGTTCATGTGTAAAAGTGTTATGTGCTTGGCCGTGTTTTGCGTGTTTAGGAGTAATGTAGCCTCGTTTTCTTTTTTTCCGTCCGCCATTTTTTTTGTTGCTTAGGTGATTTTCAAGTGCCGAAACTCAGCAAATTGTTTAAATTGTCGTGCAATCTCACTCCCATATGTCCTGGCTGTCCGCCCATGCTGTTTGTGATGTTTTTTTTTTTTTTTTACTTTGTTTGTGTTATTGCTGTTTTTGTATGTGGGCGGTTTGGCCGTTAACTTCATATTTGTTGGACCTCATATTATTATTTTTTTCTAAGTGTCGTGGGTCATATTTTTTTTCTAAGTCATGCTTTCCTTTTTGCAAGTGTTACGTAATTTTTTCCACACATTTTTTTTCAAACTGCTACGGGCATTCTGAATTTTGTAATTTCGATTTCTGTTGATGTGTAGTCCCGCGGGTCGTAGGGATGAGCGCCTATGGTGCTCATCTCCTCAAGTGCAGTGAGCGCCTTTGGCGCTCACTGCATAAGACGTTCAGGGTCATAGGGAGTCATAAGTCAGGCGGGGTCATCTCCACCAGCGCAGTGAGTGCCTTTTGCACTCACTGCCTAAGTCGTACTGGATTGTAGGGATGAGCAGCTACGGCTTTGCGAGGGACGCAGTTGCAGCCCATCAACTCTTATTGCTCACAACTATATATGTGATTGAGTAGTAAAATTAGTAATTTCTTTTTAAATAGACAACCTGTTACAGGATAAATCAAGTAATGTCTTATCACTTACAGAGACGTAATTTAGTAGTATTGAAACTGTTCCAATGATAATTTTTGCTGCTTTAGCAGGAGTAGAAACTAATAGTTGTTTGTGTATTTTACATGTATTTTATATATTTATTAGCCTTTACATGATTTACATTTTGACTTAATTGATTTTAGTTTATACTGCCCCTTGTTCATTATAGAGTTATGCATATGTTAAATTTACATTTGTTGCATTTAAATTTATTAACAAATGGTTATCCTCCTACTAACATAAATCCTTAACTATATACAATTACAATGAAATAACTTTGCACACCTTTTAAAATACAATGTTAACATTTGAAATAGTAACTTAAAATATTAACATTTAACCTTGAATTGTCCAAAAATGCCACCTAATTGTTTTGTGGGGCCAATCATGTAAAAAGGTAACTTCTAACACATTCCAATATGTAACTTTTTTCTTTGCTTTTTTTTTGTTGTTGTTATTGTTGTAGTCTGTGAAAATGGCACATAGAGATTCCTATGTGAAATAGTGGTCTTCTTAAATGAGTCCCAAAGACATTTAAGTTCATTCTGGAAATAAAAACACTGTTCTCTATGTTTTTTGCCATTTTATAAAGTATCTTATTGAAATAGTCCTTTAAAAAGAGCCTGAGTGACATCAACTTTTGCCCTCAAAATAAAACCACTACGTTTACAGAACCTCATAGTACACAATGTTTTTTGTAAAAATGTGTCCATCCTCTAATAAAATACCCTGACTTGGGTTTTTTGGAATATGAACTTTATTTTCCTCTGGATTGTTGCATCTTGAAAATGCAACATAGAGTTGGCCATGTGCAAATATAGGTTCCTGTAAAAAAAATACCCACAGACTTAAAAATTTTGGATTTATTAATGGTCATGGCAAATGCCATGATAATGGGAAATTGTTTCCTTTGAAGAATAAAAGGCAAACCAGTCTCACTTGGAGCCAAACCAATTATTGCTATAAAAACTTGTTCACCTTTATGGGTACCAGTCATAATTTCTGCATGTATGAAATGATCTTTTAAATTGTGCACAATTAATCTGGTCCCATTACAAAGTCCTTTTTTGGATTCATATTTCTCAATAGCATGACAATTGCCCCTTTTTTCAATTGCAAGACATGTGGTGGCATTCCAGATGGTGTTAAAGAATTAATAAATTATATACTAAAATTAGATTCACTGTCTTTATCATCAGCCAGAACTGAATCTGCACTGTAATAATTATTTTGGGATGCGTTGATGAATTTTTACATTTCGTTATTTAGATTCAAGGCATCAATATTTTTTTATGTTAATATGACTTTGCTTGCAATGTCTTAGTAATCCTCGTTATTGATGGTATTGAGAAAGATTGTCGATATTAGTGATTCTTTGCACATCATTCCTGATGGAATTTCAATAGTATCATCATGTAAATTAGTTATTTTTTTATGTTTTCTTTCTCCAATCTGAATTAGCCAATCATTGAATTGATTTTGGCCTTCAGATTTCAGATTTATTTCTAATTTAAGATGTCTAAATATTTTCCACAGTTTACTTCTCTTTATACCGGTTTCAACGAGGTCAGTCCTATTGCCATGTGGCACCACAGGTAATGTGTGCCTAAAATCTCCTCCTAACAACATCACCTTTCCACCAAATGGCAAATCATTAGCCATAACTTCTTTTAATAATCGATCAATACATTGCAGGGCATGACATAACATCATTGTTGCCTCATCTATTATAATTATTTTACTTTTGTGAATGTTTTTGGCTTGTAATGAATTCATTCGAATATCCGACACTGATGTTTCTAGAATGGGAACTGGCAGTTAAAATCCACTATGCACAGTTCTGCCACCTTCTAACAAAGTGCGGCAATTCCAGTTGTTGCAAATCGCAGTGCTATTTGACCCTGTGCTCTAATGCAACTCATCAATAAATTATATAGATACGTTTTTCCTGATCCACCAGGGCCATCCAGATAGAAATAACGCTCTTTGAGCATGTCATCTTCTATTGCATTTGTGATGGCGTTAAATGCTTCCAATTGCAATGCATTTAAAGTTCCAATTTTTTCTTGTGTTTTTTAGTATTCTATCTCAGTGTCATCAAATGTCAACGTCATACTCATTAAAGTTGATTTCATCTATAATTCCTGGATCAGGCAGATTAAAATTGGCACAATTGAATCCATGACAAAGAAAGATTTCCTGAATTTCCAATAATGCTTTTAATAGCGCAATGGCCTCATTGTAACGTTTCAAGAAGTCTTCATACATATGTAAATGTTTCTCACAAAGCTAATGCATCAGGTACATTGATCAAGATACAAAGGGAAGGAAATTGTTCTCTCATTTGCTTTGGCATTTGACATAGTGCTGCTTCTTCCAAACACATCTCCCATTCTGTATCATCTGCTATGACGTTTTGATGTCTTGCAGCTAATTGGAAAGTATCATATACTATGTCATTCACTGTGCGTAAATGTTCATAAGTTTGTGCACCGGGAACATGTAAAAGAAGTAATATTAAGCTGAAAAGTTCATCTCTTGGAATAACGGTATAAATGTGTGGGATGATTTAATGACTATCCTTTTTTCGTTGTTACCATTGGCCATTTACGAATACATAGTGCTGTAGAATCTCAATGTATAAAAATTGTCTGGCCTCAGTGTCCTCACAATTTTATTGAAACCAAGCAGTAAGTGCTGTTTCTCTATGTTCACTTTGTTCTAAAGCATTTCTTTCATTCCCTGCAGTGATGCAAACAAATTGACTTTATGGCAAATGTACAGCTAATCGATACACAGTATGTGACCGATCATACATTCAGAAGACGGCACACTGCTTCTGGGGCACTTATAGCGAGCATCTAAATAAGATGAAAGTTCGTCATGTAAAATTGGATTGTCTTGTTCATTTTGTGCACCTTGCACAACAACAGTTGCTTCATCATATCCTTTGTATATGTATTTATGCACATATTTGATGGATTTGATAGAAGTGCAAGCTTCCACAATTATGTGTGCATTGTACTTCATCAGCAAATGTGGATTTATGGAACCACATATCTATTATCAACCTTTTGGCCATGCATAATAGCTGTTTGTCCTCTTCATTTATACAAAGGGTATCCATCATAATTGGCATAAGTCTGTATCTGAAATTGTTTTGGGAACTCTTTTGTGCATTTTTTATTTTTCATACATGGTGAATTTGGATTGATATCTCCACATGGACCATGAATCATTCTATAAGTTACAATCTCATAAAGTTTTGAATGTTTTTCTGCATGTGGCAGCTCAGCAGTAATTATTGAATCCACTCTCTCTGCTGTATTCAATTTATCTTTTTCTTACAAGATTAAAAGTATATGAGCATGTGGCAGGCCTCTTTTTTGAAATGATATAAACAAAAGCCACACATTTGCTAAATAGGTGTACTTTAGTTATATCATGAATGCATGAATTTAGTTTTATTCTGAATACTCTAGCCACCAAATCTGGTCGGTCAGATGTATTTTGTCCAAGTTTGAAATTTTCTTTGATCTCTGGCCATTGTGGATTACATGTGAATGTAATGAATAAATCTGGTTCAGTGACAATAGCCATGGCATAATTTTATCTTTCTCACATATTACGAGGAGATCCTTGGAAAGAGGATGGCAAAATCACTGCTTTTCCAACAGCAATGTCTCTGCAGCCAATTCAGCGACATAATCAATCAATCCACAATATTGTTCTACTCGAAGCCTGTTTTGTTGAAGTTTGATAAAATGTGTATTATTTGCTTCGACTTGTAGATAGGAATTAATAATCCATTGTTGTGTGAGTTTCCCCCCACATAAAATAGAATTAAAATGATCCCGAATAGCAGTTTGTGCCACTTTATATTCCAGCATAGAAATATTGCGTCTAACACAAACTTTACTATTGAGATAACTTTGCAATTGTAATTTTGGTTGCCATCCTGGCTCACCATTTGGGAAGAAAATGGAATATGTCATTGGATCCAAATTACTACTTAAAATATTTATGTTTATAAAAGGTTGCTCTTCATTGCGTGGATATTTCTAATATCCCGCTCAAATGGTGGTTCACCATCATCCTTTTTAAAAACCATGGCAACCTCATTTGCTGTTGTTAAATTATACCATTTTGATCAGTATGGCGATCTCTTTTGAGAACATATTTACTCTTGGCATTGGCAATTGATTTACTTGCGCATGTGCCTGTTGTTCTTTTTTACCCTCTGCTAATATTTTGTATGCTTGACTATATGGGTTGTTGGCTCAAATGTTATCGAGCTGTTCAAAGACTATGGGTAAGCATTGTTTATTTTCAGGAAGCATCATTCGTTTTTCAACAGCTTCCATTGTATCAAGGACATATAACTGTGCAAGTTTCCTTTACTCTCCTTCTTGTGGGTGTAAATGTGAAGTCCGGGGGTCAATTTATCCTTGTACTTTAAAACAGTAAGGACCATGTCCTGGGACATTTTCTGCTAATGTTGCACCCATTGAAGAATGAAATTGCACTGTTATAAGACCTAATGTTTTTTTTAAAATTGGTATAATTTGGAAAGTTTGGATCACTCATTACACATTGTAAATATTCTGGAAATGTGTGACTTTCTGCAAGTCTTACCTTTCCTTTCTGACAGCAACGAATAAACTCTCCATCAGTTGGTCTTTCCTTCAGAAAATAATAGACCCCACAAAATTGACAAATTACTTTCATTAATCCACAATTATGAGTGTCTACTGTTAGTGCTGTAAATAAATCACTATCTTGAGCTTCCTCAACACAGATATCACTACAACTCTCTATATCTACATTGGTGTCATGTGTATGAACATTGATTTCATGAGGCAATACATTTTTTTGTTTACTTTTTTTTTTTTTTTTTAAAGCACCAGAACTCTCATTTTGTGCTTTCTTAGTCATTTTTATTTAATTTAGAAGTCGCTGTCGGTCTTCTTCCCTTAAACATTGCGAAGTCTCAGGGGACTGTGCATCTCTCCATCTCTTCTTTCGTTCTCCTTGCTGCTTTTCTTTTACGTTCATTTGTGTCCTCTGCGTTGTCCGACCATTGTAATCTGTAATTGTAAATGTAGGTGTAAGATATATATATTTTTTTTATTGTACATATTTTGACCTGTCATCAATGCAAAACCTAAATAGCAGCAATGAATCATTAAAATTACTTGAAATGCATTTGTAGTGTTTTCATTCAATTGATTATTTAATCAACCAACGCATTATTTTTAATTTGCATACATTAAAAGCTAAAGAGCTAATGATATATATATATATTGATCAATAATTTAATGTGAGTTTTTAATTTTTTTATGAAGAATTATGAAGTAATTAATAAATGAATATACATTAATGAAATAATATAAAACTGTCATCAATGCAAAACATAAACAGGTAATCATGTGTTCCTAAAGAAGGGCAAACACAAAGAGCCATGAGAAAACTATAGATTGGGATGAAAAGGATTTTTAATGTTTTGATTAAATTAATTAATCAATAAAGAAGTTATGAGATGTAATTGTCATTCATTAAAACATAAATGGCTAAGCATATATATATTTCTTGTTTTTTAATTATTGATTAACAATTAATTAATACAATAATATATGTTAATTAATTAATTAATAACTGCCATCAATGCAAAATAAAAAGACTTAATCCTATTTTCCTAAAGAATGTCATCATTAAATGAGATACCTGTCAAGTTGATCTTATAGCAGATCAAATCCTGAAGATCTCACTCTCTGTCTTCAGGCAGGTGCAGAGATGAATATTCTGTCAAATGAGAAGAAAAGCATCTTTAATGTTTTTGATCAATTTATTAATGAATCAATATTTTTTATAATGATTACTAATTACTAATTAATTAATTAATATACGTGCATTAATTAATTAATAACGGTGATACATGTAAAACAAAAAGCCTTAATCACTTCCTAAATAAATGGAGCATCATTAAATAATATACCTGTAAAGGTGATCTTATTCCAGATGAAACAAACATCAATCTGTGTAATCAGTCAGCTGCAGAGATGATCAATGAAACTGTAAAATAAAATGAAAAGCATTTTCAATGTTTGACTCTAATTAATTCATTAATCATTAAGCATATGATGTTTAATTGGCATACATGCAAAACGTAAAGGTGTAATCATGGATATATTTATAAATAAATGCAGTATAAAATATTAAATGCAGCAGGTGTCATACTGTAATAAACTGATTTCAATATTTAAGTGCTTTGAGAATCATATCCCTTTCCGGCAATGAGCAGCAACACAGAAATATAAGTGCAGTGTAAAATATACAGATATTTTTGGTTAGTTGAAATTATTTTTTAATTATTACAAATGAATGACTAATTAAGTATTTAATGAACATTAATAATTGAGCAGCAACACAGAAATATAAGTGCACTAATAATTGAGCAGCAACACAGAAATATAAGTGCAGTGTAAAATGTACATATTTTGTGAGGCAGTTTAAAAATTTTCTTTTTTTATTATTACTAATTAATGACTAATTAAGTAATTAATGAACATTAATAATTGAGCAGCAACACAGAAATATAAGTGCATTTAAAATGTAGATATTTTTGAGCCAGTTTAAACATTTTTTGTTTGTTGTTATGACTAATTAATTACGAATTAAGTAATTAATGAACATTAATAATTAATTAATGAAGAAATATATTAGAAAGAGTTAAGCATTAATATATTCATAAAGTAAAGGCAGTCACGCTTTTTTTTCATAATGATTACTAATTAAAAATTATTAATTTAATGTCCATTAAAAAATATTTAATCGGGAGTGACCGGAAATGATGTTCTAAGCCGCGAAGGTCAGCTGTGAGCGGGTGAAGATGACGTTTGCAAACTAACTCGAGACAGAGACGCAGAGCCGTGGTAACTGTGTATTACAGTGCAGCGCCTGCGGCCCGCACGGGTAACCCAGTGAGAGAGAGAAAATCCCAGAGAACGAGGGAAGCGGACCTGCCGCTGAAGAAGCACTCAGCACTCAGCACTACCTAAGAAAGGAAGCTCCAGGAGTACTGAGGCCGGAGGCACAGGATCAGGAGATTGAGCGCACAGCTCGAGTGGTCGGCGCTGCACCAGCATAAAGACCGTGGGATGCATAAAAGAAAGTCTCCAGAGAGCTAAGTAAAAATTTACTTTCCTTGCCTCTTAATAAAATGAACCTAACGTAGCAGTAGTAAACCTACCTTTACTATAAGGAAAATAATGGTTTACAAATCTCATAAGGACAGTAAATAAAGCAAGACCTGCAGTAAAATGCTGAATGTTACATTGTAACAGTCTTCTTTTTTTGTATATAAAACTAGAAAAAGGAATAAATTGAAAGGACATTTAACACCAATAATAGAATTCCCTGTATTGTTCAACAAGTGGAAATTGGAAGGCAGGATGCTAGAAACTTGCTAAATATCTTTGGTCTGTCAGGAGGACATTGCAGTGAAGGGTTTTGTCAAGAAACTAGGGTGGACGCTTGCGAAATACATAAAGCAAGACAATCACTCACTAAAAGCCCAACAGATAGGAACCATTCACAATTGTAAACACGAGACGGTAAAATAAAACTTTAAATGATATAAAGGAAGGAGGAAAAAGGAGGAAATAAGAGAAAGAAGGTGAAATAAATACACCATATAATTTTAACAAAATGGCTACGAAAACCAAAGTGAAAGGGCGGAAAAGCCTTATCTTATAGCCATCCTCTTTTTTTTCCCCTAAATACCTCACAAACCTGACTCAAAAACAAACCCTGAAAGAAGGGTTGGACCAAAGTATAGTTCTCCCCTCTGTAAATCCAACAAACAGAGAATCTGAGAATCAGGAGGAGAACCTACTTACTAGAGGGAAAATGAAGGAGACTCTAAAGAACTTTCAAACAGAATTTTTAGCAGAGATTAAGGTTCAAATTATGGAAAATTCCAAACTAATAATGGAAGTGAATAAAAGATCTGCAGACCTGGAAATTAAATTTGACAATCTAATTTTGGATCATAACATGCTACTGGAACAATCATCTAAAATGTCCACACAAATTAAAATTTTGAACGAGCAAATAAACAAGATGGAAGACAAATCACGGAAAAATAATCTCTGTATAAGAGGAATACCTGAAACTATAAAGAAAGAAGATCTTCCCACATATCTCAGGGAATTATTTTCCAATATTACCCCTACTTATTCACAATTGGACCAGAAATTTGATACAGTCCATAGAATTCCTTTACCAGCACACCTACAACATAAGAGTCCCAGAGATGTGATCGTTAGAATGCACCATCTACCTACAAAGGAAGCAATTTCCAAAGCGAGCTATACAAAGAAGATATTTGATTCGCCGTATGAAATGATACAAATTTTCTCCGATTTTTCAAAAGGGACAATTAGCAAAAGAAAGGAATTTATCTCTATAACGCAAGCACTAAGGAAATTTAATCTTATTTACAAATGGACTTTCCCAGTAGGTTTACTAGTTCTACAAGGATCCGCATGGCATAAGATCATCTCCACGGCAGAGGGAGAAATCTTGCTGAATAATCGAAAATTGAAAACACAAGAATTAAAGGAGTCTTCAATGAAGCTGCAATTACCAACGCCCGACTGGCAGAAGAAGAGATAAACATTGTTTTAAGAAAGACATAGATGGACATTAAGTTATGTGTTCACTGGTGCTGATTAAAGTAGAGTTTGCTTAGGAAAACTAGAAGATACTTATAGTACCTGGATAAGACTTAGAACTGTTAACATCAAGACAGTGCAGTACAATTTAAGGTCTTACTGTTCATGTTTAGAGGAGAGGAAAGGAAGAAAGGAAGAAAAGGAGGTAGCACGGAAGGGAAAAAGGGAAGAGGGGAAGGAGATTCAAAATAAAATACATAGGTAACGGCACAAAGGAAAATAGTAAATAGTAGTAAAATACATTAAGTAAACTCAAATCGTTTAATAATATAAAAAATTCATAATAAGACACACTCCTTTTCCTTCTATCCTCTCCTTTCTTCTAATTTTGGGATAAACAATCAATGAATAGAGAGAAAAACAAAGTTACAATTATGTTTAATACAGACAGCTCTAGTAAATATTCAGGACAGGAATAGATTTACATATTCCTTAAAAACACTAAATTATAAGGAAAGAAATGAAAGAACAAACAATAAGGTAATAGAAATAATATGCAGATTTAGATTGTCTAAGATAGGTAAAGGTTATAGCCATCTTCACACTATACCGCAAACCATTTCTGAACAATGGCTGAATCCCTACGGAACAGTAATGGCGAAAGACTGTATTACAGCCCCATCTGTTCTAACAGTATGAATGTATGTATGAATGTAAGTATGAATGTTAGAAAATACGTTTTTGGTCCCAAGATTAAAAAAATAAATGGTAAAGGAAATAAGGTCAGCCAAGTGTTTGGCAAAGAAAAGTATTATGAAAGGATTCTCTCAAGGTAAATGGGTTTAAAGGTTTTAAGCTGGAATGTTAGAGGATTAAATTCACCAAGTAAAAGGAAAACGGTGTATAGACATTGCAAAAAAGAGAAGGCAGATCTAATATTTCTCCAGGAAACACATTGGGGGAAAGTTAATATACCGGGCTTTGCAATAGGATGTTATGATCACAGACTCCACTCAATATGCGGAAAAAAAAGAGAGGTGTATCAATGTTTTTTTTCTAATGAGCTAGAAACAGTTGAAGTAATGTCAATTATAGATCCTGAGGGACGTTACATTTTAACGGCCAGATTAATAATCAGAAAATTACACTGATCAATATTTACGCTCCTAATGAGAAGCAAGGTACATTTTTAAAACAAATAGGTAATTTAATTAAGAAATATGCACAAGGCCCGCTCATTATGGCAAGGGATTTTAATATGGTTTCTAACACAAATCTAGACAGATCTAAAAAATTGGTGGAAAAAAATTTAAAAAGAGTTAGCAAAGTAGCTCAAACATTTACTGAATGGATTATTAAAAACAATTTATTTGACTCTTGGCGAGTTCAACACCCAAATCAAAAAGGATTTTCCTTTTACTCAACCCCACATAATATTTATTCACGGATTGATTTAATTTTAGTAAACTCTCGAATAATTGATAAGATTTCTCACACGGAAATAGAAAAGATTGTTATATCAGACCATGCCTACACTACAGTAATAGTTGAAATTAATAAAGTTAAATTAGATAGACAACAATGGAGAATGGATGACTCTTTATTAAAAATGGAAAAGAATAAAGAATTTTTAAGTAAAGAAATATCACAACTTTTTGATATCAATAGCCACACTGTCCCATCTTATTGCACGATTTGGAATACACAAAAAGCTTTCACAAGAGGTTTGATTATCAAACTTAAATCTCAGTTGATAAAACAGAGAGTATCACGACCCACTCTCTGACTGGGGTCTGCTGACTTGATTTGGGTTACTCTGGACCTTGGAGCCGTTTTGATTACAGGAACACCATGTCTCAGGCCTTGGTTTAGACTGAGCAATATTGACAGTAAGTCTGACGAATCTTACTGCAAGCATATGTCCCCGGGTAAATAATACATCTACACACCACGTCTTGATGAAAATTATGAACCAAGTTTTATTTTAGAACAGCATATTTAAAACCTTGCACAACACATTATAGGGAGTGGCTACCTTTAGTCAAACCCTCATCCCCCTCTCTCTGGCCAATAGGATAACCTCTACAGTAACCTAATTACCTCTGTCCAATGTAGTAGAGGGAGGCTATGGGAACCACCAGACCCCTCCCCTGGGCCAACCCCAGGCGTGGCAACCAAGCTCATTCTGACCCAGGCGGTCCCAGGGGAAACTTCCTGTTTGCTCCTAGGCCCCCCCATTATTATCTAGGTGCCTGGCTGTCTGGCAAATCTCTTTGTTTAGGTTCTGGCGACACCCTGTGAGGTTTATCTTGTTTAGGATAAACCCATTTGGCTCAGCTCCTGCCTCAGTGTTTATACAATGGGGGAGGGTTGACTAATTAAAACATAACTATCACTCCCCAATACAATATACAATATAACACTAACATATTATCCCCCATAACACAATATACAGATGGTGGCGATTGGTATATAACAGTCCAGTCCCAATATAGGCCACTGCTGCCAGTCTCAAGATGGCCCCAGCATAGTTCACGCCAAATCCAATATGGCCCCTGGGTGATTCATGACAGAGAGGTTTAAAAAAAAAAAATTAAATTATATATAGACTCAAATAAATTGGAATCTAAATTTATTTTGGATGCACAACCACATATTATGGTGGAGATTAAATTAACACGAAACAGAATAAATAAGATCAACCAGCATATATCAGATAGTGCATTATGGCGCTTCCAACAGATATATCACCATCAAAATAATAGAAACAGTAAACTATTGGCTACTCAAGCTAAAAAAAAAAAGGAAAAAAAAAAGAATAGTAGTCCTAAAAGATAAAGGAAGATATATCTCCTCACCCAAAGAAATTGGCTAAGCATTTTTTAACTATTATCAAGACCTGTACAATTTGGAAAAAGATACTAGTTTTTGTAAACCATTAACAGAAGAAATTCAATCATTCTTGGATGGTATTCAACTACCCAAATTAACAGAAGGGGATCGAGAAGAACTGAATGATCCAATTACTAACCAGGAAGTTCTTCAAGTAATTAAACAATTGAAACCCTATACCACGCCAGGACCAGATGGATACACTAACTTTTTTTTATAAAACATTTGGTCAAATTTTGAGTCCTCACTTAACAGATACCTTTAATGAAATTAAGATCACAGGAGTAATACCAAGGGAAATGATAAAAGTTGCACTGATAATGATCCCTAAGCCCAGGCTAGACCCTCAGTATTGCGCTAATTACAGACCCATTTCACTATTAAACGCAGATATTAAACTGTACGCGAAGATTCTGGCTCTTAGAATTCAGAAGTGTATAGAGAAATTAATAGCAATAGACCAAATGGGATTTGTGTCAGGCAGACAAGGATCTGAGAATATTAGAAAGATTATGAATTTAAGTGAAATTGCGAGAGCTAAAGGTATCCCCACCCTATTCTTGTCCTTAGACGCCGAAATCGCGTTTGACAGAGTAGGGTGGGAATACATGCGATTAACGTTATCTAAATTTGGGTTTGGGGTATTTGGAGCCAAAGCGGTTGAGGCCTTGTATAGTTCCCCTTCAGCAGAAATAACAGGTTTAGGATGTAGGACAAATTCATTCGGAATATCAAATGGCACTAGACAGGGCTGCCCCCTCTCTCCCACCTTATTTGCGCTGATGATAGAACCATTGGTGGAAGCTATTAGATCATGCTCACAGATCTATGGGATTAGGGTGGGAGAGAGGGAGTATAAAACCAGTCTATACGCAGATAATGTTGTCTTGTCACCTACCCGTCCAGAAGAATCACTTTATCATTTATCAAAAGTAATTCAAATGTATAGTAAAGTTTCTTACTACAAACTGAATTATAAGAAATCAGAAACACTTTTTTTTTATTTTTCAGCAGGTTTGTTGTCCCAACTGAATACTATATACCCTTATGACTGGAATTCGAAATCATTCAAACATCTTGGAATTGTATTTTTGAGAAAACTACAGGAAATGGTGGATAGGAACTATAAAGAGTTATACGTTAGGTGTCAAAATATTATAGGAAACTGGAGAAAAGATAGATTTTCCTTTTCGGGTAGAATTGCAGTTGTAAAAATGATGATTCTTCCAAGAGTCAATTATTTTTTGAGATGCATCCCATTTAAGATCCCTAGATGCTGGCTAAAGAAACTTCAAAGTATGATTGACTTTTATATACATCAGTAGCGAATTGCCCCTCAAAAAATGACGGCAATCAAATCGTGAGGTAGCTAATGCTGTTTGGTGTGTAATACTAAAATATATAATATATTAATAAATGAATATACTTTACCTATTTTGAAGCATTGTGTTGAAGAGCTGACAATCTCTTTTCATGTTGCTGCAGCATTAGTGGTGTGGAGCTGCTGTGTAAGCGTGGTGAATGTGTGCAGTGTAATAGTGTGCATGCGCGAGACGAAACCGTTAGCGTAGTGGTGTACTTCCACATTGGCGTAAAATGGCGGGTTATTTGTGTTATGCGTCTTTGCGGATTATCCGTCGGTGCTTTGTGGTGTTTTTCGAGTTTCGTGTGTTGTTTTGCGAGTGTGTTGTGGTGTTTTATGTGTTGAGAGTGCTGTAGCCTCGTTTTCGTTTTTTTCGTAGGCCATTTTTTCTCTAGCTTAGCGGTTTCATTAGTGTCTAAAGTGTTTTATTTTTATTTAAATTAATGTGTAACTTGGTTTTTTGAGGTGCTGGATGGTTCCTCTTGCTGTAGGTAGGTTTTTTATGTGTGTGTTGTGTGTATTTATAGTGTTTTAAATGTTTGTATGTCGGCGTGTTGCGTCACATGTTTGCGAGTTCGTAATGTCTGGTAACGTGTCTCGTATGGTGTTTGCGTGTGTAGCCTCGTTTTCGTTTTGTTCGTCGGCCATTTTTTCTGTCGCTTATCAAATTTTTTATTGTCCAAACTCGTTTATTTTGAGTGAAATGAAGGTGTAAGTTGCATTTTTGAGGTCCTGGCTGCTCCCTGTTGCTGTAGGTAAGCTTTTTATGTATGTGCTGTGTGTATGTATTGTATTTTTACAAGTTGCGAGTTGCGTCCGAGTGTTGCGAGGCTGTAATGTGTGTGAACGTGTGTCGTATGTTGTTTGCGTTGCTCGTAAAATGTAGCGAGTGTCGTAATGTGTGTGTCGTGTTATCCGCGTTGCGACATAAAGTTTGCGAGGGTCGCAGTTGCTGGCATGGAGCGCCTTCGTCGCTCCATGCCAGCAACTGAGGCCCTCGCCCGGTGCCCTCGCTACGCGAGCCCGCAAGCGTTAGCAACAACTCGCATGCTCACAACTATATATGTGATTCTAAATACATAAGGCTGAAAAAAACAACCATGGGAAGAACTTTTTTAAAGGGAGGAATTTCCTACCCTTTATTACAACCTTACCAAGAAGCCAATGGTATAGTACAGGTGTTAAAGTGGCTGGAAACAGCAGATAAACTCCCATGGATGCAAATAGAACAAGCATTAATCCCAAATTGGCATTTATCAGCTTTGGTTTTTAGGGAAAAACTCCCTTATAAGGATCTGGTGACTGGCTCACTTGTGGTAAAAGAAATTTAAAAAAACTGGAGACAGATTAATAAGAAAAACAAGCTGATCCCGGAGGGCAGCTTAATGACTCCAGTAAAAGCTCTGTTACATATAAATATGGAAGGTACTATAAACGACTGGAACAGCAAGGGGCTGGTACGGGTTAAAGATACTTTAATCGAAGGAGCAATTGCATCCTTTGATCAGATAAAAAATAAGTTTAACATCGCAGCAGAAGGATGGCTAACGTACGAAGCTTATAGAACCAGTTGTCGTCAATTTAACATACTTCCACAAATCGGTAAAGAGTTAAACTCTACAGAAAAAAATCTTCTTAAATCGGAAAAAAAACATCTAATATCCAAATGTTTCAATATTACTAGATCCTTTGGAGAGCAGCCTAAAACCAAGGGTATGTGTCAATGGGAGTTGAACTTAAATTTAGTACTAGAAGTAAAAGACTGGGACACAACTCTAAAATTGACAAATAGATTTATTAAACAAACAACACACAGAGAAACGTTTTTCAAATTAATTAACAATTGGTATTTCACACCTGTTAAAATCGCACAGATTTCCCATATCCCTTTGAAAAGAATGTGCTGGAGAGATTGTGGTAATGCCGCTCATTTATTGCATATCTTATGGGAATGCCCGAAACTAAAGCTTTTTTGGAAAAGCTGCTATGATTTTTTGTATGGCATTGTGGGAAATCAATTTCCTTTTAGGGGAGAATGCAGCTTGCTGCATATTTTTCCAAGCGATATCGTCATGGAGAAAAAAGCTTTTGCTATTTTGACTTTTTCAATAGCAAAAAACATATTAATTACTAATTGGAAAGCGAAAACTGCTCCAATTTTTGCTGATATCGTTTGGAAAATAAAACATATCCGAGAACTGGAGAAAAATTGCGAACAAAAAGGTTTTATTAATGTTGATCCATTAAAATGGAAAGCATGGGACCAAAAACAGGGTACACCTGTTAATATCAAAACTCTAGAAGGGTTGGATGAGGAATGAAAGAGGGAGAATGGTAATGTATTTAATGTATATTTTGTTGTTGTAAAAGCTTTATTAATGCTATTTCAGTAAAAAAAAAAAAAAAAAAATATTTAATCAATTAATAACTATATTTGAAAGTGTTAACAATTAATGTATTCATACAGTAAAGGCATTGTAAAATCTAAGATTTTTTTTAAATAATATCGATTTTTTTTTATTACTAAGTAATTAATCAATAAATTAATATACTTTACCTGTTTATAATTAATAGCCAGCAATCAATATCCTGAAGAGCTAACAATCTCTTTGAATTTTCCGGCAGCAGAAAAGGTCCAGTCAGACTGTCATCACCTGAGGAAAAAGTGTGAGCTCTGTCGCAGGTGTGCCCTATATATAGGCTGTGTGCGTGAGACAAAACCGTTGGTGTGTTGTAAAATGGCGGCAATATTCTATGTGATACGCGTTTCGCAAGCATTTTCCGTCCTTCCTAACTGTGTATTTGTGTACCTTGTACATCCCTGGTAAAGTCGTATGTGCCTGTCAGTGTTTTTTTTGCGGTTTGGGGTCGAGTAGCCTCGTTTTCATTTTTCTGGCCACCATTTTTTTTCTCTCTTAGCCGATTTTCACCTTCAGAAACTCTTGAAATTCGACTTAAATTTGCGTGCAACCTCACTGGCACATGTCCTGGTTGTCCCCCCATGCTATGTGTGAGTTTTTTTTTTTTTTTTAAGGGTTTTGGTTGTTTTTGGATGTACGCTTTTTGGCCGTTAACTTCCTATTTTTGCTAAGTCCCGCGGATCTTATTTTTTTTTTCTAAGTACTACGGCATTGGACTTTTATTTCTAAGTCCCACAACGTGTTTTTTTTTTCAAAGTCCCGCTTTTCTGGGTTGTTTTTTACCATGAGTGAGGCGCCGTAGACCCTCCACCTCCTCAAATGCGGACACTCGCTTTGCGAGATCCCGCATTTGCGGCCTACAGTGAGCGGCATGCAATGTTCGCCTCCTCAAATGTTACCCCTCGCTTTGAGAGGGTCCGCATTTGCAGCCTTCAATGAGACTTCGGCTCATTGCAGCCAATGTTGGAGCCTCCGCAAATGCGGATCCTCCCTTAGCGAGGGTCCGTGTTTCTGGCCAGAACTGCATCCCTCGCTTTACAGTTTGACAACTATTATATGTGATACCTGGACTTTTATATCTATTACATTACAATCTGAACTATACCATGATAACATATAATATGGACTCTTTCCTTGTTATATGGACTTGGTCAAACAGGTACTCTTTTATTTTATCTGGATTTAATTTTTGGACTTATTTTTATTTTTTATCCAGCCTCATTTTTTATGGACTTATTGCTTTTTCATCAGGATTTGATTTTTTTCTGATTGTTTGTGCTTTATAATTACTGGGTGTAAAGTTTTCACTCAATAGACTTTTAACATTTGGACTGTGTACTTTTGTGCTATGGGCTCTATTATTGAGAGACTTTCACATTTTTCAATGGATCATATCGGACTATTATAATTGCTTTTTAATTTGTATTGTTTTTTTATTTTTGCTATGTATTGTGATTTTCTTTTACAATACTCTTGCTGGGGAGGTATTGATGTAAAGGGACTCAGTGAGATGTAATACTGTATCTCCATGTTGTAGGAAACTGATCTGTACTGTATCCTTTAGGGGCCTTGAGTCTCTTTAGGAGCCAGTCGGAAGATCATGCCTCTACTTCCTATTATGTTTATCATTTTTTATATATGTTTTTTAGTTGTATGTGTGAAATGTATATTAAGATTGTACCTTGTTATATTTGTATTTTTTCTTTGATGAAAATTATCATTGTCATAGGGGCTAGTGTTGTGGAGAAATACAATTGCCCATACATTATTTAGTAGTAGGAACTTGCCCGGCAAAAATTACGGGAATAAAATTGTAAGCCTGGAAATGTTGTTTGCCACCCGATGTGAGTCTGTCCAATTGTTACATGTTTTGTTTTTATTGTCCTTGTCATATTCCATATGTATGAAAAAGTTGAACAATAAACTGATTTAGTAGTTAATGTCTTTATTGTTATGACATGCAAGTTGTGTAGTTATCTCTGTAAACTACGCACTAACAATGAATTGATAACTTTTTAAAAATATTTATTGTAATCTATACATCAATAGATACAGTGCACACTTTGAAACAATAACATATTGTAAACTACTCATCAACCATGTAACATTTTTTTATTAATGTATACATCAATACTATAACAGAGTGTAAACTTTGTTTGAAACATTAACAAATGTGTAAATGTTTATATTGAATCCAGAGGAAAGCAAACAGAAAAAAACGCCAGTGAAATGTAGGCAATTTTTTTCTCAAATGGGGAAAAAAATAAATTCCTCCCTGACCCCAGATATTGGCGATTGGATTACTCTCTTGATCAATACTATTTGTGTAATTATACAGTATAAGCTTAAAACCCCTAAATACATACACTAAAAACTAAGTGATAACTACATTCCATAAAATCCAGAATAACATGAAAAACAAAGTAAAAAATGCATACATTTAAAGTTGTAAGTACATAAAATGAAAGTACTAACTATATTCACTGAAACCAATAACTTGAACCTTTTCCAAACAATTCTTAACAATTGATTTTTTGTGGGTTTGTGAAGTGCTTTGTCTGTTTTGTTGAATTTTTTTTATTGTAGTTTTTAGTGGTTCCTCAGACCAAAAATGTTGTCTTTGGGATGTAACCACAGTACTGTTGATGTATTGTTTTTTATTTAAATAGTGGTCCTCTAAAAAGAGCCGAAGAGACATAAAAGTTAGGCCTCAAGATATAACCACTGTTTTTGTTTTGTTGTTTGTTTTTTTGTTAGCCTTGCAGTTGTTGCAAATGATACATAGATTTGTCTACGTAAAACAGTGGTCCTCTAAAAAGAGCCCAAAAGACATAAAAGTTAGTCCTCGAGATATGACCATTGTTTTGTATGTTTTTTTCATTTTCTGTTTTGTACAACCATTTTTTTTTTCAGCTTGTAGTTTAGCAAAATGCCACATAGAGTTGTCTATGTGAAATTGTGGTTTCTCTGAAAAGAGCCCAACAGAAAATACGTTTTGTCTTTGGGATGTAACCACTTTTTTTTTTGTGTCTTCATTTTTGTGTTTTTCACAGACTCTCTTTTTTTAATTTTATTTACAACACCTCATAGTAGACTATATTTTTTGTAAATACGCAACCTAACTAATAATTCACCTTGACTTAAGTTTTTTTTTTATTTTTTTATGACAACTTAAAAAAAAATTTTCTTATAGCTTGAAAATGCCACATAGAGTTGTCAATGGGCAAATACTGGTTCTTATAAAAAGAGCCCAACAGAGTTAAACCGTATGGCCTTGGGATTTATTAATGGTCATTGCAAATGCCATGATAATGTTTTTTCTTCTCTAGTTCGAATTAGCCTATCATTGAAATCATTTTGGCCTTCAGATCTCCAATTGTTTTCTAATTTAAGGTGTGTAAATTATTTTCAGAGTTGATTTGACTTTATAAATGTTTCCATAATGTCTGTGCGATTTCCACAGACAACCACAGGTAATGTTTGTCTGAAATCTCCACCTAACAACATGACTTTTCCACCAAAAGGCAAATCATTACCCATGTTTTCATACAATAAACGATCAATACATTGCAGAGCATGGCATGACATCATAGTGGCCTCATCTTTGATAATTAATTTGCATTTTTGAAACTGTATGGCTTGAGATTATTTAATTCTAATATTGGACACTGATGTTTCTAAAATTGGAACTGGAAGCTTAAATCCACTATGTACTGTTCTGCCACCTTCTAACAATAGTGCTGCAATTCCAGTTGTTGCAAAGTGAAGTGCTACCTCACCTTTACCTCTAATTGAACTCATCAACAAATTATAGATATGTTTTCCCCTATCCACCGGGTCCATCTAGATAAAAATAACGCTCTTTGAGCAAGTCATCATCTAATGCTTCATGTATTGAATTGAAAGCATGCTCTTTCAAATCATTTAAAGTGGTCACTTTGGCTTCTGTTTTTTGTTTTTCAACATCAGCGTCATAGTCAGCAAAGTTTATATCATCTATAATTTATTTTTTTATTTTTTTAATAATATTCCTGGATCAGGTAGATTAAAGGTTACACAACCTAATCGATGACAGAGAAATACCTGTTGAAATTCCATTAATGCTTTTAATTGAGCTATGGACTCATTATAACATTTAAAAAAGTCTTTAGACATATTGATTTTAAATGTTTCCCACAAACCTAATGCATTAGGGACATTACAAAATATGCAAATGAATGCAAGCTGTTCCCTCATAATTTTACACAGTGCTGCTTCAAGACATCTCTCCTATTCTGTTTCATCAACAAGGAAGTTTCTATGTCTCGCAGCTTATTGAAATGTGTCATAAACTCTGTCATTGACAGTTCTTAAGTGTTCAAAACTTTGTGCACCAGGAACATGTAAAAGTAGTAAACGTAAGTGGAAACGTTCAATGTCTCTTGGACTTACTGTATACATTCTTGGAATCATTTTATTTTCACCCGGTTTTCTGTGTTTTCATAAGCGATTGATGAAAACATAATGATATGCAATATCATTGTATAAGTATTCCCTTGCCGCAATGTCATTACAGTTTAATGTAAACCAAGCAGTAAGTGTGGTTTGTTGATGTTCATTTTGTGCCACAGCATTTTCTTCATTGCCATTATGGAAATAAACTAATTGTCTTTGTGGCAAATGTACAGCTAATCGATATACTGCATGTGAGCGATCATGCATTTCAAATTTGAGAAGGCACCACATTGCTTCTCGCACACTGACATAGCGAGCCAGTTCATCATGCACTAACTCATTGTCTTGTTCATTTGGCTCACTTTTCACCACCACAGTTGCTGGATCATATCCTTTATAAATGTGTTTGTAAACATATTTAATTGACTTAATTGAAGTGCAAGCTTCCACATTGATGTGTGCTTTATACTTCATTAAGAGATGTGGATTATATTGCACCACATACGTGTTATCTATATTTTTTCCACAAAGTGTTGCCTTTAGACTTTTTCGTCTTCTATACAATGGATATCCATCACAATTGGCAAAAGTTTGATCTCTAAATTCTTTGGGAAAATCTTTTATGGATTTTTTATTTTCCATACACAGTGATTGGGGATTTAGCTCTCCACATCATGTGTTACAATGTAATATAGTGTGGCATGTTGTTGTGGATGTGGTAGTTCAGCAGTAATTACTGAATCCACTTTCTCTGTAGTATTCAATTTATGATTTTCCTCAAGGATTAATTATGTGCATGTGGAAGGCCTCTTTTCTGGAATTCAATGTTATAAACATAAGCCAAACACTTACCAAATAAGTTACTGATGGTTATGCCATGTATTAAAGCTGATAATTTTATTTTGAAGACTCTAGCCACTAAGTCTGGTCTTTCAGAAGCATTTTGACCATGTCTGAAATTATCAACAATCTTTGGCCATTGAGGATTACATGTAAATGTAATAAATAAATCAGTTTTTCCAAATTTTGTTACAATAGCCATAGCATCATTGTATCTTTCTTGCATATTGCGAGAAGATTATTGGAAGGAGGATGGTAAAATGATGGCTCTTCCAGCTGCTACATTTTGGTTTGTAGCCGCTTCAGCAACATAATCCATGAGGCCAAAATACTGTTCAACATGGTGTTTATTTTGTTGATATTTGATGAAATTTAAATTATTGGCTTCTACTTGCCGGTATGAATCAATGATCGATTGTTGTGTCAGTTTTCCAGCACTTAAGATGAGATTAAATTCATCCCTAATAGCAGTTGAAGCAACCTTAAATTCATGCATGGAAATATTATTTTTGACATGTTTTTAGTGTTGGGATAACTGGTAAGTATTAATTTTGTTTGCCAACCTGCCTCTCCATTGGGATACAAAATTGGATAAGTCATTGGATCTAAATTGGTACTTAATATACTGACGTTAATGAAAGGTTGCTATTCATTTCTGGGATATATTATAATATGCTTTCGAAGTGGTTGTTCCCCATCATCATTTTGAAAAACCATTGCAACCTCATCAGCTGTTGGTAAATTATAACGTCGTTGATCAGAATACCGATCTCTTCTAAGAACCATATTGACTCTAGGTATTGGCAACTGATTTTGTTGTGCACGGATAAGTTGTTTTTATTCAACTTCTGACAGTTTTTTATAAGCTTGACTGTATGGATTTTTTTTCATAATCTAATCAAGCTCATGAAAAACTGTGGGTAAGCATTTTATATTTTCAGCAAGCTGCATATGTTGTTCCACAGCTTCATTTGTATTTAGTACATATAGTTGAGCACATTTTCTTTGCTCTCCTTCCTCAAGGTGTGAAGTACGGTGGTAAATTTGTCCTTGAACTTTAAAGCAATAAGGGCCATGTCCTTCCACATTACCAGCTAATTAAGCACCCATCGATGCAAAATGAAATGGCACTATTATAAGATTGTATATTGTTTTTAATTTTTTTGTTATTTGGGAAAGTTGGGTCAGTCATTATGTTTTCTAAATACATTGGGAATTGTTATTTTTCTGGATGTTTGACTTTTTCCTTTTGGCAGCAACTAATGAACTTACCATGTCTTGGTCTTTCATTGTGAAAATGATAAGCCCCACAAAATTGACAAAGCACATTCAACATCCCACAATGATGAGGCTCTACAGTTATATCTGTAAATAATGAACTATACTGTAAAGCAAGGTCAACATTACAATGTATGTCAACATTACTATCAGTAGCATCTTCCTCACATGTGTCTTGCTCAATATTTTTTATTTTCCTATCTCTCTTACGCAGCCTTTTTGATCCAGCAGTATGTCTTTGGTTGTAAATTCGGTCACACTCTTCTTCCCCTACTCTTTTCTTACATTCCTCTGACTGTCGCAGTCTCGATCTTTGTTTTTGGATCTTCTGCAGAATTAGTTGTGATCCCTTGCTTTTTTGGGGCTTCTCCATTGAAACCTGTAATGCTAAATTTAAAATTTTCTTTAAAACCTACAGATGAGTGTAATGATGCAGCTTTTGGTTAAAAATAGTTTGATTTAGCATACCTTTTCCTCTTCCACTTTTGCGGATGCAGTTTGTCTTTTGTTTGCAATTCTTTCACGCTCTACTTGTTTTATTTTTTTCTTGGTCTCATCCGACAGTTACTGTCTTAATTTTTTTTGTTGTTCCCTGTCCATACGTTATTTGTATTCTTTTGGGGTTTCGGGCTTGTTAGCCATTGTAATCTGGAATTAAAAATGTCAATGTTTAGTTTGCATCTATAGATTATGATAATCACTAACTTGTACATAAAGTAATGATTTTCTTTAGCTTACCTGAAGTTGTAATTTATTCAGATATGGAACTTCCTTTGACACAGTTGTCAATGTGTTCTTGCAGTCTGTGAAAGAAACATAATTTGCAATTTAGGTTCGTTTTGTTTTTTTGTTTTGCTTATTTGAGTATAAATGATTATTGTTTTAATGATGTAAATGTAAAATTATGAAAATGTGCTGCATATAGGCTATAATGGTAATTTACCTAACACAACCCTCCACATGAATAAATGTTTTACAAATTAATAAATACCTATCCTGTTATATGTACACATGGATTGGTGGAAGCGCTGGAAGTGCACTGCCGACATCCCCATTTAGGTGTGTTTACGCCCGGTAAGTGGTTAGGGGTTTTCTGTTTAGGGTTCCAGGGTTAGGGGGTTTGGGTTATGCCCGGTAAGTGGTTAGGGGGTTAGGGGTTTAGGGTTAGGATGTGAGGTTTATGGTGTTAGGGTAACTGGGTTAGGCGCTTACGGTTAGGGCCTTAGGGTGAGGGTGATGAAGTGAGTTTTAGGATAGGAGGGTAAGAGGGTTTGGGTTCAAGACTTAGGGTTAGGAAGGGAGTTTTAGGCTTACAGGGTTAGGGTTAGTGTTAGAAGTGAGTTTTAGGGAGTTAGGGTTAGGGTAAGAGGCTTAGGGGCTTTGGGTTAGGGTTAGGAACTGAGGTTTACAGGGTTATGGTTAGGTTTAGGAAGTGAGGTTGAGGGTGTTAGAGGGTTAGTGGGTTGTGGTGCACTATATAGTTTGTAAATAAACATTTTTTTATTTTATATGCTCTAAAAGTGCTAGGTTTTCTCCTGTAGAATGTGCAAGCTGTGTGTTCTAAGTTGATTGTTTTTATTTGTTGCTGTATTGCTAAGAATATGCTGCGTTTGTGTTCTGTTGAAATTATTGCATGTTGCTTTAAGAGGTATTGGGAGAAACACAGAGCAGCTGTGATCTCCCCCTCAAACTCCCAGGACGTCCTCAACGAACCCATGCCCCTCCCCCGTTGTCCTTACAGTACAGTTTTGATTCTTTGTTAGTTGCTGTATAAAGTTTGTTTTAGGGTTTTTTCTCCTCAGTGATATTGTAGTGGGAGCGTTTTGTTTGTGCTAGGTTTTTAGTGTATAGGTAATTGAATGTTTTTTTCAATGTTTTAAATTTGAAGATGGAGTGTTTTCTGTTTTTTGTGTTTTAAATATTATTTTTCCTTTTGCAAAATGTCCATGTTATCTGTTCTGCATTTCTATTTTTTGTCTGTTCCTGGTTTCCAGAAAAGATTGCATTTTATTTTTGATAAAGTTACTTCGTAGAGATTAAAATGTTGTCTGCACAGAGCTGAAAGTTTCACAGACACAGCACTTATGAAGAGAGAGAAAAATGTATGTAAGAAGAGAAGAATGAAGTGTTATGTCTCTTGTTTATGGAATGTTGTTATGTAATTCTTTGGGTGAGTTTAGTGATTGAATGTTTGTGGAGAAGATCTCGGGTAAAGAGGAATGTGTTAGTTTGGAAATATTGTAGGTAGAAACTGGACTTGGGAAGAAAGGATAATTCCTTTCCAAAGTTAGTTCCCTAGAATAATTAAGCAAGTGATATGAAGGTTTCTGATCCAATTGATCCAATGTGGTATTGTAAAAGATTGTTTTTGAAATTAATTGCAAAGAGTAATTCATTGAATTAGAAGCAGGCAGCCCCCATTATTGTTCATTTCAGGTAATGTGTTATTTTTGTGTGCTGTGTAGCTGGCAGAGGGAGCATTAATTAGATTACAGTAATGACCAAGTTAGATTTTTGGGTAGGTTCATATTTGTAAACTTCAAATAGATAAGTATAGGTTTTCATAGTAGATATATTATTTTAGTTTCTGCATCTGAAAGTTGTATTTCATGTTTAAGTTACTTAATTAGGGTGAGGATAGCATTAGGATTTATTTTGTGAACATTGCGTTCTGCTATGTATGTTTTTTCTGCTACGTCATTTAAAATCTAGCTGGTAAAAAGTGGTGAAAATTCTGAGGATATCCAGTTTTTAGTTAAAGATTTATTGTGTTACATTTTATTTTTTACGAGTGCCTATGTATTTTTATGATTTAATTATATTATTTCGAGGTTTGATGGTGATATAATGTTTTGTTTTATTTAGACTACTTTTGGTGCAATTATGTTTATGATTAGTTATAGGTATGTACTGTATAAGATTTGCTACATTTGGTTGTTTTTGCTTTGATTCTTACAGGATGATTAGAGGAGATCTATTCACATATAAAGTATTGTGAGCTCACAATGATCTAGTTATATGTTCTGTGTTGTCTGTCTTGTCTGGATCCTGTGTTCATGTTGCTTATCAGCATATTTTTATGCCAGTATAACATTTTTATGTGGAGATTATGTTTTCCAGTGGAAAAAGGGGGGTCTTGTTTGGAGCGTTGTGGAGTGTATTATGGTTGGAGATGTTCATGTGTGTCCCTGTGTGTGGATGTTTCCTTTCTGTATGATCGAGTATTGGGGTTGAGTGTGTGAACATGGAGTGGAGCGGTGGCATGGGAGTGTTGTTATTACATGGGGAAATGTACCTTGTGGGTGATGTCGTTCTTGTCTTATTCGTCTTTCTCCCTGCTTGTTTTGCTTGGTTTTACTATTTGACTGTTTAGTGGGCACTGTCTATGTGGGGGGATGTCATGTATATTCTGATTTTGATGTGTCTATGTGCAGGGATGTAGGAAGATTTGCTATTTTTCCTTAAATAATATACTGAATGTTGGTGGTCACATAGAGTACCAATGTCCAGATCATATCGTTACATTTCTGTGTAAGGATTGTCCATTGTATCTGACTGACAGTGTGGTAAAGTTGTTTATGGAGAAAATAATCTGAAATCTGATCAATTTCAGATTAATATTTTATGTTTAAATGCTTTCAGCATTTTGGATAATTGTTAATAAAGGTTTGTATTTAGATTTGATTCCTTCTTATGTTAAATATTTTTTAAGGTTGATATTTGAGAAATAAAGTAAATATAGTAATTGTTAAAAAATTATGAAAAAGAAAAACATATAGAATTTGCAGATTATTTAGGATTTATTATAGTTAAAACCATTTAAAAGATTATATAATGTGTAAATGTGTTAAGTTCATTGAAGCAAAATGCCATAATTGTTTTAACGTTTTGAAACATTATACTGGGTACTGGCCAAAGTTCTGTGTTTTGAAGAAGCTTCTGTCTCAGTCCCAAGGTTGTACACTAATATTTTAATCGTTTCTAAACAAAGCAATTTTGTTTTTGCTTAAAGGGATCAGAGCAACTTATATTATTTTTAAGGAAGTATTCTTTTTCTAATGTACAATTATGAGGATTTTTAAGGATTCTGAAAATTTATGTTGTCTCAATTTTTTAACACTTAATTGATCTGTAATGCATTATAATTTGATAAAGTTATGGCAAATAAGATGTATAATTCTTATAGACATTGCAAGGTAAAATTATTAATTTTGGCACTAATCCAATAAAATGATCAGGTGTGATAACAGGAAAAGAAGGTTTGCGTGTTAACCTGCCATTCTACTCAAAGTGAAATATTGATTATTTAATAATCATTAGGTCAAATTGGTTTATGATCCCATGTAGAATCATAGGAGTGAAGTACACTACATTTAGAATAATATTTAAGAGCACAGGTACCTGTTCCAAAGCCTGTGCTTTTTCTCTACCCCTCTCTTATTTTTCAGTGTTATCATTGGACATTAGAGTGAACATGTCCTTAGAGTGGTTACATTGATTTGTACCAGTCCCACCAGGCTCACCAACATAAAGGAATTTTTGACATTCAAACCTTATCTCTCACGACACGATAGACATTGGTGTACATCTAACCCATGCACTATAGCAACCATTGGGACTCTATACCAATAATCTACTACATCAAGTGTGAGTCAGGAGATGACAGGGCTAAGCATTAAGAGGGAGTTGTTGTTGTTTAGTCGTTCAGTCGTGTCTGACTCTCTGTGACTCTATGGACCCCAGCACGCCAGGTGCATCTCTCACTGCTCCTCTGTACTCCATCAAGATCATGTTCATTGCTTCAGTGACCTCATCTATCCATCTCCACCTCTGCCACCCCCTTCTTCTTGTGCCTTCAATCTTTCCCAGGATCAGAGTCTTTTCTAGGGAATCCTGCCATCTCATAATATGGCCCAAATATTTGAGCTTCAGCCTCATGATCATACCTTCTAGTGAACAGTTTCTCTTGATTTCCTGAAGTATTGATTTATTGGATCTTCTTGCAGCCCAAGGGACTCTAAGCAATCTTCTCCAACACTACAAATCAAAGGCGTCAATTCTTCGGCGCTCAGATTTCTTTACGGTCCAGCTCTCACATCCATATGTTACTAGTGGGAATACCATAGTTCAAACTATGTGGACCTTTTTTGATAGTTTAATATATTTACTTTTTACTAGCTTGTCCAAGCTTGACATAGCTTTCCTCCGCAGAAACAAACGTCTTTTAATTTCATGACTACAGTCACCATCTGCAAAGATTTTGATCCAAGGAAAACAAAATCTATCACTGCCTCCACTTCTTCCCTGTCTATTTGCCAGGAAGTGAGATTGCCATTTGCCATGATTTTTGTCTTTTTAACATTGAGCAGCAGGCCAACTTTTATGCTCTCTTCTTTTACCCTCCTCAATAAGTCCTTTAGTTCCTCCTCACTTTCAGCCATCAGAGTAGTATCATCGGCATATCTGAGGTTGTTGATAATCCTTCCAGCAATATTGATACTGGCTTTGAATTCAACCAGTCCAGCCTTACACACGATGTACTCTGCATATAAGTTAAATAAATAAGGTGACAATATACAACCTTGTCATACTCCTTTTCAGATCTTGAACCATTGTGTTGTCCCATGTTCGGTTCTGACCGTGGCTTCTTGGTCGACATACAGATTCTTTAGGAGAAGGATGAGATGATCTGGTACTCCCATCTCTTTAAGGACATGCCATATTTTGTTGTGATCCACACAGTCAAAGGCTTTACAATAGTCTATGAAGCAAAAGTATTTTTGGAATACAGAAATACCAAAATATAAGGTGAAGTGCAGAATTAGAAACACATCGCCCTAGGGAATCAAGAAGCCATAATCACTAGTTTAACACAGGGACTGAAGAAGAAACCAGAATGCTGTACTCCAAACCTTCACAGAAAGTCCCAAAGAGATGAGTGCAGGGGTCTTCCCTGGAATAGTCATGAAACGTGAAGAGCATAGTTTGAGAGGCTTCATTCACCACATTTTACTTACAGTAAATATCAGAGTAAGTGAGATAAACTTGGCACAGCCTGAATTGAAGAGCCCAGAGGCCTTGTGGTACATGAGGCGGCAGAAGCCTAATTCCACAAGTGAGAATAGAAATTAGGTAAAGTTATGGGACATATCACAGATGGCCAACAAGGAGAGCGGTAAGACTATAGCTCTGTCTGAGCACACTGAAGGCAAGCAGCTGGATGTTTGTGAGATAGAGAAGCAGAATCTACATGAGGCCAACCAGACATTGCAGAATGCCTTACTGCAGGTGGCACAGAGGAAGACAGAAGTGCTTAATAATGTAGAGGACTGGAGGGTTGAGCTGTTACACAGAGTGCCGAGGTTATGGAAAAGTGAACCATCTGCAAAGATTTTGATCCAAGGAAAACAAAATCTATCACTGCCTCCAATATCTGTGACTGGAACTTCAGTCACATCTCTACCATAAGGGTGTTGGAGACCAAAACATTCAGCATTTTTGGCCTCTAGGCTGAAGTCGCTCAACCCTGAAGTCGATCAACCCTCTGGTGTTGAGCTGAGGGTGGGGAATATGTGACAAAACTGCACAAAGATGTGGGAGAGTTCTGGAAGATGGCTGTGTGAGCCTGAGGCTGGATAGAGTCATTTGTCCAATCCAGTACTTCGGGTATTAAAAAGGCTATATTACCACCAAAGTGGAGGTCTAGGACAAAAGATAAAGGTGGAGGGGGAAAACACTTTAGACTTGGTGTCAAACATTTGATCTGTGATGTTCCTGAGATTTTGTGTGTGTTTCCCTCAAGTCTTTGATGTCCTGCTTAATTTCTCTCACTGCATTGGCAAGATGAGTTTGTAGCAGTGTTTCAAACTTAGCAAGGGATGTATCCGACAGTTCCAAGTTGTAACTGGGGCTTCTATGATCAGTTTTGAGATCTTATCCCTTGGGGGAGCCTGGAGTGAGTTCTGGAGGAGGAGTTAAGGCTTGTGAATGCGTCTTAAAGTGGTCTGGTATGCCTTTAGGTTGTTGGCTCTTTTTTGATTTGCCCATCTTGATGTTTTGACAATGAAAGCTATCTTAGCTACAAGGTAGCAGTATTTTAGATATTAAAATGGCATTTTGAAATTCCTGTTGAAGAGAGCGTTGTCCTTTCCTTGTTATAGAGAAGTGAATATAGGGCCAGAACCCTTTTGATTAGGTGAAAATTCCATTTTGTCGATTGAGGTCCCTAAATCAGGGATTTAGCGATGCAAAATAATGAAAGTTATATAAGTTAGGGGAGTCAGAAATTATAATTTTCTTTCTGGGTTAGGAAGGGTATGTAGTTGAGACCCCTAAAGTGAGCAGTTGATTAAGGATTGGTGGGATTACCCAGCTTTAGGGGGTTCATAGGAATTAGCAGAGCCATTTGTGTATAGTGAGATAACATTTCTTAAAATGGTCAGTAGGTGACGCTGGAGGATTTATGTTAAAGGTGTTAATAGTAGATTTGTGAAGAGCTTTTAGGCAGCCTTCAGTACTTTTGTGTGAACGTTCTTGGCACATTTTGACTTGGCAAGATTTGCCCACTCTTCTTTGCAAAAACACTCCAAATCTGTCAGATTGCGAGGGCATCTCCTGTCCAGACTTTTTATATCCACTGTATATATATATATATATATATATATATATTGAAGAGTGAAGTAGCCGTGAGTGTCGAGTAATCCAGATGAATAATCAGAGCTATACTCCGGACTTGAAAAAGAGAGGAAGCTCTCAAAAGCTGGTCATATATTTCTGAATATGTTTGACCAATAAAAAATGTTTCACTATATACAGATTATTCATTTATATCATAATTTTTGTCTTTTCGGGGGTTCACCTCCTTTCTAGGGGACGATCAGCAGTGTTAAGTTGTAAGAGTTAGTGAAGCAAATGCATATCTGTAAAGTTTATGACCAGACTTCATAATCACTTTGAGAGAGGTTACTACCTGAAGTTACTGACTCTTTTGAAGATGCTTTGTAACTTTGCTTCTGTATGGCAGTCTTTATAGGGGTGTAAATATGTGGCGTTGTAAGAAGAAGGCAATTATGCCTTTGTTATATATATATTTACTTTTCACCCGTTGTGAAGAAGGTGTTTGGATGGTATGAGGGAGTAAGGAGGCTTTGTTAGGTTGAACAGAGGGCTGCTAGGGTTCCATGCTGGTTTAGGGCCTGCAGGGATAAAGTATCATTTTTAGAGTCCTGCAGCTGTGTCTTTCTGAGTCTCAGCTACTTCTCTCTCCTCTTTTCCCCTTTACACACCCCCTCATGAAGGTCCATTGGGGAAGTTACCCACTGTTCTTGGGAGGGCTCTTTTTACCCTGCTCTGTCTGAATTGTGGTCTCAGACTGTCCCACAGGTCTTCATGCCCGTCTGCCGCTAGTTAATTGTCGCTACTTCTCTCTCCTCTTTTCCCCTTTACACACCCCCTCATGAAGGTCCATTGGGGAAGTTACCCACTGTTCTTGGGAGGGCTCTTTTTACCCTGCTCTGTCTGTATTGTGGTCTCAGACTGTCCCACAGGTCTTCATGCCCCGTCTGCCGCTAGTTGATTGTCCTGCAGGGCCCAGGGGGAATCCACCTCTCTTTTAGCGGTGCTGCTGCAATCTGCTCTACCGCCTCCACTTCCCCTCATTTCTCCAGCCAGCAGGCTCAGTCTGTCACAGCAAGTTCTTCCAAGCCCCCCTCCCCCTGCAGATGATCAACTCCTCCCTGGTAGGGGTAGTGGCGGAAGGAGGCCGGAAGCTGTGCTATGCTGTTGGTTTTTTCAACCTCAGTTACTATGTAACTATGTACCTATGTTTAACAAGACAACTCTTACAGTTGGCCATGTGTTAACATTAGGTAAGCACCAGGCTGGGGTCTCATTGTTACATATAGGTAGCATAGGGTTCCTGGAGGGTGCACTATCTACTCAGTACACTAATTCAGTAATGTAAACATTAACCCTTTAGCGGCTTTGCCCTATAGTACGGGAGTAAGCTCAATCTCCAACACTACATTATTCACTTTCTGCCTCGACAACTAGCATCTACTTGTATTTTTTAAAGATAAGGCTGTTCCCCTCACTGTCAATGCCTCTATTTCTATTTCTAAACCACATCTCATTTAAGGAGATTTTACCATTTATTGATACATGAAAACGGTAATAATAATAATAACAATGTTTTAGAATGCAAAGAAGTTAAAATATGTCATTATCATGTCACACTGCATACAGAATTCAGGTGAAAACATTTGTCCATAACAACATTAATTAATAATCAACATATGTTTAGTGACATGCAAACATATGTTTACAGTCTTTAAATGCATCAAGGGATGGGTATACAGGATGATGAATAATATACTAAAATATTAGTGTTAAATTATTGTTATGTATGTTGATGTCCCAAATCAGTAACATTAGAAACACACAGAAGCATCCATAACAGCATAACAATATCATTATTTATTATATACAAAGAGCAGTCATAAACATATCTGGCAGTGCATTTATATAATGGTACGGTGTGGGCGGATCCAAGAAAACAAGAGGAGTTTTGGGAAAATGGAAAAAATTGAAGAGATAAAGGTAATCACATATATAGTTGTCGTCGTAGAAATGTTGGTCATGTAATGTTAAATTTTTTGCATGCGCAATGAGCGCCAAACCTACTCATTGCGCTTTGAGCATGCACAATGAGCAGCAAAGCCCCCTTCCTTTCCACCGGCACTGCTCCACCCTCTCCTCGCTACAGCACACTCTTAAGGTGCAATGTTCCTCCTCCCCATGGCTCATCCTCCTCCATAGGCCCACTACCGCGCACCCACCACGCCGGGGATCAGACAAATGAGCAGCACAGTTGGCCCGATACCCACCACTCCGCAGCCCAGTCTTAGATGTGCCGTTGGATGTCACCGCTTGCTGGTCTCCAAGGACAGTCCGCATGGTTGGCGATAACCCTGCACATCATGCTGATTGCCTGCAGTAGGGAGCACAGGCTTGTATGCTCTGCTGATTGCTTAGGGTAATGGAGGGTGTCTGTCTTTCTATCCATAGACTTGCTTATGCTGGGGTATATTGCTGCCATCTGTGGCAGACTTGCCATGGGATAGCAGATCTGCACTGTTTGCAGACGAACCTTGTCATCCCATACAACCCAATGCAGCCAGCCTGCTGGTGTGGGCAGAGCTGTACCTACTCTATCAGTCTATTACTGCGCTTTATATTATACTTATAAGGAGACAGGTCTGTCATCTGCCTCATGGTAATACCCAGGGATGTATTTATGGCAGTGCTGCAGTGCTAGGCAGGCCCTTCTGGCATTAAACTGGTTAATATTTTACACCAGCACCCATTGCCTTTGTTGTATTCCCAGTGCTATTCATCTTATCATTAGCAGTGCACCACTTTCCTATGATATACTGTGATGATCTATTAACCATTCCCTTCCATATGGACCAACAATACCCTCCTGGCAGTCAATTGGTTAATAACAATGTTTCACCCATTTTTCATCCAATGCCAGTGTCTTCGTTTACCATTATCTCTGAGACTTAGTACAAAATCTACCCACTTATGCAAGAGACACCAATGACATCTTGAAACAATTAGAGGACCTAACAGTACCCAAGGAATCCTGGCTGGCATCAATAGATGTCGAAGCCCTCTATATCAGCATACCACACAATTTTGGCATAGAGGCATTAAAACATTTTTTAAGTGCAAAGGGTAACAACTATAAGAAATGTTGTTGTTCAACTCTTAGAATTTGTACTTAAACACAATTTCTTCGCCATTAATGGAAAATGGTTTCATCAAAAGAAAGTAACGGCCATGGGGACACCTTGTGCCCCCAGCTATTCCATCCTCCTTTTAGGATGGTGTGAGCAAATGCTTTTCTCTGAGAAATCTATTGAGCCCCTTATTGAACACACCATAATTTGGCGCCGCTACATAGATGACATTTTGGTAGTTTGGACTGGTACCAGAGTAGAAATTGAGACATTTATGCAATTGCTAAATAATAACGATATAGGTCTCAAATTTGCATATGAAATACACTTTACACAAATTACTTTTCTGGACTCGATTATCCCAAAAAAAAATCAGGGTAAAATTTCCACTACCACTTACAGAAAAGACACGGCTACCAACACGCTGCTTATGTGGGATAGTCAACATTTTGAACCCCTCAAGAGGGGTATCCCCAAAGGGCAATACCTTAGGATCAAAAGAAATTGCAGCTCAGATGAGGAATTTAAAATTGAAGCAGATAAACTCAAGCAGAGATTCCGTGAGAGTGGATACTCTAACAAATGCCTGAAAAGAGCATGCCCTGAGCTGCAATATAACGTTATATAAGTTACTAAATAAGCAACCTAGTGGGAAGTCTCAGCCATTAAATAACATGACAAATGCACAACCTAGATGCATTATGACATTTGGATATGAATCCCCTGCAGTTAAGAATATTGTGTTTAAACATTGGCACATATTAAAAAGTGATGAAGATTTAGAGGAACTTTTACCATGACAAGTATCAATCACATACCGTAGAGGCAAAAATCTGAAGGATATGTTTGTACATAGTTTCTTTAAAGAACAAAGACCCATCAATACATGGCTTAACCCACCAAAGGGTTGCTTTAGATGTGGGAAGTGTACATTTTGTAAATACATTAAACCCACAAAAACCTATGAGCATCCAGTTAGTGGGGAAAAATTTACACTCAAGGACTTCTCAAATTGCTGTTCGACAATTGTTATCTACGTGGCCACATGTGTTTGCAATAAAATTTACATAGGGAAAACACGGCGACAGCTACGTAGACATATTGGCGAACATGTTTATTCCATCAAGAAAGATCTTGACACACCGGTAGCATGCCATGTTAAGCACTACCATAGAGGAAGAAGCGAAGTGTTAACCTTTACAGTTCTTGAAAAAGTGTACTTGAGTCCCAGACAGGGGGACTTGGATAGAAAACTCTTACAGCATGAGGCTCAATGGATTTATAAGCTCAAAGCATTAACCCCTATGGGGTTAAATGAGGGATTTACTTTTTCATCCTTCATCTAATTATAATCCTTTATCCTTATATTGTAACACAAACATTGATATAAATTTACATACAGCATCAGCTAAGATGATTGTAAAGTGGCGTATAGACACTCATTGGAAAAGGATTTCATCCATATCAAAAAATTAATTTTCTAATATATATTCTTCTCCTCTGGTGAGAACCATCACAATCACTAATAATATCTATACTTCTTAAAAATGTCCAGTACACTGTTAGGATGATGGTGAGAGGATCATATATATAAACGCTTAATTTAAATATTTACATCTAGGTGACTTGTTCATCTAGATGTAGTAGCACTTTTCATCACGTATCACTTATAATGTTTTCCCAACTGAGAATGCACATTTCAGAGATATATATATTATTAAAAACTTTTCCCGGGGCTCAGTTTTAGCAACAAGTGAACTATCGGGCTAAATAATTGTAAATAACAAGACTTGTTAAAGAGGTTCCTTCTCTGCTTTCTCCTGATAATATATACAGAAGAGAGCGAATGGTGTTCTGGGACGGGCTACCATGGTGGGGCTGCTAGACGTAGATTGGTCTAGCCAAATTAACCATTAGACGTATAGTCATCTGTCTTTTGGTAGGGTACATCATGTCTCGGTTTTGTATGAAAATGTGTATGTTTTTATGTGGAATAGTTGTAAAACTTTTAATGTTCAGGTATTCAACTTTAAGGTTATGTCGAATTCTGGGTAGTATAGAATGGTATATTTTTTTTGAGTGGTACCCTAAGGGGTCCCTTTGGTTTTTTGGATGGGATTTAAGATAGTCTCACAGAATGTACAAGGATGGAACTCTGTATTTAAGAGGCGAGTGTTAATAGATCAATTTCGGAAAATTAAAGCTGATGTTGTTTGTGTACAGGAAACGCATTGGCAAATAGAAAAAGTCCCTTTCTGGAACGATAGGTTTTTTACTATTAAAGTCGATTCAACATATAAAAAGAAGTCGCGTGGAGTATCGATCTTGTTTAATAAAAATGTTAACGTTAGTGAGCAATATAGAGAAGTAGACTTGGAAGGGAGATTTGTTATATGGGCCAGAAAAATCAACCATGTAAACTACACTATAGTAAATATTTATGCGCCCAATGAGAGACAAAATGGGTTCTTAAACAAAGTACTTAAACGGGTTAAAAATATTAAAGTAGGCAAACTAATTGTTTGCGGCAATTTTAATATGGTACTGAATGTATCTTTAGATAGGAAAAGTAATAATCAAGAATATTTACATGGGCATACAAAAAGGAAAGCTAATCTGTTCTATGAATCCTTAGTGAGATTTGAGTTATATAATGTTTGGCGGTTAAGATATGGTAATGTAAGAGACTATACGTTTTATTCTCACCGCCATAAGTCTTATTCTAGAATAGACTACTTTTTGGTTGACTCGGAAACCTTGGCAGTTACAGACTCTACCAAGATTAAAATAATTAAATGGTCAGATCATGCTATGATAGAACTCCAGATTAAGGATCATTTGACTCAAAAGAAGTATTCTAGAAATAGAATGGATATTTCATTATTTAATAATTCAGATAAACAGATATTATTACAGGAAGAAATAGAAAACTTTTTCCAAGTTAATGAGAATTCAGTTCCTGAGCCCTCAACGATTTGGAATGCCCATAAAGCATATATAAGAGGAATGTTACTCTCATAGGGTGCACATAGAAGGAAACAGAGTGGTCTATCACTCCGAGACTTATATGCGCAATTATCAATCCTTGAAAGACAAAATAAATTATACCCTTCAGCTGATAAGAGTATAGAGATCAGAAAAGTAAAAAACGGAATAAATAAAATTGTCCAAAAAAATATTGATAACAGCCTGTGGAAACTTCAACAGAGAAAATAATTTTGGGATAATAAAGTTGGCAAACTCTTAGCTCAGAAATAAAAAAATAATAAACCAATTAATAGAATAGATGAATTAATAATTGAAAAACAAAAAGGACTTAATTACATTAACAAATCCTAGTGATATTGAAAAGGCCTTTTTTGACTTTACAATTTAGAAAGTAATAATGCAGTTATAAAACCAAAAACAGAAGATATTATTACATTTTTGGATAGACTTTTGCTTCCCAAAATCACTAAGGAGGATCTAGATTATCTAAACAGTGAAATAAAAACATTAGAAATTGAAGAAGTAATTGATAACTTAAAGTTAAATTCAGCCCCTGGTCCAGATGGCTTTGTAAATTATTATTACAAACCCTTTAAAACTGTACTTATGAAACATCTAGCTGAAGTGTTCAATGAAATTAAAAGAAAGGGGAGTGCACCCAAAGAAATATTAGAGGCAGTTATAATTAATATTCCAAAGCAAAATTAAGATTTAAGGTGGTGTAAGAATTATAGACCGATATATTTAATGAACACGGATATAATATTATATGCAAAAATTTTAGCTAAAAGATTGAGCTTGTGCCTTGGTAAATTAATAAATATGGATCAATCAGGTATTTTACAAGATAGGCAGGGAGCCGATAATACAAGGAGATTAATTGACGTAGTTTCTTTTTGTAAAGATAATCATAAACCTTCGATAGTTATCACATTAGATGCATAAAAGGCATTTGACAGGCTAAACTGGGATTTTATGAATCAAGCATTACTAAAATTCGGTTTTGAAGATTTTGGAGTGAAATCTAAAGGGGTAGAGATGTTGCGAATAGTTCGCCGGCGGATTGTTCCCGGCGAACAAAGCATGTTCGCGTTTGCGGCGAACAGCGAACATATGCGAGATTCGACCCACCCCCAATACATTATCATTGAGCAAACTTTGACCCTGCATGTCACAGTCAGCAGACACATTCCAGCCAATCAGCAGCATACACTCCCTTCCACATCCTTCAAACTTATGGACAGCAGCCATTTTGGAATCAGAACTAACTTGCAGTCTTACTGAGAGGAGGTGCTTGACCGCTACCCATAGTGTGTGTCCGGCTTACAAGTACAGTGCCAAGTTCAACCAATCCAGTCTAGTTGGGGTACCAACAGTCCACATTTAAAAAACCCAAACTTTTTTTTCTTAAATCTAAGTGCATTTGCATAACCGTCAATCGAAGTTCATTTGCTTGACCGCTACCTATAGTGTGTGTCCTGCTTACAAGTACTGTGCCAAGTTCAACCAATCCAGTCTAGTTGGGGTACCAACAGTCCACATTTAAAAAACCCAAACTTTTTTTTTCTTAACCCTAAGTGCATTTGTCTGACCGTCAATCAAAGTTCATTTGCTTGACCGCTACCCATAGTGTGTGTCCTGCTTTCAAGTACTGTGCCAAGTTCAACCAATCCAGGCTAGTTGGGGTACCAACAGTCCACATTTAAAAAACCCAAACTTTTTTTTTCTTAAATCTAAGTCTATTTGCATAACCGTCAATCAAGGTTCATTTTCTTGACCGCTACCCATAGTGTGTGTCCTCCTTTCAAGTACTGTGCCAAGTTCAACCAATCCAGTCTAGTTGGGGTACCAACAGTCCACATTTAAAAAAACCCAACTTTTTTTTTCTTAAATCTAAGTGCATTTGCCTGACCGTCAATCAAAGTTCATTTTCTTGACCGCTACCCATAGTGTGTGTCCTGCTTTCAAGTACTGTGCCAAGTTCAACCAATCCAGTCTAGTTGGGGTACCAACAGTCAACATTTAAAAAACCCAAACTTTTTTTTTCTTAAATCTAAGGGCATTTGACTGACCGTCAATCAAAGTTCATTTGCTTGACCGCTACCCATAGTGTGTGTCCTGCTTTCAAGTACTGTGCAAGAGAGCATGTTGTGTGCATGTTTGAGCTCCAAACAAAAGGCTTTTTAGGGTCTTAGTCCCTCAAATACAAGTTTTATTTTAACACCTTTCTGTTTATAAGCACTTTGTGCACGGTGTTGTTAATTTTTGGGAGTTTTTGTGGTATTTTTCTTAGTTTAATTTAAGTTTTAGTTTTCTGGGAGCCAGGCTCAGCCCTCTATCCCAGGAGAGTGAGCTGTCTCCTGGATACTTTGCCACACCCCTCCCTTAGCACTACACCTTCACTCCTGGAGCTTTGTTACTTTGACTTTTTTTCTTTTAAAAAGTTTATTAGGTTTTGTTGAAGTTTTGTTTGTTTGGTGTTGGGTTTTATGTTTTGGAGGAGAGAAGACAAGTAACATCTTTGTAGGCAGTGGGGGGGAAAACAATTAGAATTTTTGTTGAAAAGGCTTTTTTTTTTTAACATCTGACACAGAGACACAGAGGGGTTAAAAAGCCTCTGTGTTCTCTGTGTTGTTGCAATTAGACACCTTGCAACAGGCCATTAACCCTTCCACTGCCAAGCATCACCTCTCTCTCTCCCTTAGTTTTGTCTCCCTTAGTTTTGTCTTTTTGTTTCTTTTTCCCACTTTTATATTTAAAAAAAAAAAAGCAAACAGTAAAAAATCATAAAACACAAAATAAAAATAAATAAAACAAATAAACTAAAAAAAAAAAAGGGTCTAAACATGAGGGATAAGACCACTAAGAAGCCTCAGGGGTCAAAAGGGGGAATAATGGCCCCTGAAAATCCTAGCTGCAGCACTGCACAGCATAGGCCCCAGGCAGATAAGGCAGCCCCAGCTCCTGGTGGTTCTGCCAGCAGACCTACCCCAGTGGCTAATACCTGGTCACAGGTGGTTTCTGCTGGCCCCAGTAATATCACCGCTGGGGCTAAGGGGCAGATCACTAGGAAGCATGGGGTTAAAAGTCAGATGTCTGGGGTCTACAGCATTGATATCTATCTGCGTGCTGCAGCTAACGTCATCAGCCCCTCTGTTATAGTAGCAGCCAGCAAAATGTACGGGAAAGCAGTTTTCTTTACCCGTACGCTGGCTGCTGCTCACATTCTTGTACAGAGAGGCATCACAGTGGGGGGATTATATGTCCCAATAGAACCCCTGGAAGGGTTGGGCACAAAAGTAACACTCTCTAATGTGCCCCCCTTCCTACCAGACTCCCTCCTGCGCCCCCACCTGCTAACCCTAGGGGAAGTAAAAACACCATTTATTAAAATTCCCCTGGGGTGCAGAGAGAGAGCACTTCGTCATGTGCTCTCTTTCAAGAGGCAGGTACAAATGTGCCTGCCTCAGGGCGCAGAAAACATAGAGGGGTCTTTTGGGGTTCCATTTGAGGGGGTGCTGTACAGGATTTTTTACAGCACTACGGAGGTGCAGTGCTATCATTGCAAGGGGTTGGGGCATACACGTAGGAATTGTCCTAATGTAAAGCATCATGCCCCAGCCCCAGCAAATGGCACCTCCGTCAGTACGTCACCCATCCCCGCTGAGCCCATAACAGCGGGGACCTCAAGGGTCATAGCCCCCCCACAGAGCTCAGGCAAGGAGGCCGTTCCTCAAGCCACCACCACGGCCTCCAAACCCCCTTCTTCCCCAAAAAAGCCATCTGTGTCTGTGGTCTCCAGCAAGACTGCAGACACGGGGGAAAAGGGGAAGAATGTCACCGGTCCTCCCAGTGTCACAGCTGCATCTCCCAAGTCCCAATCTGCCCCCATCATAATTACATCAGTTAGTGTGGGGGCACAGTGTAAGCAGAGGGATAATAAGCCCTCTGCAGGGGAGGCAGCTAGTGGCAGCTCCTCTTCCAGGAGTGACGTCCCCAGGAAGAGGAAGCATAAAACCAACAGGGAGGTTGCTGATAGGTGGGAAGTGCTCTATAGTGGAGCACCTCCCTCTAAAAGCAAGAAGAGGAACAAAACATCTCCTCCTCATCCGGTGACATTGTCTGGCCCGGTTATTAAGCTCAGCCAGCCGGTGCCAGACCACACATCTCTCTCTCCAGACCCTATAGGGGTTAATGTGGAAAAGGGTCTGGAGGAAAAGCAGGGGCAAGAGGGTCTCCCAAGTGAGGCAGGGGTAGACAAGAAAGATCAGGTTCTGCCTCTGGCCTTTGAGGGGGGTCACAACAAAGCCCCTGCTGAATGGGTAGTCAGTGTCCCTGAGGTGCTGAGCTTCAAGGGCACCAGTCAGTCTCCTCCTCCAGTGTCACTCTCTAGTGACGTACCTCGGGCTTTGTTAGAGCCCCAGGCCGAGTCACTACTGGAGGGGGGGAATATAGGCATGACCCCCATTCAGGACCCCATGGATTTGTCTGTCAGGGGGGATGTGGCACAAGGGGAAGTGGAAATGGGGGAGGGTGATAAAACAGGTTTTCCTGTTAACATCATGGGAGAGCCTGTCTACCCTCCTCAGCCGTCCACTGACCCTAACATCGGTGCCATCCAAGCTGAGCAAGCAGCGGTGGAACTGGCAGAGGAGGCATATAAAGCCTCCAAGGCTTCCATTAAGGAAGCCATGCCAGCCACTGCTGTCCAGCCAGCTACCCCTCAATGCACTCCTGAAGCTACAGGGGTGCAGCAGCAATCCAAGGGTCCATTATTTACCTTGAAGGGTGCTAAAGGGACTCCTTCTGTATCATCTAAGAGGGGGTCCCTGAGAATAAAGCTGAGGAAACTGACTCCAGCCGGGGAGGATGGAGTAAAAGCCCTCAGCCAAGAGGAGCCCAGGGGTGACCCACTAGAAGGAACATCAGATTCTGGGTGGGTTCTCCCTGTCAAGGAAATAGATCTATTCCTTGAGAGCACCCTTCATGGACAAAAGAAAAGGAAGGTGCGGCTGGCCTTGGAGAGGTGGAAGAATATGTCGTTTATTCTCCACTCTCTCCAGCAATATCTAGTGGTCAGCACTAGGGCCAAGAATTCTGGGACTGTGGAGCATCTCCGCGTCCGGAAATTCTATAAAATGTGCGTGTCCTATCAGCAGTCTCAAGGGTCTGAGGAACGCACAATTCCTGACACGCAGTAATGGCTTTGCACATCAGCACGCTAAATACCAATGGCTGTCAAGACAGTTTCCGCAGGTTCCAGGTACTCTCCTATTTATATCAGGGAGGGTACTCTGTGAGCTTCCTGCAGGAAACTCACACCACTCCAGAGGCTGAGGCCTCGTGGCAACTGGAGTGGAGAGGCAGGGTCTTCTTCAGCCACTTCACATCGGCGTCATGTGGAGTGGTGACCCTGTTCTCAGAGTCTTTTCAGCCAGAGCTGCTGCTTGTGAAAGCTGTTATCCCAGGCCGTCTAATCCACCTCCGGGTCCGAGAGCAGGGTAGCATCATTAACCTAGTTAATATATATGCCCCTGCTGGAGGGCTCGAGAGAGTGAGGTTCCTCGCCAGACTGTCCCAGTTTTTGGAGACGGTTGACGCAGATGAGTGTTTGGTACTCGGGGGTGATTTCAACTGCACCCTCGACGCTCTGGACCGGAATAGTCCAGAGCCGTACCCGCCTTCTGCGTCAGCCCTGCGGGAGATCATCGCCCGCTTCTCCCTGGAGGACATCTGGCGAGAGCAGAACCCAGGGGCATCAGACGGTTTCACCTACGTCAGGGTGAGAGCCGGTCTGGTGTCCCACTCCCGGATCGACAGACTATATATATCTAGTCACTATATGTCACGAGTCGGTTCTTGTGCCATTAGGCTGGCTCCGTTCACAGACCACAACTGTGTGTCTGTGACAGTGGCGCTAACGCCAACAGCGCCACGAGCCGCCTATTGGCACTTCAACAATGCTTTGTTGAAGGACCAGGGGCTCGTGACATTGATCCGGGAGTTTTGGACGGACTGGAGGGGTTGCAAGGGGGACTTTGCCACGTTAAAACTGTGGTGGGACGTGGGCAAGGTTCATTTGCGACTTCTGTGTCAGGAATATACCAAGGGTGCGAGTGGGCAGCGCGAAGCTGAGTTGGAGTCACTCCGGGGGGAGGTACTCCATCTGGAGCAGAGGCTGTTCACTTGTAGGGACCAATCCCTGCAGAGCGAGTATGTAGAGAGGAAGGGTGTCCTCTGTGACCTGGAACGACACCAGGCCAAGGGGGCATACGTGCGCAGCCGCTTAGGTTTTCTCAAAGATCTAGACCGCGGCTCGCGCCTCTTCTACTCACTGGAGAAAAAGGGGGGTAACAGTAGGCACATCACCTGTCTTCTAGATGAAGACGGTGCCCCCCTTACAGATCCGGAGAGTATCCGGGATAGAGCCATGAACTTTTATAAAGATCTTTACTCTCCGGATCCCATTTCTCCAGACGCCTGCAGGGTGCTATGGGAGGGGCTCCCCACAGTCAGTGAGGGTGTAAGAGAGCGGCTTGATATACCACTATCTTTTCAAGAGCTCTCTGAAGCCCTCCGTGCCATGTCCTGTGAAAAGTCTCCAGGACTGGACGGACTGACTGTAGAGTTTTTCCAATTTTTCTGGGAGACTCTGGGACCTGATTTCCATCTGGTCCTTGGGGAAGCCCTGGAGACCGGGGAGATGCCCCTGTCTTGTCGCAGGGCAGTACTTGCCCTGCTGCCCAAAAAGGGGGATCTCCAGCTTATTAAGAACTGGCGACCGGTCTCTCTGCTCAGCACGGACTACAAGATTGTAGCTAAAGCCATCTCGCTTAGACTTGGGTCTGTGCTGGCAGAATTGGTTCACCCTGACCAGTCCTATGCGATCCCGGGCCGGACTATCTTTGATAGTATCTTTCTGGTCCGGGATCTATTGCATTATTCTCGCAGGACTGGTCTGTCACTCGCCTTTCTCTCTTTAGATCAAGAGAAGGCGTTTGACAGGGTGGACCATGGTTACCTCATAGCCACTCTGCAAGCGTACGGCTTTGGCCCACAGTTTGTGGGCTTTATAAGAACGCTGTACGCCTCTGCAGAGTGTTTACTTAAAATCAATTGGTCCCTAACAGCACCTTTGGTATTTGGACGAGGGGTGCGTCAAGGATGTCCCTTGTCTGGACAGTTATATGCACTGGCCATTGAGCCTTTCCTCTGCCTACTGAGGAAAAGGCTCCGAGGGCTGGTGCTAAAAGATCCAGACATGTGGATTGTCCTTTCAGCTTATGCTGACGATGTGCTCCTCGTGGCCCAGGATCCAGTTGATCTTGAGCTGGCAAAACAGTGCCAGGAGGTATATTCAGCTGCCTCCTCCGCTCAGATCAACTAGTCCAAATGCACAGGCCTTTTAGAGGGTAATTTACAGGTGGACTCTTTGCCTCCCACGTTTCGTGACATCACGTGGGAGGCAGATGTCATTAAATATCTGGGGGTCTACCTGTCCGCTGCGGACGCTTCCGTCCCAGACAACTGGAGGGAGTTAGAGGGCAGTGTCCTCTCTCGTCTGGGACGATGGAGGGGTCTAGCAAAAATGCTTTCCCTTAGGGGGCGGACTCTAGTGGTGAATCAGCTGGTGGCTTCTCAGATCTGGCACCGGCTGATTTGTCTGAGTCCGACCCCCGAGTTTGTCACCAATATCCAGAGGAATTTGTTAGATTTCCTCTGGATGGGAAGGCATTGGGTCTCTGCAGGGGTGGCAAGTCTGCCTTTGGTGGAGGGTGGACAGGGAGTAGTTTGTGTGTGCTCCCAGTTGTCCACCTTCCGCCTTCAGTACCTGCAGAGATACCTATATGCAGATCCCTCTCCGCAGTGGTGTGCACTGGCATCCAGCTTTTATCGCCAGTTGCGCAACCTGGGGTATGACCGGCAATTATTTCTGATCAGGCCCGATGGGTTTGGGAGAGACCTCTCTGTGTTGCCGGCATACTACCAGGAAACCCTCAAGGCCTGGAGCATGGTCTCCGTGACCAGGCAGGGCGTGCCTTTGGGGGATGAAATATTCACAGAGCCCCTGCTATTTAATGCAGCAGTGGGGGCTCCAATGTTACAGTCCCCCAGTATCATCCGCCGCTTTAGTCATGCACGGATGACCCGAGTCGGGGATCTCCTGGAATACGGGCGTTCTGATTGGGTGTCACCCCAGGAGCTTGCGCTCCGTTTGGGATATGTGACGCCCAAAGTCTCAGGGCGCTTGCTCCAGGAGATTAGAGATGCCATCTCCCCCGACTCGCGCACCTTCCTTCGCGGGGCTTTGCAGGCCGGAGTGCCACATGCACCTTTCAACACCCCTTCTCCGGCTGTTTGCATTGGACACAAGCCCCGTGTTTCCCCTCAGGCTCCTCCTGTCCCCAACCTCTCGAGGTTGAGGGACATACCCTCGGCATGCTTTCGCGGCATGCCGAGGAAGAGCTTATATTCTCTCGTGCTCCATACAGTGCACTTCCTTGCCCTCGTGACCCGTCCCGATACCATCTGGAGGCGGGTCCTACCAGCTGACGAGGGCAAGAGGCCCCGGTGGAGGGAACTTTATTCTGATTTAGTTCCACGACCCACCGGGGACTTGAGTTGGAGAGTGCTCCATGGTGCACTGAGCACGGGAGAGTACTTAGCTAAATTCACGGACTCTCCCTCCACTTGTCCATTCTGTGGCAAGGGAGAGTCCGTGTATCATGTTTATTTTAGTTGCGCCAGACTGCAGCCCCTCTTGTCACTCTTGAGGGGCCTCCTCCTGCAGTTCTGGCTGCATTTCTCCCCTCACATTTTTATTTTTGGGCGCCCAGTGTCCCGGGGCAATAAGGCCAGGGACCTCCTCGTCAACCTGCTCCTGGCATTAGCCAAGTTGGCTATATATAAGTCCAGGAAGCAGTGTTTGATAGGGGGGGTTCCCTTGTCACCTGAGGCCATGTTCCGGGTGCTGGTGCGCTCCCGTATCCGGGCAGAGTACCACCTGGCTTTGTCTACTGGGGGAATGGATGAGTTTGTCTCCCAGTGGGCTGTAGATGGTGTGCTCTGCTCGGTATCCCCCCATCCGGTTTCTTTTTCTTTCAACCTCCTAATATGATTTTTATTTAGTTTACAGAAAATGTTTTCTCATAATTTTAAAATACACTGTGCCAAGTTCAACCAATCCAGTCTAGTTGGGGTACCAACAGTCCACATTTAAAAAACCCAAACTTTTTTTTTCTTAACCCTAAGTGCATTTGTCTGACCGTCAATCAAAGTTCATTTGCTTGACCGCTACCCATAGTGTGTGTCCTGCTTTCAAGTACTGTGCCAAGTTCAACCAATCCAGGCTAGTTGGGGTACCAACAGTCCACATTTAAAAAACCCAAACTTTTTTTTTCTTAAATCTAAGTCTATTTGCATAACCGTCAATCAAGGTTCATTTTCTTGACCGCTACCCATAGTGTGTGTCCTCCTTTCAAGTACTGTGCCAAGTTCAACCAATCCAGTCTAGTTGGGGTACCAACAGTCCACATTTAAAAAAAAACAACTTTTTTTTTCTTAAATCTAAGTGCATTTGCCTGACCGTCAATCAAAGTTCATTTTCTTGACCGCTACCCATAGTGTGTGTCCTGCTTTCAAGTACTGTGCCAAGTTCAACCAATCCAGTCTAGTTGGGGTACCAACAGTCAACATTTAAAAAACCCAAACTTTTTTTTTCTTAAATCTAAGGGCATTTGACTGACCGTCAATCAAAGTTCATTTGCTTGACCGCTACCCATAGTGTGTGTCCTGCTTTCAAGTACTGTGCAAGAGAGCATGTTGTGTGCATGTTTGAGCTCCAAACAAAAGGCTTTTTAGGGTCTTAGTCCCTCAAATACAAGTTTTATTTTAACACCTTTCTGTTTATAAGCACTTTGTGCACGGTGTTGTTAATTTTTGGGAGTTTTTGTGGTATTTTTCTTAGTTTAATTTAAGTTTTAGTTTTCTGGGAGCCAGGCTCAGCCCTCTATCCCAGGAGAGTGAGCTGTCTCCTGGATACTTTGCCACACCCCTCCCTTAGCACTACACCTTCACTCCTGGAGCTTTGTTACTTTGACTTTTTTTCTTTTAAAAAGTTTATTAGGTTTTGTTGAAGTTTTGTTTGTTTGGTGTTGGGTTTTATGTTTTGGAGGAGAGAAGACAAGTAACATCTTTGTAGGCAGTGGGGGGGAAAACAATTAGAATTTTTGTTGAAAAGGCTTTTTTTTTTTAACATCTGACACAGAGACACAGAGGGGTTAAAAAGCCTCTGTGTTCTCTGTGTTGTTGCAATTAGACACCTTGCAACAGGCCATTAACCCTTCCACTGCCAAGCATCACCTCTCTCTCTCCCTTAGTTTTGTCTCCCTTAGTTTTGTCTTTTTGTTTCTTTTTCCCACTTTTATATTTAAAAAAAAAAAAGCAAACAGTAAAAAATCATAAAACACAAAATAAAAATAAATAAAACAAATAAACTAAAAAAAAAAAAGGGTCTAAACATGAGGGATAAGACCACTAAGAAGCCTCAGGGGTCAAAAGGGGGAATAATGGCCCCTGAAAATCCTAGCTGCAGCACTGCACAGCATAGGCCCCAGGCAGATAAGGCAGCCCCAGCTCCTGGTGGTTCTGCCAGCAGACCTACCCCAGTGGCTAATACCTGGTCACAGGTGGTTTCTGCTGGCCCCAGTAATATCACCGCTGGGGCTAAGGGGCAGATCACTAGGAAGCATGGGGTTAAATGTCAGATGTCTGGGGTCTACAGCATTGATATCTATCTGCGTGCTGCAGCTAACGTCATCAGCCCCTCTGTTATAGTAGCAGCCAGCAAAATGTACGGGAAAGCAGTTTTCTTTACCCGTACGCTGGCTGCTGCTCACATTCTTGTACAGAGAGGCATCACAGTGGGGGGATTATATGTCCCAATAGAACCCCTGGAAGGGTTGGGCACAAAAGTAACACTCTCTAATGTGCCCCCCTTCCTACCAGACTCCCTCCTGCGCCCCCACCTGCTAACCCTAGGGGAAGTAAAAACACCATTTATTAAAATTCCCCTGGGGTGCAGAGAGAGAGCACTTCGTCATGTGCTCTCTTTCAAGAGGCAGGTACAAATGTGCCTGCCTCAGGGCGCAGAAAACATAGAGGGGTCTTTTGGGGTTCCATTTGAGGGGGTGCTGTACAGGATTTTTTACAGCACTACGGAGGTGCAGTGCTATCATTGCAAGGGGTTGGGGCATACACGTAGGAATTGTCCTAATGTAAAGCATCATGCCCCAGCCCCAGCAAATGGCACCTCCGTCAGTACGTCACCCATCCCCGCTGAGCCCATAACAGCGGGGACCTCAAGGGTCATAGCCCCCCCACAGAGCTCAGGCAAGGAGGCCGTTCCTCAAGCCACCACCACGGCCTCCAAACCCCCTTCTTCCCCAAAAAAGCCATCTGTGTCTGTGGTCTCCAGCAAGACTGCAGACACGGGGGAAAAGGGGAAGAATGTCACCGGTCCTCCCAGTGTCACAGCTGCATCTCCCAAGTCCCAATCTGCCCCCATCATAATTACATCAGTTAGTGTGGGGGCACAGTGTAAGCAGAGGGATAATAAGCCCTCTGCAGGGGAGGCAGCTAGTGGCAGCTCCTCTTCCAGGAGTGACGTCCCCAGGAAGAGGAAGCATAAAACCAACAGGGAGGTTGCTGATAGGTGGGAAGTGCTCTATAGTGGAGCACCTCCCTCTAAAAGCAAGAAGAGGAACAAAACATCTCCTCCTCATCCGGTGACATTGTCTGGCCCGGTTATTAAGCTCAGCCAGCCGGTGCCAGACCACACATCTCTCTCTCCAGACCCTATAGGGGTTAATGTGGAAAAGGGTCTGGAGGAAAAGCAGGGGCAAGAGGGTCTCCCAAGTGAGGCAGGGGTAGACAAGAAAGATCAGGTTCTGCCTCTGGCCTTTGAGGGGGGTCACAACAAAGCCCCTGCTGAATGGGTAGTCAGTGTCCCTGAGGTGCTGAGCTTCAAGGGCACCAGTCAGTCTCCTCCTCCAGTGTCACTCTCTAGTGACGTACCTCGGGCTTTGTTAGAGCCCCAGGCCGAGTCACTACTGGAGGGGGGGAATATAGGCATGACCCCCATTCAGGACCCCATGGATTTGTCTGTCAGGGGGGATGTGGCACAAGGGGAAGTGGAAATGGGGGAGGGTGATAAAACAGGTTTTCCTGTTAACATCATGGGAGAGCCTGTCTACCCTCCTCAGCCGTCCACTGACCCTAACATCGGTGCCATCCAAGCTGAGCAAGCAGCGGTGGAACTGGCAGAGGAGGCATATAAAGCCTCCAAGGCTTCCATTAAGGAAGCCATGCCAGCCACTGCTGTCCAGCCAGCTACCCCTCAATGCACTCCTGAAGCTACAGGGGTGCAGCAGCAATCCAAGGGTCCATTATTTACCTTGAAGGGTGCTAAAGGGACTCCTTCTGTATCATCTAAGAGGGGGTCCCTGAGAATAAAGCTGAGGAAACTGACTCCAGCCGGGGAGGATGGAGTAAAAGCCCTCAGCCAAGAGGAGCCCAGGGGTGACCCACTAGAAGGAACATCAGATTCTGGGTGGGTTCTCCCTGTCAAGGAAATAGATCTATTCCTTGAGAGCACCCTTCATGGACAAAAGAAAAGGAAGGTGCGGCTGGCCTTGGAGAGGTGGAAGAATATGTCGTTTATTCTCCACTCTCTCCAGCAATATCTAGTGGTCAGCACTAGGGCCAAGAATTCTGGGACTGCGGAGCATCTCCGCGTCCGGAAATTCTATAAAATGTGCGTGTCCTATCAGCAGTCTCAAGGGTCTGAGGAACGCACAATTCCTGACACGCAGTAATGGCTTTGCACATCAGCACGCTAAATACCAATGGCTGTCAAGACAGTTTCCGCAGGTTCCAGGTACTCTCCTATTTATATCAGGGAGGGTACTCTGTGAGCTTCCTGCAGGAAACTCACACCACTCCAGAGGCTGAGGCCTCGTGGCAACTGGAGTGGAGAGGCAGGGTCTTCTTCAGCCACTTCACATCGGCGTCATGTGGAGTGGTGACCCTGTTCTCAGAGTCTTTTCAGCCAGAGCTGCTGCTTGTGAAAGCTGTTATCCCAGGCCGTCTAATCCACCTCCGGGTCCGAGAGCAGGGTAGCATCATTAACCTAGTTAATATATATGCCCCTGCTGGAGGGCTCGAGAGAGTGAGGTTCCTCGCCAGACTGTCCCAGTTTTTGGAGACGGTTGACGCAGATGAGTGTTTGGTACTCGAGGGTGATTTCAACTGCACCCTCGACGCTCTGGACCGGAATAGTCCAGAGCCGTACCCGCCTTCTGCGTCAGCCCTGCGGGAGATCATCGCCCGCTTCTCCCTGGAGGACATCTGGCGAGAGCAGAACCCAGGGGCATCAGACGGTTTCACCTACGTCAGGGTGAGAGCCGGTCTGGTGTCCCACTCCCGGATCGACAGACTATATATATCTAGTCACTATATGTCACGAGTCGGTTCTTGTGCCATTAGGCTGGCTCCGTTCACAGACCACAACTGTGTGTCTGTGACAGTGGCGCTAACGCCAACAGCGCCACGAGCCGCCTATTGGCACTTCAACAATGCTTTGTTGAAGGACCAGGGGCTCGTGACATTGATCCGGGAGTTTTGGACGGACTGGAGGGGTTGCAAGGGGGACTTTGCCACGTTAAAACTGTGGTGGGACGTGGGCAAGGTTCATTTGCGACTTCTGTGTCAGGAATATACCAAGGGTGCGAGTGGGCAGCGCGAAGCTGAGTTGGAGTCACTCCGGGGGGAGGTACTCCATCTGGAGCAGAGGCTGTTCACTTGTAGGGACCAATCCCTGCAGAGCGAGTATGTAGAGAGGAAGGGTGTCCTCTGTGACCTGGAACGACACCAGGCCAAGGGGGCATACGTGCGCAGCCGCTTAGGTTTTCTCAAAGATCTAGACCGCGGCTCGCGCCTCTTCTACTCACTGGAGAAAAAGGGGGGTAACAGTAGGCACATCACCTGTCTTCTAGATGAAGACGGTGCCCCCCTTACAGATCCGGAGAGTATCCGGGATAGAGCCATGAACTTTTATAAAGATCTTTACTCTCCGGATCCCATTTCTCCAGACGCCTGCAGGGTGCTATGGGAGGGGCTCCCCACAGTCAGTGAGGGTGTAAGAGAGCGGCTTGATATACCACTATCTTTTCAAGAGCTCTCTGAAGCCCTCCGTGCCATGTCCTGTGAAAAGTCTCCAGGACTGGACGGACTGACTGTAGAGTTTTTCCAATTTTTCTGGGAGACTCTGGGACCTGATTTCCATCTGGTCCTTGGGGAAGCCCTGGAGACCGGGGAGATGCCCCTGTCTTGTCGCAGGGCAGTACTTGCCCTGCTGCCCAAAAAGGGGGATCTCCAGCTTATTAAGAACTGGCGACCGGTCTCTCTGCTCAGCACGGACTACAAGATTGTAGCTAAAGCCATCTCGCTTAGACTTGGGTCTGTGCTGGCAGAATTGGTTCACCCTGACCAGTCCTATGCGATCCCGGGCCGGACTATCTTTGATAGTATCTTTCTGGTCCGGGATCTATTGCATTATTCTCGCAGGACTGGTCTGTCACTCGCCTTTCTCTCTTTAGATCAAGAGAAGGCGTTTGACAGGGTGGACCATGGTTACCTCATAGCCACTCTGCAAGCGTACGGCTTTGGCCCACAGTTTGTGGGCTTTATAAGAACGCTGTACGCCTCTGCAGAGTGTTTACTTAAAATCAATTGGTCCCTAACAGCACCTTTGGTATTTGGACGAGGGGTGCGTCAAGGATGTCCCTTGTCTGGACAGTTATATGCACTGGCCATTGAGCCTTTCCTCTGCCTACTGAGGAAAAGGCTCCGAGGGCTGGTGCTAAAAGATCCAGACATGTGGATTGTCCTTTCAGCTTATGCTGACGATGTGCTCCTCGTGGCCCAGGATCCAGTTGATCTTGAGCTGGCAAAACAGTGCCAGGAGGTATATTCAGCTGCCTCCTCCGCTCAGATCAACTAGTCCAAATGCACAGGCCTTTTAGAGGGTAATTTACAGGTGGACTCTTTGCCTCCCACGTTTCGTGACATCACATGGGAGGCAGATGTCATTAAATATCTGGGGGTCTACCTGTCCGCTGCGGACGCTTCCGTCCCAGACAACTGGAGGGAGTTAGAGGGCAGTGTCCTCTCTCGTCTGGGACGATGGAGGGGTCTAGCAAAAATGCTTTCCCTTAGGGGGCGGACTCTAGTGGTGAATCAGCTGGTGGCTTCTCAGATCTGGCACCGGCTGATTTGTCTGAGTCCGACCCCCGAGTTTGTCACCAATATCCAGAGGAATTTGTTAGATTTCCTCTGGATGGGAAGGCATTGGGTCTCTGCAGGGGTGGCAAGTCTGCCTTTGGTGGAGGGTGGACAGGGAGTAGTTTGTGTGTGCTCCCAGTTGTCCACCTTCCGCCTTCAGTACCTGCAGAGATACCTATATGCAGATCCCTCTCCGCAGTGGTGTGCACTGGCATCCAGCTTTTATCGCCAGTTGCGCAACCTGGGGTATGACCGGCAATTATTTCTGATCAGGCCCGATGGGTTTGGGAGAGACCTCTCTGTGTTGCCGGCATACTACCAGGAAACCCTCAAGGCCTGGAGCATGGTCTCCGTGACCAGGCAGGGCGTGCCTTTGGGGGATGAAATATTCACAGAGCCCCTGCTATTTAATGCAGCAGTGGGGGCTCCAATGTTACAGTCCCCCAGTATCATCCGCCGCTTTAGTCATGCACGGATGACCCGAGTCGGGGATCTCCTGGAATACGGGCGTTCTGATTGGGTGTCACCCCAGGAGCTTGCGCTCCGTTTGGGATATGTGACGCCCAAAGTCTCAGGGCGCTTGCTCCAGGAGATTAGAGATGCCATCTCCCCCGACTCGCACACCTTCCTTCGCGGGGCTTTGCAGGCCGGAGTGCCACATGCACCTTTCAACACCCCTTCTCCGGCTGTTTGCATTGGACACAAGCCCCGTGTTTCCCCTCAGGCTCCTCCTGTCCCCAACCTCTCGAGGTTGAGGGACATACCCTCGGCATGCTTTCGCGGCATGCCGAGGAAGAGCTTATATTCTCTCGTGCTCCATACAGTGCACTTCCTTGCCCTCGTGACCCGTCCCGATACCATCTGGAGGCGGGTCCTACCAGCTGACGAGGGCAAGAGGCCCCGGTGGAGGGAACTTTATTCTGATTTAGTTCCACGACCCACCGGGGACTTGAGTTGGAGAGTGCTCCATGGTGCACTGAGCACGGGAGAGTACTTAGCTAAATTCACGGACTCTCCCTCCACTTGTCCATTCTGTGGCAAGGGAGAGTCCGTGTATCATGTTTATTTTAGTTGCGCCAGACTGCAGCCCCTCCT